>BSUD01000153.1:835371-866923 GCA_033239045.1 Fagopyrum esculentum
TCAAAAATAAATTTTTTTATAGTTAATATTTTAACGAAAAAAGGGGTTTTAAATTTAATTTAAACCCCCTGCCACGTGGCACGCCTCTTCCGTGAAGAGAGCCAAAACGACGTCGTTTTACAAAGGAAAAAAAATGAAAAACGAATAAGGGTCGACGCCAACATTGGCGTCGACCCCCAGTGCCATGTCATCATTTTGATGACATGGAGGGGCTTTAGTAGCCCCCCGACCCTCCATTGTGGAGGGTCTAAGACAAATGTTAAAAAGTAGCATCAATTTAGGGTTTTAATAACTTTATAATAATTTAGACTGGTAGAAGGGGCAAGTGAGTAACGGTTGTGAGTGGTTATACTTACACCTATATATGAGTCGGGTAGTTGCGCACCGGCAATGTTGTTTCTGCTCTCATGTCCGTTCTTGCTACCAAAAACTAAGGTGATCAAACTTGTCTAGCTTTTAGAGGAAGATGAAATCATTTGCTTCTTGGCTCTAGTACATTTTGAGGATACGATTGTGCACCTTGTTATATTAAACAGATGAAATCATTTGCTTCTTGGCTATCGTGCACCTTGTTATATTAAACAATTATGAGATAACAATACACTACGGGCCCGTTTGGTTTGAACTCCGGAATCGAAAACGGAATGAAAACGAATCTAGTCAATACGTATACCATTTTTCATTAAAGTTTTTGGAATCATTCCTTATGGTTTGAAGAATTGGAGTAGAGTTTGATACCCTATAGGGTAACAAAATGTGGGGAAACAAGTGCATTTTGCATTAATCCACAAGGAATGATTCCACAAAATTTCATGAATGATGATATACATATGGACTAAATTCGTTTCCATTCCGTTTCCGTTTCCGTTTCCGGAGTTGGAACCAAATGGGCCCTACGTTTCTATATAGTTTTGAACTCTAGTTAATATATCATCTCTCTCACACTATTACCAATTGAGCAAATTGAATCTCTATAATTTGTACCCTAGCACACAAAATATAATTGTGATATTATTCATAACTTATTCACAAATATTGTTCATCTAAATAAATGAACAAGAGATGCAAATGAGCAACGGAACAAAAGACGCATGATTCAGATCTAACACATGTCAAAACCCCAGATGATATTACGCTTCATTAATGTAAACATCATTCGACACCATCAGATTTGCAATCAAAATCATATTTTTCATTATTTTTTTTTATGCCTAAGATCCAATAACGTTAATACATAATATTCTTCACTGTAAAATTCGCTCGTAATTTCAAAACTGACAATTCTTAATATCAGAGGTTTGCGCATCAACTCACTAATTTTAAAACCAAAGCTAATAAATTTGCTGTATGGAGCACTATGGATGAGCTTCCAAAATGAAAGCATAGCATCTGAACTTGATAACGCTGCACAGAGCTAAAATGGCAGCTTCAAAGCTTATATGATGAACAGAAAGCAGTGAAAGCAGAATTCTAGGGCAACAACAATCTCAAAACAAAGCATTATCAACTGTAAGAGTATTAAAATGAGCAGCTTGGACCACATTCAGATATAACTATTATTTCCATTCCAACAGGGCACACCAGATTTTGTCACAGAAACAAGTGCAGGACCACCTTGTTCAGAAGAGTTTCAGACACATACCATGTTAGTTTCAGCACACCCAGAAAACAATACAAGTTTCACATTCAAATCCAAACCATGAGTTCCATTAAATGCTGAATCTCTTCTTACCCAAACAGGCTACTGGGACATCATTTGCATTTTGCCATTTCTAGTCAACTAGGGTTTACTCCAACAACTATCAACCACATGGGTATGGAGCTTGGAGGCAGACTCCACTTACCCACTTGAGCAAACACAAGATTGTGTTTTGGTTTTCGAAGCTTGTGCTCGAGAAAAGCGTAGAGCTACTATAAGCATGATTAAGCCTTAAATTTATTTTATATTAGGAGACAACTAGTATGCACTATTTCATATGAAAATTAAATTTACCGGCTTGTACTTCCGCCATTAAAGAGCGCAACGAACTGAGGCTTTGAACTCTTATTATATTAGCATCTGCACAAAGATCGAATCTGTACTTTACACATCTAAAAGAATCTTTAAATATGCACTTCAAAAGCAACTCTTTTAATCAAATTAATGTACAAGAATTCATCAGATTCTCTTGAGAGCTGTCATTAATTATAATAATCAAGATGATGTACTCACATTTCCAACTTCAAAAGTCTCTTTGCATGCTGCCGCTTGCAAGGGCTTCATTGCCATACATGTATAACTCCATAACCACTTTACAGATCACAAACAACTTGCCCCAACATAACTCACCACCAAATTATCAGCTAAATTAAAAAAAAAGACAAGGGTACCAACACTAGTTACTAGCTAGCTCAACTTCCAACTTCCTGTCGCTTAACTATGCCAGAAACAAACATCACATCTTTTTTGCACCATTTATTGTCTATTGACAATGAATATTCATCAAGGGAAGACAAATACGATTGTCGGATCAAGCATGTACTATAAAGTAAGTAACTTGTTTACGGGCAAAGCGGGTACCTCGTCTCTATTAGGAAATGTTCAATTAAACTCAGTACATGGCAATCTGAAGTTACGGTTGACCCTACAAAAGCTTAAATCATCAAGTCATAAGAGAAGCAGTTAGTGTGATCAATTGAGCATTCTACTGAATAATGATCAGGTTAACCAAAGATGCACACACAAACCATTAGTCAATAAACAGTACAACAGACAAAAGTTAGCTCATTGGGTGTACAGGAAAAAAGCTAAGGCTCAAAAATGAAGGAAATAGAGAAAGGGAGCTCCCTTCAGTCCAAGCAAGGAGGAAGAGAGAAGAAATCATCTCCCGCGTCATTCATGCAGTCACAAGAGTAGTAGTTTATGTATGATTCTTTTGATTTCTACTGAGGTGATTGAATGAATGAGTCGGCAGATAATTCAAATCTCATCTCCCATCCATGAGTGGGCTGAAGAGAGCTCACTTAGACTAAAAATTTCTCAGTGTTAACTCAAAAACCAAGCAAGTGATCATGCTAACAAGGATATGAAATTGTAGACAATCATGAATTATCTATGACATGGAATTAAATATCCATCACACACAGATGAAGAAACAACAAAGCATCATTCTACAAGCAAAAGGCTTATAGATTCTAATTCCAGGGACTGATCAAGCATGTTTAGATCAAATCACAAAATGAGTTGAGCTCCTTCTAATTTGACTGCATTTACAACGGCAAAGTTTAGAAGCTTCCAGTGTCAAGATATTCAGCTATATAATCACATAAATTGAAACCGAGTTTTGTGATTTTGACGGGTGGATCATGACATACATCTCCTTAATATATACTGCAGACCACAAACAAAGAATGACATTGCAACAAAAAGAAGTTAATTCTCAGAGAGCTCAGTGTTTACTTTAGATTTCAGAGCTGAATGCAGTTATGATGGCTGCTCAGTATACAATAAATACAGTCCAACAAGTGAAAATGTATGTAAACATGTTAGGGAATAATAATCAGCTGGATAACTTGATAACATAAAGGAATACAGCTAAAATCTATGATCATAGCATGACAAAATCAAGTGTAATGAAGAAGAGACAATGCCATTTTTTAAGCATCCAGCTGAAGCCAAGATAGAGAAATTTGATGCATTCCAAAAGCTTGAACTCCTACAAAAGAGCTGAAGCCACAAAGAGATAAAAATAATACTAGTACGTTCCAATTAAAGAAAACCCAATAGGAGATGAAACAAACTAGCGATGAACCCTAAGAATCTGGGGAGCAATTCATGCAGCAGCACTGATGATAAGGTAAAACAAGATCCGACCTGACATAAAACCCTAACCCTAATATGTTTAAGAAGAGAGCAGTGTGTACTTTTGAAAAAAAATAAATGGAACAAGAGTAGTATATAGTGATAGTATGGTGATGAAGAAAAGGGTAAAAGCCAAAGAGCCAAACAACAAAAACTGGAGTGCAGAAGAAGCAAGGGACAGATCAAATCAAACAGACAGGTATTTGAATAGCATAAAATGAAGAGAAAGAGATGTTGTTCTTGAATATCTCCTCTGAGGGCTGGTTTTGTAGGTTGCAGAGAGCAGCGAGTGGCTTAGTTTAAAAGGAATGAGATGAATCATCTTTTAATATTTAATATGTGAGCTACAGTAAAGAGGAAGTGACTATTGATATGATCTGACGCTGCACCAGGAAAAAAGGCAAGGCAAAGCAAACAAGCACAGTGGAAGTAACATTAAATAAAGAAAACATGAAACCCAGTAATACCCCACAGCTTAAAGAAAAATATAGTAATATATTAATAGCGACGATAATAATACCAAACCCCACCTCCACCACCATTTTCTGATTCGTCACTTCATTTCGTTCAGAAATAAAAAAGAAATGGCACAGATTCATTATCACCGGAGAATGGAAAAAACAAACATATCTCTAAGCTGTAGCAAACCAAGTTCCAAGAAGTAATAGCATAGCTCCCAAAATTATTAGGTTTTTTTTCCTTGTGCAATTTGATCTGTAATTATGTATTCATGCGATGCCAGAAATAGAGTCAGAAACATGGTGAAGAAGCCATGAATCAGTAAAAAGAAAGAAACCCACTTGGACAGACATAAATTAGCAAAACCCAGATAAATGATTCCAGTTGTATGATTCAGAAATGGAAGAAAAAGGGGTTTTGGTTGAAAATGGAAGTGGTGGTAGATAATGAAATGAGGAGTCACTTTCATCATGAGAGTCAGGGGAAGAAAGCGACCCTGAAGAAGATCTTCATAAAATCTAAAGGGGTATTTTTCATTTTACAGTTTCCACCCACCCACCAAAGAGATAGAGATAGAGAGAGATTGAGAACGATGGGTTACCTTACCTTGTGTTTGTGTATGTGCTTCTGGCGAGACTAAAAATCAGAGCAGTCCATATGGCTGAAGAGAGAAGATGAAGAGGAATGGCAGAAGGAAACAAAGTTACTTTTGACCATTAAAAACGAATTGAGTTGAGACTCTTTCTTTAACAGCTAACTATTCTTCCTCTTAAACCCTCTGCCAATAGCAGTTCCCTTTTTTTGGGTCGCCTGAGGTTATGGTGTTGTATTCAGACCAATCAGGAATCCTTTCACATTCAAGGTGTTCTGAGTTTTAACCCAGGAAGAGAGGGTAAAAAAGGTTTTCGACAAAACTTACCGCTCCCTTTGGTAATAATTCACATGCTGCAGCTTTTCTGTCATGTTATCTCACAATATTAAAGATAAAACTAGTGTACTTTCTTGTCAAAGATATAGGTATAATTTTGATTAGATAAATGTTTTAAAACTTAAAAAAATATTGATGTAATATAATAATTTTAATTAATTAATCTAAGCAGAAAGTAAAATTTTATTATTAAATTAATTATAACTTTTAAAATAAATAGTAAAAATGGATTAATTTGAACACTATTGTACATCTCAATTATTAGACTATTTATAAAGATGATAAATTTAAAATTAAAAAATAAAATAAAAATTAAATTAAATTTAAAAGTTAAAATATATATTAAAATAAAGAACGTTTAAAAATTTTAATTATAAAATTATGTTAGATGGTTTTAAAAAAATAAAAAATAAAGAAGATATAATAAATATATTATAATAATTTATACATGTTTTAAGTTATTGATTATATTCTAAATAAAAAAACTATATATTTATGTGTTAAAGCTAGAATAATAAATTATCTAATTATTTTATAATTAAATGTGGAGAATTTTTTTAAAAATAGTTATAAGAATATATTAAAGATTGTGGTATGACAAAAAATGAAAACAATATATCTAATGTTTGTATTGATGATTTTTTTTTGAATTGTTAACTAGTATAACTATAAAATTATTAAAAAATGACATTTGACATGAACTTCGTATGAATATGACACGAAGCACGTCTACTTTATTAATGTATATAGATTACAAACTTGTTTTATATAAAACAAATATTAAAAACTGAAATTGAAATTACTTATATAACTTCATCTTTCGTGTGACAACCTCTTCGGTAGGATTTAAAACAATCAATTCTCTTTCTTAAATGGGAAGTTTTGAATAAAAAAGGATTTCACTTGTTTACAAAATATTCATTCTAGTATTTTAAACAAATGTTCATCTTTGACACCGATTTTCTCTGTGCAATGTTATACGAAGACTGAGGAGGTTTATTCTCGTCCTAATGGCACCAATCTCGCGGCCTAACGGCACCGTTCTCGGTCTAATGGCCCCAAAAACACAAAAAAGTAAGAGAGAAAAAATAAAAAATAAGTTCGATTGAGTTTGAGTTTCATATCTTTATTGTTTAAGGCACTAAAGGTTTTAAAAACAAAATCAGAACATTCAAAACAAAAACATTTCTTTCTACAAGCTCTTGCGTATTAAACCAAATTTTAAATCAATTGTTTATGAACAATGTTTTTCTTATAAATCGTTATCCTTTAAACAATCAGGTTATACACCTTTTTATGCCATGATATCCGTTCATGCGGGGTTGATGCCGCAGTTTCCCAATCTAGATTGAAGTCCACGAAATCGACGAGATTTGTATGGTGAGGCCGAGATTCTCGAAAACTCAAAGAATAAGAACGTGATTACTATGGATGATTATGGTAAGATAAAGAAGGTGATTAATGGACTGAAAATTGATGAAAATATAGGAAATTAGAACCGATATATAAACTTGCAAAGAACATTGACCAATTGGATCAAAACTCCCAACAAAGAGTTAATTTAACCATTCCTTCTTCAACACTACACACATGTTCTAAATAAGACAAGCACAATGAGAGACTAGTTTGACTAGTAGCACCAATCTTTAAGAAGATTAACACATACAAAAACAATCTATCAAGGACTCACAACTATTCAATCAAAGGCTTTTTTATGATTGAATTGAAATGAATAAAACATGCACTTCGTAAATGAAGCAACGAGTATCTTACAATGTATGTGGAAACAATGATCAATCTTAGCTAATTAATAATCTCGATCTCTGGGGATATTTATAGGCGAGATTCTCCTAAAAGACATATACTAAAATAATCCTACAAATATAGGATAGAAGATAAAAAAAACATTTAGAATGTTTGAAGCTTTAAAGGTATAAAATAAATAACTGTAACTTTATCGAAATCTCGATAAGATTCATGGTAAACTCGACTGAGACTAATCAATATCTCGGCTGGATTAAGGTGGGGCGGAGATCTCCATTTGCTCTTCATGCTTCCTCGATGATCTTCACACATGTATGGCTCATCCACGATGAATATCAATGTAATTGTGATAAATCCTTTCATGATATGAATTGAAGATGACGTAGACTTCTTCTCCTTCAATGTTTTTGATCTAATGATGCTTCTATGAATAATAAGAGATGTTAAGGATAGTCCCGCATCACTCGTGTTCTACAAAATCATCTTCTTTGTTTTGATGTTGTTTTTTGGTGGCGGTTCGAGCATTTTGTCAAGAAGGGAGCAAGGATTTGTGATCGACTCTTGACGATTTTGTTGCAGTCCAAATCCGAGGTGTCAACAATTGTTCCCCAAGCTTCCTACCAATGTACTTCCTTCAAAGATGAACGTTTTTGCTCGTCGCTTCTTGTTGGTTGAATCATATATCTTGCTTTCCCTTGAAGATCTCCTTACTTTTGGGTTTTTATGATGTACTTTTGTATGTTTTCTTTTCTCCTTTGTTGTGGTCCTTCATGATAGTTAGTCCGTGTGCCGATCTTTTTCAGCCTTTCGATCCATTAGACGGCATGTTGTATAATGGTTCGAACCGCTTTACATTTTCAACAAAAATAAAAAATTCTTCGATTGGATATTTGCAAATTAAATATTTATTATTAGGTTATAATATAAAAAACTAAGGTCTATAAGTTGATCATATTTATGGTCAATTAAAAAGATTTCACCAATTAAAAATAGAAAGAATTTAGCCAAATAGGACATTTTCTATTTCCATTATGTTTGTGTACCCCTTCAAATTTTACCACTTTTATAAATCTGAAGTTGGAAGGTAAGGGGTTTGATTATGGATACATTACTAAATATATTTATACCATAAACCTAGTTACTACAAAGAAGTCTCAAAAAGACTTACTTGACTATTTTGACCTTAAAAATATTTCACCAAAAATTTATTCATTACTCATATACTTGTTTTTCATGAACATTTATGATTTGGATATTTACACTAATTTAAACACCTTACAAGGTTAGTTTTATTCATAGTTCATAGGATACTAAATCACAAACATTTACAAATTAAATATCTACCATTATTTAATTTATTCAACTAAGGTTCATCCATTGACAATAGTATTTCTTTTCACGAATATTTTGTTATATGTTCATGAAATCCCGAAAATTGTACGACCTTGAAATTCAAAAACCCTAAAATTGTGAAAATCCGTCCAAAACACTAAAATAGTGAAAATCCTATGAACCCTAAAGTTGATAAACCTTTTGTTAATTGTCATGGAAGAAAATCATATGAGCAATGAGATAAACCCTTAGTTAATTATAATAAATTAGTGGGGGGAAATTGTTTGTAAATGTCATGCTTTGTTGTCATCGATATTGTAAGGATAAAGTCATATTGTGTGACCTGCTTGTACATATACAAAGTGAACAATAGTGAACTAGGGGTGCATGATTGCGTCTGTGTGCTTGATGCACATGTCACGTGGTGAAATCAATAACGTAGAATTTTTTATATTCGACGTTTCTTAGAAGTTTTCATTCGTAAAAAAGATTCTCACCTAATCATGACACTCCTTACGGTAAGAAGTAAGAATATCCTTGAGTCATATGATCAAATCAACGATGATGATTAAATCGAAACTTAAAACACTTCGCTCGCACTAATCAAAGTGCACGATTGTGCACCCGAACTCTCGTTCATTTCACATACTTTTTATTCATCCAATCTCATCGTGAAACTTTGGACCCTTAATTGCTCATTTTGTTTTGCATTGTCGATGATCCATTAATCTATTACAATGAACAAAAACGCAATGCAAATGACCAAGTACAAAGTACAAGATTGTTTGCTTTATTGTTTATATAGTGAGGGTAGTTGATGAAAATAAATGCAAAATGAACAAGTATAAAGTATACAATCATTTCCATTGTTGTTCATCCAAGAGGATTTAATGAATGAGCAACAAAATGCTGAGAAGTGAAAAGGATCCAAGTATCACAATTAGGTGTAATTGATGAACAACAAAGCAAATTTGTGTGTCTAATTATTTTCTTTTGTAGATAGTTAATAATAGATCAAAGTTGTCTAATTGGTAATAGGGGTGGGACAAAGTCTAAGGTCTTTCAACCAAGGTTCAAATCTCTAAAGTTGTGCAACACACGGCAATCCCACGTGCACAATTGAAAATATCCATTTTAATGTATTTTTTCAACATCATTATTATTCATCATTTGAGCATATAGTGTTGTTTTGAATCATATTATGGTAGACTTCCTTCCTTTTGTGTTTTGGGATCCTCATGCGTTCATGATATTGCAGACATTCTAGTCATTTCAAGAGCTAAAATAGAACTACTATAGGAAGAATGTCTACAACACATAAAGGTTCTCCTTATGATCAAGGAAGTTGAAATCAAAATTTGTTTGAGATCCGAGAGTGAAGAAATGAAGATCATCACTCAAGGCCTTGTGTCATTGACTTGCACCATACGGTTAGTCTACAACCATATCACCTAGTGGTTTAGTGCGTTTCGGACTGGACTTTGAATCTAGGTTTTGACAGAATTTTTTATGTGAAAACAACCACTATACGGCTAGTATATGGTCGTATCCCCCAGTGGTTTCACTCATTTGTAGTTTCAAATCGTGGATCTTTACTTTAAGACATATTTACGGAAGTTCGTGTTGCAGTTCCTCATTCATGTAAAGTCTTAACTACAACTTTGACTTCTGGGAGGATGTAATTCTTGCACATTTGATGCTCTAAATGCTAGAAATACATAAAAGCCTAAGTAGATATCGAAATATAAAAACTTAACGATTTCCATACAAATAGAGATGTATGAGAGAGTAAATGAGGTATTAATGCATGAATCTAAGGTCTAAAAGGTGTTACATTTAACACTCATCAAATACCCCACACTTAAACATTTATCGTCCTTGAGTAAGATCATGTCGTATGCATACTATGTGTAATAACAAATGGTTGCCTCAACTAAGAGGAAAACAAACAGCTCAAACCATGTCATCATAACATCAATCATTGTAAGATAATATATATTGAATCATAGTCTTCCAAACCACTCAAGAGAAATGTGTTTGCTCTCAATCTCACAAGATGTGTTTAGGCATATATCAATACTCGCTCATACTCAACATACATGAATAAATCTTACTATAATCTTGTCAAGACGTTCTCAAACTCCACAACCAGTTAAGTGAAACTAAAATGCAGATAAATATCATGAGGCCTTTTATAAAGGTGTAACGGGGATATGAGACGTGGAAATATAATGTTAGTAGGCCAAAATGGCAAATAATATCCGGATATCGAATCTTCATAACTCGAAACAGCTTCAAGGCATTGCCACTTCATAATTTGTACTTCGTCACGAATCATAACACTTTGATCTTTGTAACACTTGATTTCTCTTTCATGGATAAGCTTTTCTTCACTTTTGAACCAATCAATATTTATTTGTTGTTGTATATTTGACGGATAATTTTTGTCCTCTCCACCAAAGATGAAATTATCTTCAATAGTGACAATATGCATCCGAACTTGCATTTACTTTTGAATTCACTTTCACTTCATGGGAACACCTCATACTTGATTTATTCATTATTGTCTTTCATCACAACCCCTAATAGGGTCAATTGAGGCTATTCACGACTATGAGACATTTTTTAAGGGTTACCAAAGAAGGGAAAATAAAGGCAAGAAATGACTAATAGAAAGGAAACATATATAAAGGTGGAAAAGGTCACACATGCTTATCAAAGAGGGCCTCATGCGAAAAATATCAATCATATAAAATCAAATGAGCATGTAGTTTTGAAAGAGATTCAATCACAAATTCTAGAAGAAACTAAACATGTTGGAGAACTCACAAATAATATGAAAGAAAGGATACATGAAAGTGCATGCCCCTAGGCTAGAGCCCGAAAATAAAGACATGTAAGCCCGAAAATAGAAGCGGAATGGAGATCTATCTATCCGGTATGATGAACAAAATATTATAAATGAAATTGTTGTGGAAAATATTGGCCGAACATAATAATGTGAGGGTGCGAATTAGCAAAGAAATATACCTAAAAAAAAAAGAACTTCTAAACTACAAAATGAAAAGGTATGGTATTTTGGCATTGAAACAACATGATCAAGTTTAAAGCAATTTTCAAAGAAGCTAACCTATTAAATTGATGATGGAAAAAATGATTAATTTGTTTTAAAAAATCCACTTCACCTTCGAGCATAACAAAATATCAACGATACATGTACCAACCAATAAAATCCATGACATAATTTACTGGAATTGTAGCTAAAATGATCAGTTTTCATTGAAATTGGCCACAATCTTGATTGTACATGACAATGTTCCGAGTCCCAACTATCCTTGTGATTGGATCTTATATTTGGACACTCAACCAAAACTAAGAGCTTTATTTGAAAAATCTCAAAAAAGGTCTTTCAACAAAGGGAAAACTAGATGAGAGGAAATCGTGGTCGTAATGCATTGTAAGTTGTGTAATCACCAATTTGAAGATCTATATCACATCCTCTTGGATTGACCCAACCATGGACAAACAACTAAAAAGTAGTTGTAATTCTTAAAAATATAAATAACAAAAAATTCGAAACCAAATGTTATCCTTCATCAACTCAAAAATAAGTTAAGATTAAATAGTTTCACCAAACTCGCCATTATTCAGTGTGTGTGGGTGGGTGGGGGGTTACACAAAAAGAAGACTATTTCCCAAAATGATTTCCACGAAAGGTGTGTAATTCCGTTAAATTCTCTTAAAACCAAAATTGTACTTGAAAAAAGAAAAAGTTGACAACTATGAAATTTAGAAACCAAGATTTAAAAAAATAAATTCAAAAAAAGAATAATATTAAATTGGAAAAGACGAACAAACACTTTTATAAATTAAATTTTGATGAATCAAAGTTAGACTTTATGTAAAAATCTATCAAATATGTCATTAGAGACTATGATTGTAAGACGATTCTCCTAGAAGCAAAAAGCAACTATAAAACATATGTTGAGATTGAAGCATTGGTAGTATTTTTTTATTACGAAAAGCGGGGTATTTCACTAGACGACGTATCGTCTAATGGATCGAAAGGACGAAAAATATCGGCAGATAGACTAATCGTCATGAAGACCACAACAAAACAAAAAAAGAAACACACAAAAATACATCATGAAAACCCGAAAGCATAGAGATCTTCAAGGGACAGTAGGATGATTCAGTCAACATGAAGCAACAAACACAACGTTCATCTTCGAAAAAAGTACGCAGGTAAGAAGTGTGGGGAACAACTGTGGACACCTTAAATTTGAACTCGCAATAGAGCCGTCAAGAGTCGATCACAAATTCACGCCTCCTTTTAGACAAAACACTCAAAACGCCACCAAAGACAACATCAAACTAAGGCGACGCTGTAGAGCACGAATATCATGACATATGAAGGTGTATAACTTTGATGGTATAAAGAATAAAGATTTATAAGGATAAAATTATTCATAAAATGATTGGATTAACAAACATTGTAATATGGGTTGTTTTTTTTGGTTTTTTTGTTCCTTTTGTTGTTTCAAGAGAAGAAAACAAGAACAAAAATTGCTAGAAGTGGTAACTTAATTTAATTGTTTGGGCTCAAATAAAACAAGCCCAAATAAATATCAAGTCCAAAGGACATAATTTTGGGCTAGTTTTAATTGAATTATATAACTTTTAAAACATTTTTTGTTCATTTCGTTATTGAATAACTTTTTCTTATTTGATTTGCTTTTGTTTTAATTGACAAGAATATTTTTGGTATAATTATGATAAAGGGAAGGAGTGAATCTTCGTACGGAAAAGCATAAGAGAGCAATCCAAGATGTTATTAAAATGTATAAACTTGTAGAGTGTAAGAAAATGTAGCGATGAAGCTTACTATGAAAAGCAGAGCTAAGTAATTTTGATAAATGTTAGATGTGAGGCTTTATATTAACTCACCGATAAGGAGTGGTGGATTGATATTAGCAATTGAGAATGAGACGGTGGCCAAATTCAGTAGAGACAAGAACTTGGGTGAATAGAGAAGACAAAGACATGCAGAAGGAGGAAGATGTTGATTTGAGAAATTTAATAGCAAAAAGCATGGTAAAAATTAGAGTTCCGTCCCGAAAAACGGACTTACTAATATCGAACACCGGAGGTTGGATAAAGTTAGGGATAGTTATTGTTCGGTGGTTGTCGGATGGGCGAAATCCGGTGAAGCAAAAAGTTTGGTGTTGTTGGGTCTGAACATAAGATAGTTTCTAAAAACATAGTAATGGTGGTGATGACTCAAATGATGGCCATTTAAAGCATTGCCTTTTAAAGAAGGGTTGACACAAACAAACAACTTACAAATTAAAATGCTAGAGATCAAGGATAACCTTTGTGTCATTCGGGCTTTCTTTGGTGAGTGGAGTTATCCGTGGGAAATCGAAATATAAATTCCCGAGTCATGATGAATATTATTGTTTGAAGAAGTCCATACCATATATATATATAAATAAATTAATTGTGTGACCGATCGTTTGACTCACCTGAACATTTGATAATTCACACCAAATTTTCAGAAAATCATAAACTTAATATACTTATTCATAAATATGATTTATGTTGTACACTTTTTCTACTTCATTGGAGGTGAGTCAACTTAAATTCTTTTCATTATTGAAAAAATAGTTATTGACATGTCGTTTCTCTTTTTTTTTTTTCCACATGCAGCCGCACAACCGTACCGGAAAAAGTAAATCGTACCTGAACATTAACCTATAATAGAGGTTAAGACATTTGTTGAAACCTCGTGACACACGGTCCACTTAAATTACAAACCCTTTAGTGCCTTTTTACTCTTTTAAATTTTTATAAGATTTTTAAGATGTGTTTGAATTGTCATGTACACATTAAATTATCCTTACTAAACCATCACTACTTTTTAAAATTTTCAAAACTTTTAAACAATCTAGTAAATAAACTAGGTCGAACACGTCTTTATTAAAAACCTGATTTGGTTAAGTTGAACAAAAACTTAATCATTAATTTATAAATTAATGATTTAATTTTATGTTCTTTCTTCAAATATTTGTTTTCATAAAAATATATATCTATTTTATAATATTTTACACTTTAATTATAGAATTTAAACTTAAGTTTACCGCAAAAATATGAATCTTGTGAAATTGAAATCAACTTTTGTTTTGTTAAATTGGTAGTTCAGTATGACAAATGCAAATGAGTTAATGTGTTTTGTGCAGGGGTGGGCATGGGACGGGACGGGGGTCGTCCCGCGTCCCGTCCCGCAAGTTATTTGCGG
Source organism: Fagopyrum esculentum (assembly GCA_033239045.1). Taxonomy (NCBI): domain Eukaryota; kingdom Viridiplantae; phylum Streptophyta; class Magnoliopsida; order Caryophyllales; family Polygonaceae; genus Fagopyrum; species Fagopyrum esculentum. Next base: position 849,994 of record BSUD01000153.1, read on the forward strand.
GACGGGATTTAGGACATTTTTGCTTCGTCCCGCGTGAGCCTTGTTCCTTGTGGGACGGGACGGGACGAATCCCGCGAGATTTATATTCAATATTTGTACATGTTTAAATACACAAATGATAGGAAAAAACTGATACCAAATTATCGATTCAAAATGCCTATATTAGTACTTAATACTTAATACGCTTTAAACAAATACCAGTTACATCAAAATGTCTTACCGATTCATATTCAAAAAATAAGACCTTAAATAATTAACAAAAAAATAACATTCATTTAACTATCGATCACAAAGTGAGCATGACATTCTCTTTGGTTGTCACTTTTGGAGTTTGAGGGTGAAATGTTAATCTTTTTCTTTGTGCTTGAAGTATTATTATCACATCATTGAATGAGTGATCTAATAATCTTGAAAATGTACAAATATTTTTAAAAACAATATTTTAAAAATTATAACTTAAAAATTATAGATTATGTATATTATTTATATCTATAATATTTTTAAAAATATAAAAATATAATTTATGTATATACGAGACGTGACGGGATTAATCGAGATGGGAGATTTACATACAGCGTCCCGTCCGCAAATTTTTCACAGGGCTAGATACACATTTTTTTTCTTCAAATCCCGCCGGGATCGGATCGAGATCCCGGGACGGAACCGGAACGGAATTAACAGGAATTTATGCCCACCCCTAGTTTTGAGATCAACATTGCTGGTGCGGACAAAAGATGCTGGACCCAACATGAACACCTTGAACCTGGGATGCTGCACCAAACATGAACACCTTAAACCTAGGATACTGCATGCTAATTACAAATCATCCACTTTATAATCTTAATTACCCTCCTTGAAATGCATACGATACTCAATACACATGTATATATTGCATAGAATATTCCTTTTTCTTTTTGTTGACAGAAAAAAAGTAAGTGATCATCTGAAAAGCGCAAAAGGCAGCATTTTTGGGAAGAAGATGAAATGCGATTAAGGATAGAGATGGAAGATAGATATGTTTCATACTTTGCTATATCTTGTTCGCCATCGACCCAACAACTGGAATCAACTGCACCCAATTGTCCCTTCTCCTACATCTCCTTTCAGTCTTTCACTATTTTGCTTTCATCATTACTGCCTTTGAGTTCATATTTGACATTTTGGATCCTCCACACAAATCAATATGCTTCTTTCAACTCAAAATATGAGTATCTCTCGTGATCACATGAGCTAGGGTTTAGGAGTATTAGGGTTTAAGAGTCTCCTAAACCCTAATATATTCAAGCTTTGTTTCATTATGTAATTGTTTGTAAATTGTTGGTTGTAGTTTTTAATAAAATAGAAGAATATAATGATATTATTAGGGATTGTTGGATTTCCCATACCCTGATAAGATATCGGTATCGATATCAGGGATATGGGTATGAGTTGATATCTGATTTCTGATAATTGGATGATTGGGTTTGGCAAGATGACGAGGTATATCAGGTGACGGAGACGTGAGAGAAAAAGAACGTGAAATCTGTCAATTTTTAAAGAAATCAAAATCGATAAAACAGTAAAGTATAGATATTTAGGATATCACTTTGATATCCATATACTCAGTTAAAAAACATGGATATACGAAAATATGGATATCGTATATGTGATATCCATACCTTTATCCCATATCAGGAAGGCCTTAATAGTTTTCGAATAATGAAAGAAAACTAAATAGTTTTGTAATGAGATTAACGTATGACCAACTACTAAGATCTATTTTGTTTGTCATCCTCTTTTAATTCTTTGTCCAAATGGATCATATCCATGAAAACGTCGTGCAGCAGTAGGCCCAATGGGCCATATAAATCTAGAAATAGGCCCATTTTGATAACATCAGGCCCATTTAGTAGGCCCAATTCTAATCTTCAGTAGAGTCGTCAGTCGGAGGAACGACTAACGAGGGTGCTGGACGACCGAAATGCCGACTGATTCATCAACCGATTTCATTCTTGAAGAATCACATCCCTGTAGTTCTTCCGTCCAAATTTTCGTTGACAAAGTTTGGATACCTACTCTTACCGTAATTCGAGTTTTCTGCACTGCGGTGGATCTCCAAGTTTAATTTGCTTGCTTGCAAATCAGGTCAAACAGAATGTCAAAACCCCCGCCAAGAATAATCGCTGGTCTTCTCAGATTCCACTTCAATCGCTCCCGGAACCATATTTCCCCTAATCAACCACCCAAATTCCCTCAGACTCGCGGCTTTGGAACCTCACTTACAAATCCTAATGGGATTCCGATTTCCGGCTCTCTAGCTTCCAAGACCCACCCAAACTTTGTTGCGAATGGTTTATCAGGTCCCAAATTTAACTCTCCCAGCTCATTTGACAGCTTTCAATGGAGGAAATTCTGTTCGACCAGTTCAAAGCTAGGTAATGTCTCTTTTAAGAAGTCTGGTTTCCAGAAATTAGAGTTCAATCCATTGGGGATTAGGTATTTTTCGATTAAGAATCCGGGTATTGGGAGCAAGATTGATGCTGGGATTGCGAAGAAGGTCTTTCAAAAGCCCGTATCTGCACTTACCTCTTCCATTTCTAGGTACAGGGAGGCGGTTTCCTTGCAATTTGAAGGGTTTTTGAAGAGGAATTTTATGTTTCTTTTGGGTTGTGGAGCTATAGTTGTCTGTATGTTGTTGTGGAGGATTATGTTTGGGATTGCAGACACTTTTGTTGGGTTTTCCGAAGGCCTGGCCAAGTATGGCTTCCTTGCTATTTCTAGTGCCATCGTCGCATTTGCTGTAAGCTCTCCTTTACATGGCTCTCATTTACTTCTGCGTCTTATTTCTGATTATACAGTTCTTGTTGTGTGATGAGTTATTACTCACATTAAGTCCATCATGCTGTGTAGTTTTGGTATTCTCATGGTTTTTGTTCAGGTTTTGGCTTACTTTTGATGATTGTTTACTGCCTTATATGCATGTGATGATGTGAAGAATTCACTATAAACAAACAATATCATTAAGTGTTGATTGCGGAATTACCTATTTAACTGCTATACATTGTTGGGAATAAGTCCGTTACTCTTTCTGATTAGTGAAGTTCTTTGCCTGTATCTTGTTCATTTGTATCGCTGCTAAATCGGAAAAACTACTATAAGTAAAAGAAATTACATTGAGAACGATCATTAAGCTTCCCCATTACTTGGAAGCTGAACTTTCCCTTCTTCTGGACCATTAAAACAAGTGCCAGATCACACAACTCTCGTTCTTCTGAGCAAACTGTTTCTCTTTGGGGTGTATTGTGCTATCTGATATGTTAATCTGTCATTTAGGGCCTCTATTTGCGTGCAAGATACAATATCAACCCAGATGCAGTTTATCGGATTGCCATGAGGAAACTTAACACTTCTGCTAGCATTCTTGAGGTTATGGGTACACCTCTTGTAGGAACTGATCTGAGAGCTTATGTGATGTCCGGAGGTGGGATCTCATTGAGTAAATTCAAGCCAAGGCTCAGGAGTAAACGATGCTTTCTTATTTTTCCAGTACAAGGCTCAGAAAGAAAAGGGTTAGTCAGTGTTGAAGTGAAGAAGAAAAAGGGACAGGTTTGCTTCTATACTTGCTAGTTGCTACTACTGGATTAAAGATCTTACTACATTTCCCGAACCCTGCTACTTGGTTAGATCTTTCCCGTCAAATATAACGCTTTCATATGCTAACATGTGGGTATATTTTTTAGTAGTGCTATTCATTATTGTTCACGATGATTTTGTTGATTTTTCTTTTTAGTGTGTGTGATGAGTGATGAGTGATGAGTGATGAGTGATGACAATGGTAGCTTTAATAAGCATATTTTTTTGGCCTTTTATTTAAAAGAAGAAAGTCCACCTGACGTCTCAAACCTTGAAAGTGTTAATATGGAAAATAGCCATGCCAATTTTTAACACTATATATTCATGTAGCCGCATTTCATCAATGTCAATCAAGTAGAAGTCATTGATCAAAGATTCCATCTGTGATGAGCTTGGGACTATGATGTACTGATACATTGATTTTTGTCCATCAATAGTTTAAAGGAAGTACAAGATGAATGCTGAAAGAACTTGATTGAAACAGGAAAAGGAAGTGAAACATTGAAAACTATATAGCTAGTTCTGTACAACAGTTAGTCACTAATATCTCTCTTGACAGCTGAGGGCCTCAGGAGGGCCTATAAATTATTAATGCTTAGTACTTTACAGTTTCCGTTGGTTCCCTCTTCCATTTGTCATTTTGAAGTATGGCATGTGTACTTTACAAAGATTCTTATGTGCTATAAAATTTGTTCATACATTTACTCGAGATTCCTAGATCTTTGTGATGAATTATATTTGAAATGGCGGATCATTAATATAACGTTTTGTAGTTTTGTTTATGCTGATTTAGGTCTGTTTTTCTGTTTAAACTTAACCAAGAATATTAAAATTTTCGTGCTTGATTATTTGATGGTGTTTTCCTGTGGCGGTACATTTCGAATATGACTGTTAAGTCTGTTATATGGAATATCTTGTGGTTAACTGTTAAAACTGAGGGTGGTTTATACATCGAAATCAGATAAATAGCTGGATATATGAAGCTCTGTGTACATGTTTATCTATGTCTAAACTCTGAAGCTTAACAGCTGTATAATGGTCAGCCCAAGTAGGACTGATGACCTTTTGCTGTGGGCACTATTGCTATGATGGTGGGGTTGGAGTTGCATCATTTCAATAGCTCATATGCTTTCCCCTTTCTAATGTGGAATTTTTCTCATAAGTTTTTGGATGATGTATGCATTTGTTATAAAAATAATATTTTAGGGAAGAAGGACTCTTTTTTTTATTGTCCAAAGCTAAAATTTCAAAGAGCAGTTTGCTGTTTAGTGGTGAGCTTGTGCTAACTGAAATATTGCCATTGTTCCACTAAAACCTTTTTTCAGCCCTTGAGCATTGGTTGTCATATTCTTACGTGGCAGATGAGTGTTTACGCTGTTGTCCTTAAACTTGTGCATTGAACAATAAGACGAACTAGAAAATTTTTGTCATTGCTATTGCCTCCTGCCCTTTATCAGAATCGATCAGAGGGCCGTGAACCGCATCTCATTGGCAATGAGAAAGGAAGACTTTTATTGGCTAATTTTCTTGAGTTTCTTTCTTTGCCCAGAAATGAGTGTTCTTTTGTGGAAGTTTATCATTATGGCGTGGCCTTGTACAATCATGCGAGAGGAGAAATGACCTCATTTCATTGCAGTCTCGACTCTTTGTTTTTAGGGATGGACTGATTTAATCGACTATTGAACATAGAACAAGAATGCTGTTTTTCTAAAGCAATCTTCTCTTTTGGTTTCCACAGTATGATATGAAGTTATTGGCAGTGGACATTCCTATGGCATCCGGGCCAGATCAGCGCTTATTCGTCATAGGAGATGATGACGAGTACAAGGTTGGTGGAGGGCTCATAGCCGAGTTAAGGGACCCGGTGGTCAAAGCTATGGCTGCCACCAAGGAATTTGAGAGCCTTGACCAAATCGAGGAAGATGAAGATGAGAAGAGAGAGCTGCAAGAGGCAGAAAGAAAGCAGCGTGAAGAGATCGACAAGCTGAAAACAGAGACAACTCCATGATTATTTGATTTCTCTCGTCTCTGTACTTGGTTTGTTATCTTCCCTTGGTCTTGAAATCGTTGAGTTGTTCAGCACTTGGTTGAGACAGTGTCAGCTTGATGAGTAGCCAGTAGTATCAAGTCATTCAAGCGGTGACTTGCTTCTTGCACCCATAATCACTGATGTGCAGATTGAGGCAAAGGGCATCTTTCCTCTCTTTCTGCGTACTATGCAAGCGAACCCTTGATTTGGGTTCAAATTTACACTCACATACAATCAACTTATGGAGTTTTTTTCCTTCCAAAATTGCGCAGAATAAGTTTTTCCAATGTAGACAAGGTTTTGTGTTTAGTGTTAATTGATTGATCTTTGATAGGCTTGTTGCCATGGGAGCAATTTAATAAAATTAGCATTCTTCAAATTGCTATTTTGCGAGATGATCCTAGCGAAAACATGTCTGTCATTTCGTGCTTTAGAAATGCATGAGAACATTTAGCTGGTCAGCAATACCGTTTTTTTTAAGTATGCTTAATATGAACTTTAAATTTTCTCAACATCGGAGTCTTTAATGATCATCTTAATTTTCCAGGGTTTATCATGCACAAATCTTCATAAATCCCATTGTTAAGAGCTAGGGTTTCAGGTCCAATGTTTTCTCAACATCGGAGTCTTTGATGCACATCTAGCTAGTGTGAGTTTGTGCATATACACTTTAAACTAAATAGTAATGCAGTTTAAAGTTATTGTATATTTACCGTTAAACTGGTGAAAAATCTTACTGGTCTTAAGATATGCGCCAAAGTGGAAACATAAATACCGATTTTTATAATATTTAATTACAAAATTAAGGCGCACAAATCACACGATGGTGTTTTATAAATACCGACTTTTGGGTCATTATCCCCATTTTATTAAAAAAAAAAACATTTCTTAAGTTGTTTTCACCATTTTTAAAATTTTAGTGTAGCACTAATAAAAGGTTAATTATTGAAATAATTGAACCCTAAACCTGAAAGCAGAGCTTAGCTCCAAATATAACACATTAAGCCCATTTATCATAGACCAAATGAGAATAAAAACAAGACAGAGCTTACTAGTCTGATTTTAAGGTCCGTCTAGTCTGGAGAGGCCCATAACGGCTGGAGCAGGATCTCGAGAGACATGCCCAAAATCTCCATTTCCTTGATTCAGATCGTAAAATAATGAATTCCCCACCTTCATGAATGACCGGATAGGTGTCCACCATCCACTTTTTACCACTCTACTCCAGAAACACTCTTCTTTTAATAAGCGCAATACTTTCGCTTTACTTTCAGTGGTGGGTTTTCTCCATCTTTTGCTTTTTCTCGGCATACCCACTTTCTCCTTTCTCTCTCTCTTTCAGGGAATGCTGTAGATTTCTCAGATTTTGAAATATTATTAAAATTTTCATGATTTTAGGATTATAGAGCTAATTAATGGAGACTACTGGGTAAGTGGGTAGTGTTCCCGAAAATCAGTGTGTTTAGTGTTTGTTTAACAACGACCATGGTTTGAAATTTGAGTTTCCCGACACTGTCCCTGTCTTCTGAAGAAAAAAAGAATTAAAAGCTGTAAAAAGGGCTTCACTTCCCTCTAGCTTCCAAATTTTCTCTTACTGTTTTGTTGCTTTCAGTTTCAGGCCATCCCAGCTCTGGATTCTCTTCTTCTCAGGTTTTAAGCTGGTGAGCATTTTTAGTTTTTGGCTGAACTTTTATGTTTCTGGCGGGAGAGTGAACAATATGAGCAAAAAATGAATTCACTGTGAGTCTTTTGGTTTACTACTGTAGATTTCAGCATAAATTATTGGCTTGATTTGTGGTTCATCCCTCAGTCTTTGCTGCATAATGATTTTATCTGTTTGTCTCCATAATCGCTTTACATGGCGTGCTCTGTACAGTAAGAGTTTGTTGTTTTATGCCCTAATAAAGCTTTCTTTACTTGGTAATTAAGAGACAAGAATGAATGACGCTCCCTTTGAAACCTGAGTTCACAGACCCAAGATTTGATACCAAAAATCCAAAATAAAAAAAAGAAAGTATTTCTTTACCCTTATTTTTCTTTTTTATCTTGTTTGTGAGGAACTTTTTCTTTTGCCTTCCAATAAAATACCCTCCTTTTCCTTACATTGGATTCTTCACAGTTGCTTTTCTTTTTGTTATGCAAACTCTGTTGGCATCAATCATATAAACATTCAACAAATTTTGAGATCTGAATTTGAAAAAGATAAAGGCAAACATCAACTTTCAATACAGAAAAAGTTAATCAATATGGCTTTTATTCTATTAAAATGCTAAAATGGAGGGTTTGGGTGATCTTCCTTTATCCTTAGTGTTAGTAGCATTGATTCTTGGTTCTGAAAACCAAAATTAAAACCAGAGCTCTTATTCCATCTTTGCTGAAAAGTGTATTGTTCTTGATAAGGAGGGATTTGTCCTGTTATACTTACTTGTCCCTTAGCTAAAGGCTACACTGCTAATATATGTAGGACTGCATTTGCTGGTTTATACAGCATGGATGTATGTATATGAGAGAAAGGTATTATTAGGTGTTTGATTGTGTTTCCATGGCCACAACATCTCAATGCTTTACTCTTGCTGCCGTACTTGTCTCTAAATGCTTATGTTAATTAATTAACTTTGTCCTCTCCAGGTTCAATTTCAGTCAAGCTGCAGAAATGGAAGTTGTTATCAAGGAATGAATTATATTACTATGCTATCATCCAAAACAATGAAGTCTCATTTCTTCATTGGTTTCCTCTTTCTATTGCTACCTGTGATTCTGGCAGACTTGAGCTCAGACAGACAAGCTCTTCTTGATTTCGCTTCGAAAGTTCCTCATAGCCGAAACTTGAACTGGAATCCTGCTTCCTCAGTTTGCACTTCTTGGCTAGGAATCGGTTGCAATCACGATCATAGTCGTGTAACCGTCATTCGCCTCCCCGGAGTAGGATTCCTCGGAACAATACCACCCGGCACCATTGGGAAACTAGATGCTCTTAAGGTCCTAAGCCTTAGGTCTAACAACTTTTCCGGTGATCTACCATCAGACATTCCTTCAATACCATCCCTCCAATTCATGTTCATCCAAGACAACAGCTTTTCAGGGACAATTCCTCAATCTATCTCACCTCGAATTATTGCCATGGATTTGTCCTCCAACCAGTTCACAGGAAACATCCCCTCAACACTCCAAAACTTGACCAACCTTGCTTCTTTGTACCTCCAAGACAATTTGCTCTCTGGATCTATCCCTCCTCTTCATCTTCCCAAGCTTACACGCATAAACCTGAGCCATAACAAGCTCACTGGTCCAATTCCGACGTCTCTTCGAAACTTCGCTGCCTCGTCATTCGTGGGAAACTCCTTATGTGGGCTACCTCTGGATGACTGCACTGCTACTTCAGCTTCTCCTTTGTCATCTCCAATTAACTCTAGTATACCACCAACCAGTCGGAAACTGAGCACGGGTGCTATTATTGGTATTGTAGTAGGCGGGTGTGCTTTAGCCTTGCTCGTTATGGCAGTAACCTTGGTCTGTTGTTTGAAGGGCAAAGGCCATCAAGAGAAAGACTTGCAAAAAGAGAAGCAAGACGCCAATAAGAAAATACAGATGTCTAGCGAAGCTTTCGGGAGTGGTATACAAGATGCAGAGAAGAATAAATTGGTCTTCTTTAGCGGCTGCACTTACAATTTTGATCTTGAGGATCTCCTAAGAGCTTCGGCCGAGGTTCTTGGCAAAGGAAGCTATGGAACCACGTACAAGGCTATACTAGATGAGGGTACCTATGTAGTGGTCAAAAGGCTCAAAGAAGTAGGGATAGCCAAAAGGGAATTTGAACAGAACATTGAGATAATCAGCAAGGTTGCTCAACATCGAAACGTCGTGCCTCTCCGCGCTTACTACTTTTCTAAAGATGAAAAGCTTCTAGTCTACGACTATGTTCCCGGTGGCAGCTTGGCTCTGCTCTTGCACGGTATGCTCTGTTTCTCTCTCTAGCGTAAATTCTTATTCAGGAGTTCATTGGTATATATATTTTGGGCATTTCAGGATACAGGGGAAATGGAAGAAATCCACTGAACTGGAATGTGAGGATGAAGATCTTACTAGACATTGCAAAGGGAATCCTGCACATTCATACAGAGGGAGGAGGCAAGTTCGTCCATGGAAACATAAAGTCCTCGAACGTGCTCCTAACACGAGATCTTGATGGCCTCGTATCCGATTTCGGCCTGACACTCCTAATGAATTTCCACCCGGCCGTAAACCCTAGGAGTGTAGGATACCATGCGCCGGAGGTGATGGAGACGCGAAAACCCAGCCATAAGTCGGATGTGTACAGCTTTGGAGTTCTCCTATTGGAGATGCTGACAGGGAAAGCCCCTCTCAAGTCTCCACACGGACAAAACGACGTCGTCGACCTCCCCAGGTGGGTCCAGTCGGTGGTTCGAGAGGAGTGGACTTCAGAGGTGTTCGACTCTGAGTTGTTGAGGAGCCCGAATGCTGAAGAGGAGATGGTTCAGATGTTACAGATTGCGTTGGCTTGCGTGGCTCGAGTGCCCGATGTGAGACCTAAGATGGAACAAGTGGTGAGGATGATTGAGGATCTTGGGCAACCGGAGATGGAGGATCGCCCTTCATCTGAGGAACGATCAAAGGATTCAAATGCTTACACCCCATGAGCTGATGCTGTAGCTGCAAAGGCATAACTCATGCTTCATTTGTAATTGTTCAGATGTTGTGGTGATTTGAAGTTGTTGTTTTGTGGATTGTCTATTCCTTCTGTGATCGGTGAAGAATCCAAATGGATTTTGTAGTTTCTGTAATTCAAATATCTTAATACTAGTTTATTTCTAATTCGGGTCCGGGTCGGGTCGGGTCAGTTTGGTAAAATTGAGTATTTAGAAATGGTATTCACGAGGAGGAACCTCTTATTGCGATTTGGAAAGAAGAGAGGGAAAGAGAACCCCAAGATATCCTCCATTTACATTCACCATTTCCCCTCCAATTCTTCGAATAATCGCTTGTGACATCCGATACACGATCAGAAAGCTTGATTTGCCCCCAATTATCACCTCGTCTTGCGATTCCACCTACAACAAATTCAAAGGTATTGTCATTTCTTTCTTAATCATCGGGATATAAAAATGTAGTAGGATAATTTGTTCTGCATAGATACTTGCCTGTTTTCGTTTCTGTATGTAATTTTCCTTTTTGTCACAGAAAATAAGATTAAAGATGCGCATATTGGGAGGTTTTGATGTTGTATTTTTTTTATCATAACGAATTCACTGGATGATCAAGGAAGTGGATTTTGATTTATGTATGTACAGTAGGCGGTAATGCCTGGAAAGATGATGACCTAAAACAAAAATGCAGATAATTTGAATCCAGGAACATTGGGATGATACACATGCTAATTGCTGAATACAAATCTGTTAGATGCTCTGTGTAAGATCTCATATTGGCTTCACTAGTTAAAGATGATTGTGAAATGAGTATATCATTCTGGAGCTATTGTGGCTGAAACAAATGGAGAATTATTCACTCAACTGAATTTTAATGTATTTCTTATCAGGCAGTTTGGTGGAAACCTCTCTCTCAAGGTAATTCTTTCAACACAGAAGAATTACCTTAGCTTATCAACACTTATCACAAGGCATGGGACAGTGCTTGAATAAGGTAATTCCTTGTCCTCTATGCATTCTTCCTTTGCTTCACCTACATTCATCTGAAACTTCAAATATTTGATGATCTCTGAAGCTGTGCAACGCCACTGACGATAGTGAAGAAAATGAAACATTTCACCTGGGTGGTGGGAATATTCAACTTGTGAATACCATTGAGATTTGGGAACAAAAGCTTTCAGAGGCGAAAACTAATGGTATACCTGTAAGTTTTTCCACACTGCCTGGATCTCTTTTCAACACTCTCCGTTCATCCAACTCTTCATTTTTATTCATCTTCTTTAACTATATAGGTAGTGGCCAATTTCAGTGCGCCGTGGTGCACTCCTTGTAAAGCAATGGTTCCAGTTTACCGGGAAATTGCTGATAAACATCCTAATATCATGTTCCTAACTGTAGATGTAGACGAGTTAGCAGTAAGTATTACAGTTCCATATTAGTTAAGCTCCTAATAGTCTATCTGTGTTTAGTTTTGATGTCATCCTAACTCGTTGTCCATTACTGTTGTTCGGCAAATATTGGCTACTATGACAGGATCTCAGCACTTCATGGGATGTAAAAGCCACACCAACTTTCCACTTCCTTCGAAATGGTAAGCCATTTGACAAGCTAGTAGGGGCTAACAAGGAAGATCTTTTGAATAAGGTAGCTGCACTTGCTGAATCTTCTCCCAGACACAAATAACATCTGTAGGCATCTAATTAGGCCATATCCAAGCCTTAGCTATGAAAATGTGAGTATATAGATGGAGCAATAGAAGGTGAAAGTTGGTCTATGCACATTAGGATAGCCTGTCATTCTCACCTGTGTGTGGAAGAGAATTGTAGGTCTCTTGTGTTTATGTTGGAATAGTTCAGGTACTCAACTCTCCACATTACTGCAAGCGTTTCTCTTTAGAATGTGAATGCTTTGCTGAATAGTATATTTGTCTGAATATAGGTGTAAATGAATTTGGATCAGCTTATACTTTAGAATTCCTTTGTTTTTGATCAAGCTTAGAACAACTTGTTCAACTAAGATATGTTGTGAAGAACAGGTAATGGTTCCTTATTGTGTTGCTAATCTTACAAATGACAATGTTTGAACTTTAAGCACTCAATTATGAAATTGCTTGCTGTAAGAATAACCCTAAAAACGTAATGTCAGTAAGGAAAAATGGAAGATAAGTGATCAATTTTATACAATTATGTATGTATACAAGAATTGTTAGCTGTTAAACACCAAAATTGCCCGAAAAACACGCGGGTAATAAACCTAAACAACCTTTCCAAAACTCATATACAAAGCCATATCAATCAGTTGTCCTCCTTGACATACTCAAACTCCTTGAAAGGGTTGTCATGAGACTTAGGAGTGACAGCAGGGGAGTCCGCCACCGGCATGGCCGTCCACTGCTCTCCAAAGTTGGCTACGCATAGGCTATCCGATACTTGTGGCACGAAACTTGGCTTTATCTCTCGAGCATCCAGCTTCTTCCAGTTGATGGGCTTGAACCACTTGTGCCCTTTGATCTCCTCGCTCCCCAGTCGCTTGCTCTTTTCCTTTTGCAACAGCTGCGCCCATCCACAACATCGTTGATCATAACATTGTTGATGAATAAACTCTTTTATCAAAAAGTAAAGAATGATTGAGTGAACTCACCCCCTTGAGCAAAGAATGAGCTTCGCTTGACAAATAAGATGGCAGCTTAACCTTGTCCTTGACTATCTTCTGTTGGATTTTCTGCCTGTTTCCGCCACTAAACGGAGCCTGCAGCCATAGCCAAGAGTCAGATTTTTTACTCAACCACCCAAGCCCATTGAAAACTAAAGCCCTTTATCCCCTTACCTTCCCAGCGAGCATCTCGTATAACAGTGTGCCTACACTCCACCAATCCGCAGCCTTGTCGTGACCTTTCCCAAGGACAATCTCCGGCGCCATGTACTCTAATGTCCCACACATGGAGTTGGATCTGGTGCTCTCATCAAATTGCTTCGCCAGCCCAAAATCAGTGAGAATCACCTGCTCGAACCAAAGGACAAGTACTCATGTCAATAAACAAGCTACTATAAATGAAAAAAAAACTGTCTTTCTTAATCCTTACGTGTCCATCCGCATCCAAGAGAACGTTTTCTGGCTTAAGATCTCGGTGCATTATTCCATTAGCGTGCAGGTAGGTGACAGCAGACACAATCTCTGCAGCGTAGACACGAGCCAAGTCCTCCCTAAAACATACCAAACAGCTTATCAGCTCGCCACTCTAAATGGATTCATTAAACTACATATATGATGAACTTACCTGAACAAGCCATGTCGGTTGAGTTGAAAGAAGAGATGACCGCCATTGACGAAATCAAGAACGAGATAGAGCCTGTATTTAGTCTGCAAGATCAAACTGAAACCATTAGCAATTCACATGACCTAAGATATTAGACATATGAGAAAAGTAATTATCACCTGGAAAGAGCACTTGAGGTTGACAATGAAGGGATGATCAACCTTGGCTAGTATATCTCTCTCAGCTCTCATGTACTCACAGTGATTCTTCTGAACAATCTTATCCTTACGAACAACCTTCATGGCATAGATTTGACCAGACTCTTTCTCCCTAACTTGGTACACTTTCCCAAAGGCGCCCTGACCAACAACCTTGAGAACCTCAAAATCCTCAAGCTGAACCCCAGATTTTGGGGTCTGAGGAGAAGCATTAGTAGGAGATGGTTCAAAGAAAGAACCAGGATCCTTGGCTTGAAAGGAAAGCGGACCAAACACATCAGTGAAGTCATTGATTAACAAATTGTTACCCAACTGGGCACCTGCCAAATCAACAAACTGGGTGGCAACCATGTCGAGGAACCCTAAGGAAGGGAAGCTGTTGCTGCTGAATTGATGATCATCAAGATCAACGCTGTCCTACACTCCTGCATAATTACATCCAAATCGATTTCACTTTAATAATCACATCAAAATTGCACAAAACCCTAATCAAATTATCCAAATCCAATCAAACAGCAAACAATTGGCGAAGTTAGTTGCAAACCGAATCAGTATATACGATTAAAAACATTGGTCGATGGAGGTATATATGCATTAGCATGATCATTGATGGATAAGAAGGCAGAAATTTGAATACATGATTTAAGGAGGGAAAACTAGCCTGAAAAGTATTGATCAAAATTCAAAAAAACAGAGTAGATTGCTTCAGAGAAGAGAAACAGAAGCGAAAGAACGCATACATTCGTTAACCAGAAAGAATAACAGCAAAGAAAACTAAAGCAAATTGAAGAGGATTGAAAGAAACCTTATGGAGGGAAGAATGGCGTAGAAGAAACAGAGAAGTTGGGTAAATTAATAAAAGCAGAGGAGAGTTGGCGTTGGAAGGCCGCCGCGTTTGACAGGTCAAAATTCGGCAACTGCTACTCTGCTTCCAACTCATTCAACAACTCATTATCTTTTTTTTCTCTCCTTATTTAACTATTGATTTTATATGGTTTCTTAATAAGATTAAATACATGAATTATTATCATATATTTATTTACAAATCGTTTGCCTGCTGAAACCAATCAAAGTCCAAATATATTTTCCTATTTTTAGATATTACTTGCTCCTCTAATATGATTTCGTGGGATCTGTCAATGAATTATGGACGCATATGTAAATTCAAAAAAAAAACTTAATTTTTATAATGGCTAAAAAATTAAATATATCAGAACACTAAATTAATTACTAAAAATACATTTGATGCAGTTGGTATCCTGTGGTATGGGGCATTCCGAATTTTAACCACGAGTTTTTACAAGTTCGGCTCGTGCCCTTCATGTTTTAAACTTTCCGACATATGCCCAAATTTGCCTATTCCCTTAACGTTGGTTAACCTCCGTTAGTTTATAAAAAAAAACAGATAAATAGGAAAGTACAGATCGAGAGAGGAAGGTTGCAACCTCTCCACGCGAATGTTAATATGCCTTTCCTCTCGATTCTTCTCCAGGCGTAGTGGATCAAACCCTCTCCATGATCGAAAAGAACTCGATTAAAAGAAAGAAGAACATATTTGCCTATTGAAGAAAACATTCGTCTCTAGAAGAACACATTTGCAACTCGTTCTTGTCGACTCAAATGATTGCATGCCCCTCGAAGAAAACATACATCTCCCTCTCCTCTCGAAAGAAATCGATTTCTAGGTTTCCAAGTTTGAGATTCAGTATTGAATGATTGAGTATGAATTGCTACTAAAATTGACTTTTCCAATTTATTTCTGTCAAAGGAAATTGAGCTATTGTCTGTCGCAATGACAATTGCAAACCTATACCCATTTAATATCAACTTTCTAGTACATCTCATAAACTGTAGCAGGATTAAGAGAAGAATCACCCAGAATTCTAATAATGGGATGTCATTATCAACTGCAGTGAACCCAAATTCAATCCCAATTTGCCATTTCAAAATCAAGGATCTACAGATTGGAGGAATCGCATTGTTTCTTCTGTTAAACTATCTGTTGTTTCTCATATTGATCGTCACCTTCGCTCGCGCGGCAACTGTTCTCGTTTTTCTGGTTCTTCTTTACTTCTTCTGCGCAGGTCTTGTTCACCTTCTCTTTGGATTTGCATGATGTCTCGGACCACTGAGCCGCCTCAATCCACCAAGACGGTCAATTTCTTTCCCCTTCTCATTCTTTCGTCTGGTTTATTTTGTGGGTTGTTGAAATTGAAGATTGTGGGAACTTGTTTGAAACCTATGGTCTCTTGAGGTCCTCTCTCTATTTAGTTTTTTATTTATCTTTTTTTTTATAAAAAAACTAACAGAGGTTAACTAGCGTTAAAGGAATAGGCATTCTTGGACATATGTCGGAAATTTTAAAACCTCAAGGGCACGAGCCGAACTTGTAAAAACTTGTGGACAAAAACTGGAATACCCCATACCACAGGGGTAGCAATCGAAATTTCTCTATATTTAAAAAATATAGTTCAGAGTCTCTATAGTGAAATGTTTGAAATACAAATAATATTATTTATGTTTTAAAAAGTCAATTAAGACCCATATACTTTTTGGGGCCCTGAGGTGCACACTTACCTCTGCACAAAGAAAGGAACTTTCACAGTTAAAAGTTGAGTTACCCAAAACTACAACATCATAAAGTAAACAATTTTTTTCCCTTGAGATAACTAAGCTTTCAACTTTTTCTCTTCAATCCACTAAGTCCTAAAATTTCTATTAATATTATTATGATTTAATTTATTTTCTCTTTTAAAATTTCTCTGGTACTCTTATAGTCTTATTTCTGTATACTTATTCTTAATATATTATTTTAAGATTTATTACAAAAGAATTTTAAAAATTATAAATAAATTCAAAACTAATTATAACCTCATTACATTTTATACTAATAAATTTTATAATAAAAGTATTTTTAAATATTTTTCTAATTAAAAAAGTAAAGTAAAATAAATATAATTTTTTGAACTAAAATAATTTTTTTATTTTTAATTAAAAATAAAATATATAAAATTAAATTAAAAATAAAATTTTTAAAATTTTTTAAGAGTCTAGAAATTTAAACATATAGTAAAAAAAAATCAATTTAATTCTCTATAATATATTTTAATTTTAAAATAAAAATATTATTTCTTTATGTGTTAAATTTTAT
>BSUD01000153.1:867098-881088 GCA_033239045.1 Fagopyrum esculentum
AAAATTGAATTAATATAAATTATATAATATTTAAATTCAAAAATAAATAAAATTTATTATATTTTTAATTTTCTAGACTCTTAATAAAATTTAATTTAATTTTATATATATTTTTAAAATCGAAATTAAAAAGTAAAAAATATTTTAATTCAAAAATAGAAAAAATATCTTATTTCAAAAAATAGAATAAATATATAAAACTATTTCTATTATAAAATTATTAATATAAATTTAATGAGGTCATATATGTTTTCAATTTATTTTTCTGTTTTTTTAATTATTTTATAATAAATTTTAATGTAATATATTAAGAATGAGTATAAAGTGAAAACATATAGATAAGTTGCCAAGAGAAATTTTTAAACTTAGTGGATATCAAGAGAAAAAGTTCAAATCTTGAGGATACCAAGAGAAAAAATCCAAAAATCAATTAATAAAAGTTGTTCACCAATGATTAGCTAAGAGACGCTCAAGAAGAGCTGGAGTAAGACCTCCACAAATGTACGGTTTTGAGGATATGGTTGATTATGCTCTATAGGTTACAAAAGATATGTATACTCATTAATCATCCACCAATAGAGAATTTGTATCTAGGTTTGAAGTTGCATAGTGGTTTGTAAGAATGGGAGATGAGATGGAGTCACTTCATAAAAATCGGACATGAGAGTTAGTCATACAACCTAAAGAGAGAGAGGTTATTACTTGCAAAGTTACAAATGGATTTTCAAGAAAAAAATAAGGGATGTCGCCTGCTAAAGGGGTCAAGTGTAAGGCTCGAGTTGTTAGAGGTTTTCATCAGAAAGAGGGAGTAAAATTACAATGAGATTTTCTTGCCGGTAGTCAGGCATACCTCCATCAAAGTGTTACTAGCGATAGTGGCACATCAGAATCTACAGCTCGAACAAGTTGATGTAAAAACAACTTTCTTACATGGAGAGTTAGAAAAAAAATATATATGTGAATCAAACAGATGGCTTCCAAGTTCCAGGGAAAGAAAACTATATCTACAAATTGAAAATGTCTTTATATGGAATTAAGTAGTCTTTGAGGCCGTGGTATAAGAGATTTGATAGTTATATGACAGAGATTAGTGACAACATGAGTGTTTATGACTGTTGTGTGTACTACAACAGTTGAAGGATGATTCTCTCCTCTATCTAGTCCTGTATGTAGATGACATGCTAATAGCTACAAATATCAAGTATGAGATTCAAAAGATGAAGAGTCTCCTAAATGTTGAGTTTGAGATGAAGGATCTGAGAGTAGCTTGGAAAATTCTAGGAATTGATGTTCTTAGAGATAGGGGTCATAAGAAGATTTTCCTATCACAAATTGGTTACATTGAAAAGGTGTTGTCATGGTTCGGAATGTCATCGGCCAAACCTATTGATACACCTAGTGGTGCTAAAATCCATCTTATCACCCTGATTTCACCTCAATCGGATGAGGAGAAGGAATATATGTCGTCAGTCAGTTATGCTAGTGCAATAGGGAGTTTGATGTATGTTATGGTCTGTACAAGGCCGGATCTGACACAAGTTTTTAGTGTCGTCGTTCATAGGGCAACCAGAAAAAGAACACTAGCAAGTTGTGAATAAGATATTTTGGTACCTTAGAGGTACATCTGACATTGAGCTCGTTTTTATGAATGATACACAGTGTTTTGGTCACATAGTACTCTGATTTTGATTATGCATGAGATATTGATACTAGAAGATCTATGACCGGTTATATTTTCGCTATTGGGGGTTTTGTTGTGATGTGGAAGTCAACCTTACAACCCAGGGTTACTTTGTCTACCACATAGGCAAAGTTCATGACATTGATATAAGCAACTAAAGAGGAAATTTGGTTGAAGGGATTGATTAATGATCTAGGTATACATCACAATCAGACTATTGTATATTATGACAGTTTGAGTGCAATTTGTTTGGCCAAGAATCAGGTGCATCATGGGAGGACTAAGCATATTGACATCATATATCATTTATTGAGAAGTGAGAAGAGTTTCGGAGTGAAGAAAGTATGGATTGTTGGTAATCCTACTAATATGTTCACCAAGCCAGTACCTCGCAACAGGTTTCAACATTGTTTAGACTTGCTAAATGTCAAAAGTTATTAAGTGCCCAAGGGGCACATCTAGACAGAGAGAGGAGCTAGTTTTGGGATTGACTAATGCATTTGATATGTTTATGAGGATTCAAGTCAAGGTGAAGATTTGTTGATATGCCTTGAATGTGCCTCATATGTTTGGACTTTTACTGTTTGGCCTAGTCTTATACTTGACACCCAAGTATAACCTAGGGTTTCGTTACTATATATTTTAGCGTTTCCTTTGCCTCCAATAATCTGTTACTGGTTCATCTGTATTTTGAAACTCAATAAAATCTCTGTGAAAAGTGGACGTAGCCACTATTGAGTGAACCACTTTAAATCTGTGTGTGCCGTCTTTCTTGTTTGTTGAATTTGTTCATTATCAGTAATTCCACACAACATGATAAATAGGTCATATCGAGTCCGTTAGAAGAAGAAAAGTAGAGGTAAGTCAAACCGCGTTCAGGTTCATCAAACCCAACGACGTTTGAAGATTGGCGTGAGATATAAAAGGTTAGTTGTGAACTTTTATAACCCTAATCTCATTAATTTGATTGCTTCCCTGTGAAGCTTGAGAGAGTTGTCTGAACCATAATTTGTGGGCACGAAGGAGATATTTAGATCTAAAATCTTGTGATACTATGTTTTCTTCTACCTCTTACCTTTTTCTACTATTATTGTTATTTTT
Organism: Fagopyrum esculentum; assembly: GCA_033239045.1. NCBI lineage: Eukaryota > Viridiplantae > Streptophyta > Magnoliopsida > Caryophyllales > Polygonaceae > Fagopyrum > Fagopyrum esculentum. The sequence goes on from BSUD01000153.1 coordinate 869,881, forward strand.
GGTTTTCTATGCTTCCAATTCTTCCACTGTATTTTCTTGTTGTTTTCTTTAATTTTTGAGACGATGGATTAAATATTAATCTCTTGGGATTCCGAAATGTAGGACTTTAATCAAACCCGGTAAGTAAACGACTTGTTCATTGTGTTTTTCTTTATAAGTTATATTACAAGTTTTACGGTTTATATTACAAATCACTAGCTATCACGACCAAGAAAATAACTGTCTAAATTACATTTGTACTTTATATATTATTAACGTTAATTAAAAATAGGTATTCCAATTAAAAAGATAAAACACCAATAAAGGCTTTAAAAGAAGTTTTGCATAACCGAATTAAATTTCTTGTAAGTTGTTCCTGGAGATGGGAAACATTATGCTGCAGTGCTTCTTCAATTGGTTGTAAATTAAGAAAGAGATTGATATACAATTTTATTCAGTGATAACATCTGTACTCATCATATTCGCATAATTACATATGAATGTAGATGCATTATAGGTGTTTATTAGTTGTTAGCCTGCAAGTCGTTTGTGGCTGCTTCTCTAGACGCTTCTTGTTGACGATAATTATGAATTTCTCTCAAGTAAAAGTGTTGCCTGTCTATGACGATGCCAAGAAACAGGGAGAAGCCTGAAACCAGAGAATGAGATTGATATCAAATCATGAGTTTGATGAATGAATTGGTAATGCTTATCTTGAAATGTATATTTACCCAGAAGCGAAGCCTCCAAGAGACGATAAGCCATAAGAACTTGATCGGTAGGATTACCGGCACCTCCGGCGTCCAACAAGCGGCTCCTGACGGAGGTCAGGCCCTGTAAAGTGGAGATGAACACCACCAACAAAGTGGCTGAAAGCGTCTGCACCACCACCGGACCTCTTCCTTGCTTTATCAACTCTAGCCCTTTAATCGCCAATCTCCGAAGAGGGCTTTTGAAGGAGAGGATCAATATGAGAATCATCTCTCCAAACACAAGGGGATACAATAGTGATACTATCATTTTTCAGTATTTGTTCAGAGATCGATCGTTGGGAGATGGGAGATTCATGCATTTAGCTCAATGCCTCTGCCTTGAAAATATACTTTCGCAAGCCTTTGGGGTCATTTGAAGGTATAGATTGGATGGCAAGAAGAAGCATGGAATGACTTGGTGTATCTTTTAATGGCTTCCTGTATAAATTTCTGAGAAAATAAAAATATAATTCAACGCTTGATGTATATGTTCAGCACTCGAGTGATCCTTTGTCGTTACTCGTTACATTAACATGAACCCTTTTCCCTCCTTTCTGAATTTGAGATTTAAATGTGAGGGTCGTTGTGTAATTTCAGGTTGCAGACAGCTAAAAATGGCGGGAACATGGAGGATTTTCCCTCCCTTAACCATTTCTTCTTGTCTCTTTGTAATTACGTTTTCTATATGTATATACTATATAGTCAGTGTTGGCTTGCTGGATCCAACATTAACATTTCTCGTCGAGCCTTTGGCCCTTTCCTCTCACTTCAAATTTCAGCCACTCCACTTTTGTCGCTTGAAAGCTGCATCTTTTCTGGGTATGCGAATTCTCATAGATTCATATGCCTTTTGCCTCTCTATTTTTGTCAATTATCTTCTTTTCCCTTTCATCTTTTCTGGCTTGTTGTGTGTGATTAACTTTCTAGAATGTGATTTCTGGAGAAATTTACTTAACACATAACCTCTTCAATGGCTGCATTCTACCTGTTTGTTGTTTTTCCTCTGAGTATACTTGTTTGGTCTTCCAGTGGTGGAAGATAATGTTAGGTTTGCTAAACATGTCATTTCATCAAATTTTAACAGATAGTTGTAAGTACTAGATTAGAGATCCTGGTTTTAGTAGTAGTCAATGGTCATCACAGGAGAACAACTCTTAATGTTGATACTACTGTCCTTTAATCCTGAAACAATTTTGTCACTTTGTGAATTATATTTTCTGAGACGATAGTCCTATGTTTTCCAAAAATGCTTTGGATAGTAGATCATGTACATACTCTTTGATTTTCACTTGTCAAAACATACTCTGTAAATCTGAGAGACTTCCAGTTCAACTCCCATCAGACTTTCAATGTATTTGTGATCTACCTAACTCTTTGATTCTTATTCTTTGAAACAATATTAAACTAAAGCAATCCCCAATAGATCTTTGTCTTTTTACTTATGCAAACCTTTAATCTTCCTGCAGTAAGTTAGTGGAATCAGACATGTCATCTACTGTTGGTGAAGAGTTTTCATCTCCTGCTCCGGAGAAAAAGTCGGGCTTTGAGAAGGCTACATGTGATGAAGATATGTTGGATCCATCTCTCAATTATGGGGGTGCTAGCTATGATCTTGTACTAAAAGAAGGTTCTGCCATCTCATCTTCAATAACATCGCCATCAGAGTCTGAATCAGAGTCCGACTTCTTTGTGAATAAGCCTGTTCTCCAAGAAGTAAACCCTGATTTTGCAGGTTTGCAGGATAATATTACCAAATTTGATGTTGTACATGAATGCAATATGCTTGAGAAGATGAAGGTGTGAGAATGTGAATAATGTTCCCCTTAGGGTTTCCGTCATCAGACGGTTTATATTTATAATAAACTGACTTTACATAATTACAGTAGGCATCCCTCTATTTACATTATTTACATATTCTATCATACCCCCGCAGTCGAAACTGGAGGAGGCAGTACAGTAATACTGGATCTAAAATCTAGAAACAACTGTCGAGGTAGTCCTTTTGTAAAAATGTCTGCATATTGAAAAGCCGAAGGTACGTGAAGAACTCTAACGTGACCACGGGCAACCTTGTCTCGGACGAAATGAATGTCTATCTCAATGTGCTTAGTCCGTTGGTGTTGAACTGGGTTGCTGGCTAGATAAGTAGCAGAAATGTTGTCTGTGTAGACAATGGAGGCCTTGGCAAGTGGGCACTGTAGCTCGAGCAGAAGGTTACGCAACCAAGAACATTCGGAAACAACATTGGCGACTCCTCTATATTCTGCCTCTGCACTGGATCTAGAGACAACTGATTGTCGTTTGGCAGACCATGAGATTAAAGTGTCATTGAAGAAGACACAGTAACCTGAGGTCGAGCGGCGTGTGTCAGGACAACCTGCCCAATCAGCATCTGTGTAGGCAATAAGATCAGATTTCGGAGAAGAAGAGATAGTGATACCTAACGAAGATGTCCCAGAAATGTAGCGAATAATGCGCTTGAGAGCTGCAAAATGGGCTTCCCTGGGGTCGTGCATAAATAGGCACACCTGCTGTACTGCAAAGCTAATGTCAGGCCGAGTGAAGGTGAGGTATTGCAATGCCCCAGCAAGACTGCGATAAAGAGTCGGATCACTCACTGCAGGGCTGGAAGATGCACTTAACTTGACTGACGTCTCAGCTGGGGTGGCAGCTGGTTTACAGTTAGACATCTTTGCTCTGTCAACAATTTCGCGAGCATATTTATCCTGGGAGAGGAATAAGCCAGTGGATGTCCGACGAACAGAAATGCCCAAGAAATAGGACAAGGGGCCTAAATCTTTCAGAGCAAATTCCTTACTTAAAAGCTGGATCAGATGTTGGCGCAGTGCGTCAGAAGATGCCGTAAGGACAATGTCATCGACATACAGAAGCAGATATGCAGTGTCAGGTCCTTGATGATAAATAAAAAGGGAGGAGTCACTCTTACTGCTAATGAATCCAATGCGATGTAGAAAGCCTGCAAAGCGTTGAAACCATGCCCGGGGAGCTTGTTTCAGACCATAGAGAGACTTCTGTAATAGGCATACGTGATTGGGTTTGGAGTTGTCGCGGAAGCCTGGTGGTTGAAACATATACACCGTTTCGTTCAGATGACCGTGAAGGAAAGCATTATGAACATCCAACTGATGAATGGACCAAGAGCGGGATACTGCAATGCTGAGAACCATACGGATGGTTGCTGGCTTAACAACAGGACTGAAAGTCTCATCACAGTCAACTCCCACCTGCTGAGAACACCCGTTAGCTACTAACCGAGCTTTGTAGCGCTCCAGGGAACCATCAGACCTGTATTTATGCTTAAAAATCCACATACATCTCACAATATTAGCATCGTTAGGACGAGGAACCAGAATCCATGTCTTATTTCGCATAAGGGCTCGATATTCATCAAGCATGGCATGGTTCCAAAACGGGTCCTGGAGAGCGAGGTTATGAGATTTGGGTATGGGCGAGATAAGACGAGAAGGAGTGGTGGATACGGTGAGATCGAATATAGGTTTCGGTTTCACAATACCGGATCGACTCCGGGTCTGGGGCCGGGTGGGCACGGTAGCTGGTTGGGCAGTAGTCGAATGTATAGGTTGGGATTGGGACATGGGTAGTGTATTTAATTGGTGTGGGATAGAAGGTGGGCTGGGAGCAGGCTGAGTTACTGCGCCAGATGGGCCGGAAGTGGGTAGTGGGCTGGGGTCATCACTTGGGCCGGCTGGAGGGAGAGCTGGGTTGGAGAAGCTTGTAGCAAATGGAGGGAGCACGCCAGATGGGCCTGAAGTGGACAGTGGGCTGGGGTCAACACTTGGGCCGGCTGGAGGGAGAGCTGTAGCAAATGGGGGGAGCACGCCAGATGGGCCAGGAACTGCGAATGGATCAGGCGCAGAAACTGTTGGGCTGGACGTGGGCATAAGCTGAGATGGCTCCTGAAGGCTTCGAAGTAAAACAGTGTGATACGGGGAGGGTCCGTCATCGGTGAAAAAATCATAGGATTCCGGGGAGGGATTGTTCCGGGTGGAAAACGGAAAAATAGATTCATCAAAAGTGACATGACGAGAAAGGATGATTTTATTGGAACCTAACTCTAGACATTTGTAACCCCGATGATGAGACGGGTATCCTAGGAAGACGCATTTTGAAGTGCGAGGTTGAAGTTTGTGGGAAATGGTTGCACTTTGATTGGGATAGCAAAGGCAACCGAAAACCCGGAGATGACCTAAGGTGGGTGTAGTGTGATATAACACTTGAGTAGGAGATCGATTTTGAATTGTGGTGGATGGGAGAATGTTGAGGAGATAACAAGATGTCTCTAAGGCGTGAGGCCAATAGGAGACGGGAATAGAGGCATGAAAGAGAAGAGAACGCATCATATTATTGAGCGTACGAATTGTACGTTCGGCTTTGCCATTTTGAGGAGAGGTATGAGGACACGAAAATCGAAAAGAAATGCCATGAGTAGCAAAAAAATTGTGAAAATTCGTGTTATTAAACTCGCCCCCCATGTCGCATTGAAAATTTTTAATGTTTGTGTGGAATTGTGTTTGAACGAATTTGTGAAATTGCCCAAAAAGATCAAAGACTTGTGACTTAAACTTAATTGGATAAACCCATAAGAAGTGAGAAAAGTCATCAAGAAATAATAAGTAGTATTTAAAACCTTCCCGGCTAGGGATAGGAGAGGTCCAAATATCACTATGAATAATATCAAAAGGAGCAAAAGTACTAGTAGATGAACGATCAAACGCAAGTCTATGATGTTTTCCAAGTTGACAAGCATGACAAAGAGAAGTAGAGGTCTCTTTAACACATTTAAAAAAGGAAGAATTTCGAAGAAAAATAAAGACCGGGATGCCGGGATGACCTAGACGAGCATGCCAAGTGGAGGAAGACTCTGCCGAGAGGGCAAGTGGTGAACTAACGGGTGGAGTTGTGACCGGATAAAGCTCCCCGGAGCTATTACACCTCAGACGAACGGTCCCCGTGCGAAGATCCTTCACAGAGAAACCAAAAGGGTCAAATTCAACAGAAGCAATGTTATCGGTGGTAAAACGTCTAACGGACACAAGGTTTTTGACAATTTTTGGTGCAACAAGGATATTTGATAAGCGGAGAGGTTTATTTGTGGTGGGTAGGATAGCATCACCAAGACCTGTAGAAGGAATACGCATACCATTGCCAACAATTATCGAATTTAATGGACCATTATGTGAAAAAGACAAAAGATTACCGGAATCGTTCGTCATGTGTGAGGTGGCGCCCGTGTCCATGTACCATAAATTGTCAGTCGGATTTAAACTCATTGTAGCAAACGAGTGGTCCAAAGTTGTGGGCTGTGGAGTGAAATGAGCCTGCTGCTGCATGAGGTGGGCCTGTTGTTGGCTGAAATTTGGGCCGGATCCAAGGAGGCCCTGCTGGTTATTGGGGTAAGGGCAGGGCGGATAAGACGCTGGGCCTGGTGAAGTGTGGGCCGGCATCCAAGCTGGTGGAGCAGGCGGCCCGCCAGGGAATGAGGACAGGGGAACCCATCCGATGTTGGGCCTGAAAACGAACCGGTGGGCTGGGGCAGAGCTGGTGGGCCTGTTTTTATTTTTTTTTCCTTTGCTGCGATTTCCAGTGGACCTGTCCGCAGAAGACTGGGCCGGCGAATTTCCTGCTGAGCCGGATGACGCAGAGGCTGCTGCCGTCAACGCCGACGAGGGTTTGTCGGTACCAGTTTGTGCCGCCAGTCGAGTTTCTTCGAGAAGAAGTTGAGAACGTGCTTTGACAAAGCTCGGAAGAGGATCCGTTTGCTGAATAAAACTTGCCACAGCATTGTATTCAGACGGGAGACCCGAGATAAGTTGAAGAACCAATCGAGTTGCAGGAACCGGTGATCCGACACCCTTTAATTGGTCTGCCAAAGACTTGAGATGTTGACAAAACGAATTGACTGAGGAGAAACCGGATAACTTACAGTTTGAGAATTCGTGTTCAAGATACACCGCCCGGGTGTTCTTGTTATCTTGAAAGATATCCTTGACACGAGTCCAGGCCTGAAGTGCGGTGTCGTCGGAGTCAAGAATCTAAAGAAGAATGTCACGGGAGACCGTGCTATATATCCACTGAAGAACAGTGGCATCAACTTGAAGCCATAATGAGTCGTCGATGTCAGCAGGTCGCGGAACAGAAGCATCAATATGATCAAGAACATTATGGGCTTTCGCAGTAACGCGAAATAGAGTTACCCATGATGTATACGGAGTATCATGATCGAGAACAAGAGCAATGTTGTTCTTGATATTGGAGATGCCGAGAGCAGAGTGGAAGGAAGGCTTTTTGTCCGTCATTGAAGCGAGAGGACGAAAAACGCAGAGTTGAAGGGGAAGAGGCAGCGGAATTAGGGTTAGAGGATAGAAACCTCTGATACCATGTGAGAATGTGAATAATGTTCCCCTTAGGGTTTCCGTCATCAGACGGTTTATATTTATAATAAACTGACTTTACATAATTACAGTAGGCATCCCTCTATTTACATTATTTACATATTCTATCAGAAGGATGGTGATATGTACAAAATTCTTCTTGAAAAAGTTGGCAAGTACGAATTGGAACTTGAGGTTGCCAACAAAGTTATTCAGACTTCACAAGAAGAAATTTCTAGGCTGAAGTTTGAGGCATCATGCTTTGATGTTACTAAATTTGAAGATTATGAAAACAAGATTTCGGAGCTGCAAAACACTATAGCTAAATTGGAAGTTTCTCTTCAAGAGTCTGATGAAAGCAACGCTGTGCTGAAAAAGGAACTTAGTAGAACAAGAGAAAGGCTTGAAAGCTGTGAGAATGAGGTTTTTGTGATTACTCATGAAATGCAAAATCAAATAAATTCCACAAATGAAGTTGTTAGAGCATTGGAAGCTGATCTTGGTTCAGAGAGAAGGACTGTCTGTGAGCTGAAAGCAAGTATTGATGCAAGTGCAAATCAAATGTCAGTCTTGCAGAGAAAAGTGGACACAGCAGAATCAAGGGCAAACCTCCTTGAGGATCATATCAGACAGTGTGAATTGGAGAAAATAGAAATGAAGGATCAATTCATTGCTGACACAAACCAACTGAAAACCGAGGTGAATGTATTGAACAAGAGCTATGATGCCAGCAAGTTTAAGTGTGACATGGTAACAGCAGAGAAAGACGAACTGAGAGCCAAGTTAGAGTCGCTGAATGCTCAAGTGAATTGTGGAAGCATCCAGATACAGCAAATGGAGGAGCGGATCATTGAGTTAGAAGAAGAGAGAAGAAAGCTTATGGGGAAGGTAGAAGATGGAGAGAGAATGGCAACTGGATTGAGACTTAAAGTAGCAAAGCTGGAGAATGAAGCTGAAATGCAAAGAGGTGTCATCTCCGATAGGGCAGAAGAGAAGCGGGAGGCAATAAGACAACTGTGTTTCTCGCTGGAGTACTATAGAAGTGAGTATCATCAACTTTGCCGGGCTTTCGGAGGGCTGAAGAGGCATCCAGTTGTGGCTCCATTGAGCTAAGATTGAGGCTAACGTATATGTCTATTATATTACCGTATTTGTTTGTTTTAATGTTTCATCAATGTAATGAATTTGGGTTCTATATTGAAAATGCGTTCAGTTTTGGTAGAATGATCATTGTGTTAATCTACTGAGGTCGTTATGCGTCTGGTCGTTTTATTCGGATCAACATATTTCGTACGACTACTTTATCCCATCACTCACAAACTATAAATGGGACGGGACTTACAACTTCTTTTTTTTCATACCGCACGGGTTCTATCTCACATGGAACAGGACAGGACGAGTCTAATTAAGAAAGAATTATGCACCGATTATATTCAATATTTGTATCTTTTTTTCCTCATGTTTAAAGATGCAAATGATAAAAAAAAAAAAACTCAATACTGAATTATCGAATGTAGATCATCTCATCCACCAGTGCAACTACTCTGCTCTTGTACTCGATCTCTTCTCAAAGTGGCTTAAAGTTCCTCCTCCATACCCCTTCAGCCGTGGCATATGGGCTAGCTCAGCAAAATGAAACAAAGGAAAAATAATCTTGCCTCTCAAGCTACCATCTCCACCATAACTACCTACATATACTTCATTTGGAGAACTCAAAATTACCTCATCTTTAACCAAAGATTCAGACATGCAACCACCTGTGCGCACAATATCATCGACACCATAAAAAGCTAAATTGCAAGTCACTGGCAAGATAGATCCCTCCAATCTCAATCTTGGGCCAGGATTTGCGGCATTCACCCCTCTAATCTCTTTTGTATCTCCTCTCCCCCTAGTTCTTTCTTCTTCCTACCTTATGCTCTTGATCCTCTAATCTAGTATTCTATGTACATTTTTTCTATTCTCTATTAATATAATCTTTTTTCAAAAAAAAAAAAGTTACATTGAAGTATGTCTTACCGATTAGCATTAAAAAACATAGCAATGCACTACGTTAATGATAATTTATCAAAACATTCTTTTATATATTGTGATCTCTAATGATACATCAAATATGTCTTATCTATATTGTATTTTTAACAATATAAAATATTATCTATATATATATATGTGGAACGATACGAGATTAACCGGTATAAATATTTTCTTTTCAAATTCCGTCGGTATCGGGATTAACCGTAATTTACTAATTTATGCCAATGTTTACATTGTTTTGCGGTTGACTTGGTCAACTATGGGCAGGCACATTAGCTGGACTGATGGGTAATTGGGTATAATATGAATACGGTTGCCCTGTGAAGTAGGGAATTATAAATACGACACTTGAGATGATGACGACAAGCATACGTCATTATATGAGCGAATGACGACGACATCGTGAAATTAAGGCCTCTAGTTGGTTGATAAGAATATGGGCCCACGCGTTTAAATTGGAGCGAGCTGAGCCCTAAATATTCCAACCCTCGATAGAATGCCAGCTGGCAAAACTTTGACGTGTTCGCTCATACTTGGTCAAGCGACCGTCTTTCTCGGGTTTTCATGCCGCACGGCCCCCTTTCCCCTTTCTCCAACTTTTATTTTTCTTCTCTTTTCTCTTTTATGGTTCTGTTTGGGTTGGATTCCTCTGCGTTGACATCGGAAATGCAAATTTTCATCACGGTATAACAAAATTAACGAGTGGTTTCGTTCAAATCAGCTCGTCAAATTAATATAGTAATTAGTGATTTATCGTCTAATATTTTAATTTTCTTTTCAGTAAAAAATATATTAAAATTGGATTAATCATGTACACTGTCTATTAATTTGTTAAATGATAATCTTCAATTCGTAAAGAGCTTCCTGACTTGAAATATAGGCATGAATTGGTCCGTGATGTGCTGTGTGATGTGTTTAGGAGGGCGGGGGTATCGGTTAAAAAGGAGGCGCCTGTGTCCTTCTTAACTGACCCACGTGAGGGGAGGTCCACCTTGAGGCCGGCGGATATCTTGGTGTTTGGATGGGCGGGTGGAAAACATGCTTTCATCGATTTGACTGGAGTTTCCCCACTTATTTGTTTGGGTAGTGGGCCTTTTGCGGTGGAAAAGGCGGCGATTAATGCGGCTTCTGCTAAGGTGGCCAGACATGAGAAAGCTTGTATTGAAAATCAACCTGTGTTTCTTCCGCTCGCTTTCGACACCTTGGTTTCCTTGCGCCTGTTGCTATTGAAATTCTGAAGAGGTGCAACGGGTTTTGCATGGCAACGTAATGTCTCCTAGGTCTTCTGATGTTGTTTTTAGGAGGATCAATTCGCTATCCAGAAAGGATTGGCGGCACAACTCGTTGCCCGTCTTCCTTCTAGCTCTTTGTAAATTTTAAAGTATCGACTAATCGATCATTATTCGTAAAGCAAAAAAACTATTAAATGATTGGAGAATGATACCACTTTATGAATGTTAATAATAATGGCGATATTCTTAACTTTGTACAGTACGAATTTGTATAAAAATTTTATTAGAATAAGCCTACCCTAAGTTCCTAACTCTAAACTCTATTGTACTCCGAGTAACCATAACTCATATACTCTTAAATTTCTTTAAATTTATACAAAACAATAAAATAGAAAATTTCAAACTTCCACAAAAATAAAAGAAATATGAGATATTCACCCTCATAAATCAAAGTTATGAATCCATTTGAATTTAATTTATTAGTAATTGTCTTTGAACTTCTACCTTTTTCTTTTTTACCTATAATAACCCTTTTTTCCTAATTAGTCAAACCTGGTCTCAACTAGTTGGAGTTGTTATTACTCTTTTCAATCCTAATTGTTTGTATAACAGCTTGCAATGATGATAATTTATAACACCACTTGTTATTGCTTTTGATTTTTATAAGAAATAATAAAACGCTCCGTAGACCAGAACCTAAACTAGATTAACTCCAAAAATTACCCCCAATTTACCGCAGTAAAAACTCTACTGTAATAACTTGAACATCATATCTAACCGCCGGGATATTTATTTCCA
>BSUD01000153.1:889796-928651 GCA_033239045.1 Fagopyrum esculentum
AAAATAAAAGAAATATGAGATATTCACCCTCATAAATCAAAGTTATGAATCCATTTGAATTTAATTTATTAGTAATTGTCTTTGAACTTCTACCTTTTTCTTTTTTACCTATAATAACCCTTTTTTCCTAATTAGTCAAACCTGGTCTCAACTAGTTGGAGTTGTTATTACTCTTTTCAATCCTAATTGTTTGTATAACAGCTTGCAATGATGATAATTTATAACACCACTTGTTATTGCTTTTGATTTTCTAAGAAATAATAAAATGCTCCGTAGACCAGAACCTAAACTAGTTTAACTCCAAAAATTACCCCCAATTTACCGCAGTAAAAACTCTACTGTAATAACTTGAACATCATATCTAACCGCCGGGATATTTATTTCCAAAATTAATTTAGTTTTTTTAGAAGCAGCGTTGACTTGGTTGGAAATGATAAGGTGGAAGGCTGTCATTTTGTGGGCCAGTGGCGACTGGAGAGCTTCTTCTAAACTTCAATTTCATAAATGAAAAGTGCAAATTAAAAAAAAGAAAAAGAAAAGAAAAAAAAGCAGACACGTCATAGTGTAAAACCCTCAACCTTCACCCACCTACAGATTCATCAACGGGTGTTCCCACTTTCTCCCACACCCAAAATCCGTTTCCCATTTGTCACCTACCTTCTCCCTCCTTCCTTCTATGGCGATTTTTCAGAATACAGTAAGCGGATGCGTAATCAGCATTCTCCATTGACGTTCAACCAAGCTGCTTCTTCTAGAGATAGAGACTCAGAGAGATACGGTTTTTGCGTCAACGTTGACACCTCTCCCAAATTTCTAGTTATCTTCCCTTGATCGCGATGTCTTCTTCTTCTCCTTCTTCTCGCTCCTCTCTCTGTGTTACATCCGTTTTGAGTCAATCCCCCCATTGACTTTTTTTGTCTTTTTCTTTCTCTTTTCGCCCTTCTTATGGACGCGAAACCAATTTTGAATTTTCTCCCCTTTCGGAATCCGAACCATTATATTCTTATCAATTTTTATTGAGCAAACATCTCCTTCTAATTTTACTCTAATTTCATTCACGGAGCTTTCTTCTCTCATTTGCTGCGCTCTTCGCTTACGGAGGTATAATTCATCCTCCTTTTTACACTGCAGCATAGGGTTTCTAGGCTTTTATGCTGTTCCTGCTGTTAGCTCATCCTAATTTTGCTTGCTTACTGTTTTTTCTTCGCTGTTATTGGACACCGATTCTGAATTTTTGTTTCTTGAGTAATAATTCGAGGAAGTAACTTCAATTTCTGATTGTTGTTGCGTCCTATTCGACAATTATTTTCTCCCCCTTCTTTTGGTTCTTGGCGTGCTTTTTTTCCCTTCTTATTCGTGATCATTTGAGTTGCATTTTGAATCCAAAAAATATATCAACAGCCGGTGAAATCATGAAGAACAGCCCGCCTCCACATGGGAGGTTCGTAAGGTGTCCAAAGTGCAGAGAGATACTCCCTGAACCAGCTGATGTGCCTTTCTACAGATGCGGTAGATGTGAGACCATTCTTCAAGGTAAAGCCACTTTGACGTCTATGGAAATATTAGTTTATCATAAGCTCAGCATATATGGTAACACATTAGACTACCCAAATGATGCACATATAGAGAAAAAGATGTTATGTTTCTAGATTCGACACTACCTAAGATTATAAATTAGGACTCTTTAGAGGCTTGAATTTGAAGTTTTGAACACAACACGGAGTTACTGACATAGAAAAAAAAACCGGGAGGAGTTTCCATGCATCATAGGATCCGTTGTTCCACCCATAAACTGACATTTTATGCTTTCTTCTGATGTATCTGTATGGCATGTATGCTTTGTTTTACTAGTGGGTGGATATTGATTAAGATGGAGTTTTCATGTCTGAAACATTGCAAGGATCAATTTTAAGACAAAAAATGAGAACTGATAGTTGCAGCTTGCTCTTTGGTAACTATTGTTCCTGCAATGTGTTTCTTGTTTCTGGGCTAATCAACAAATTTGTTTCACTACTTTTCCTACTTCTGAGATGCCCACAGTAGTATTTATATATATGCTGTAAAACTTATAAAATTGAACACCTTGATGCAGCAAAATATTACAAGAAGGAAAATCAAACACGGGAAATTGTATCAGAAGGGTCAAGCTCTGGACAAAATAATCAAGGGGAGGACCATTCTCATGGTGGAGAGGCTAGCAGTTCAAATTCACCAATTTCTGTGGACAGCAGTGAGGAAATTAATCAGATTGATCCTCAAAATGGCAACCTTGAGCAGTCACGAGTCTCAAACTCCTCCAGAGGAGCTTCTATATCAAGTCAGCCTAAGCAGCAACCACTGCCTTCTTCTGATCAGCATTTCCGGGACAGGGTTGAAGAGACAGATCAAAACGCAAATCTTCAAGTTAGAAAAGATTCTTCACTGAATGAGCCTAGCCCTCCCAACCACCAATTGCCTGTAAATTCGGTTCCAGTAATAACTGGTGAAGTAGAAGGAGAATCTGTCAAGCAACATGGAGATATTGGAGCTTCTTCGTCTATAGAGTTAATGGAGCAGCCAACACAGATAGCTCTAGAGAATGGTGAAATCAGACAGGATGTAATAGTCGTTGAGGAACAGCTCGAAGCAGTAGATTCTAGCAGTGAATCTGCTGCATCTGAAACAAATACTGCTAAAAATGACGGGGAGGCAGATGAGTTGATGATTCAGAATGTTAGTGTAAATCGCATACTGGAGCAGCCTGGGGTAGTTGCAAGCTTCTCTAGTGCAGTTTTACTGTCAAATGAGTTTATTCTTCACGAGACCAACAGTTTATCACAGATAGTTGTGGAAGAGGGAGCGGTTGAAGGAAGCAATAGAAAGGTGCAAGAACAGCTTCAAGTCTCAAACTCTGTCGGTGAATCCACTTTGCCATCTGAGCCTGCAGTAGGAAGAGACGAATTATCTTCCCAATTAGGATCACCAAATGAAGAGGTGACGATGACAGAGCAGCATTTTGTTGCAAATCCTAGGGAGAGACAGCCTGTATCTCAAGTCAAGTATGAATGTGAAGTTTCTTCCACAAATGAGCCAGTTTCCATCCTCCAGGGAGATGGTTTGTCTCAGTTCATTACAGAAAATGAGAAAGAGGCGGGTGCTAATGTGGATGAGAACTGTGGCACTGATGGAGATATACACTCTAATACAGTAACTTCATCAAACGAGTCTAGGTTCTCTAAGAACAAAGAGCTCTCACGGCTGGTCACTGAAAACCAAGAAACGATAACAGTCCAAAATGAGTTTGGTACAAGCAATGAAGACCAGCTTGTAGATAACCTTCCCGGTGAAATTATTTCAGCAGCTGGGGTTAATTCAAAGGTGACAGAAAAATCAGCATTTGTATTGCTAGAAGCAGAGAGAACATCTGTTTCGAATCTTCCATTTCAATCTGCTCCAGATGAGACTCGAGAGAGGGAGTCACAGCATTCAGTTATAGGTGATGAACCAGCAGATGGAAACAACAAGGATCATGCTGTAACTTCTACAATGGGAGCTGAGATAGTGAATTTGGATGATAGATCTCAGAAGACCGTAGACACAAGTCCCAGAGAAAAGATCCAGGAACCCCACAAGGCAAGAGAAACTAGAAAGATTGTAGAAGCCTGTTTGGAGGCTGGAACCTCATATAAATCTCCAACCAGAAGCTCCTTTGCATATGATGGCAGTGTCTCTTCCTATGGTGAAAACGATGATAAAGTCACCTACCAAATCCCGTCTGGCACTATGACCAAAACTGAGAATCCTGGTGCTGAGGACCAAAGGCAATACCATTCTGGAAGGAACATAATTTCTAGTCGCTCTGCATATCAACATAAAACGGAGAATCTTCTAGCAATATCAGCTTCTGAGGAACAAGGCATACCAGTCATGTTGAATGAGATTAAAATGCCATATAGGAGTAGGATGAGGCCAAGGACACAAGAGTTTTCATCAAGGGTTCCACTGTACAGAAGGAGTCAAGACATGGGATATGATTCTAGTGAGCATCTCATTCACACAGAGTTCTATGACCGTCCAGTTCATTATCCACCCTTCCGATACAGGGAAGCTGAATCCATAGGTACCCGAAGACACCTTCACAGAAGTGATGTTTCTGATGCCGTTTGGCCCGGAGAAGAGTTTTATCTGCATCCTTATTGTGAATCATCCGGTGAGATTTATCCCCATCCAAGGCACCCAATGTATAATCATGAAAGAAGGCCTCTAGTGGCATACTCGGGAGAGACAATAAGGAGTGGCTACCGAGTTCTTGACTCGTACTCACATCTTTATCCGAGGTGGTCTTCGCGATTGCCACAGCCTGATGTTTCTTACACCAGAGGTTTGTACGGTCCCAGAGACTTTGATTCTTTCACGGGTAGTCCACAAGTGTTTACAGACTCCGACTACCACGGCAGGAGTCATGATTCAATCTCTGAAGATCAACGCACGAGTAGAATGCAGTTGAGTAGAAATTTACAGGCAGCACAGCATTTGCAGCCAGTAGCAAGAGGAGCCCCTTTCATAACCTGCTACCAGTGCTTAGAGCTCCTACAGCTACCTTCTGACTTTCTTCCCTTGAAGGGAATTAGAACCCACCGAGTAAAATGCAGTGCATGCTCGAGTATTCTCAAGTTCACACTAGAACAAGGATGTCATTTGGTTCCTTATGTTCCTAAACTCAACGATCCGCGTAGTGAAGGCGCTGATAAGTTTTTTAATTCAGCAGCTAATCCTAATAATGAAGCATTGCACAGAAGGTCAGCATCTGCTTCCATTTACGCTGGAAATCTTCATGGTGAAAATGCATCTCTCCGTAGCTCTTCTCATGCTCCAGAGAGACAGAGGAGCAATTTTGAAAGCAAGGCATCTGAAGATAAAGGAAAAGGCATAATGGTGGAGATGCATAAGCATAACAAAGAAGCACGGAGTTCTTCTCCAGATATACCGAAACAAGCAGCAAAAGTGACATGGAAACTTCCAAATAGAAGTACTTCACCGCTTCATCGGCTGATGGGCTATTCTTCCCCGAGTGCCGTCTATGGGTATGATTCAGAAGACGAAACAATTCAAAAGTAGTTGAGGAATGGCGTTAAAGGCGGGGTCTTGAATTCAATATCTGTTGTTTATTTAGTTTCTCTTAACTTTGATTGTGTATAAAGTATATAGATTGTCACATTCAGCTTATACATTGTAAATGCTTATCAGCAGCTTCAGAAAGGCAATTATCTTCTCGAATAACTAAAACATAGAGACGGCCTCAATTTTGCAGGCAGCATGGGGGACGTGTTTTGCTGATAGACAAACACGTGGTCTAGATTGATTCCTCGTGGCAGCTAGATCCCCCGGCAGCTGTGATGCCACGTGGCATAATAAGATCAGAATACATATATAAATACATCAATGAACCCAGCTTCCAAATAGATCCAGAAAGTACAGATCTTTTTCCAGTTTATCAAAAATGGAATCGACACCAGCTCTCAGGTTCATGAAACCCAGCTCACTTACAGCCAAACGCCTCCCAGTAATACAGTTCCAAATCCCCATGAGAAGAAATCTTAGTTCTGCAACTTCGAAGAAGATGGGGAAAGCAGTATCAGTTAAGGCGATGGGGAGCTCTGAGAAGTTCGCCATGGGAGAAGAAGTTCAGAAGGAATGGATGGATATATCGATGGATAAGTTTAATGGGCGTGGAGACGAAGATGGGATTGTTGAGTTAATGGATTGCTTGGAGAGAGAATCAACCATATTAATGGGGGATGATGAGGGGAAACATCCGAATGACTACAACAGAAGAGCTAAGATCTTTGATAAGACCTCAAAGATGTTTCAATCCCTCAAGCAACTTCAACTCCATACCACAGATTTGTAATGTGGCTACATAGTTCATGTAATGTGTTTTACTTTTAACTGCTTAAGCCTGTAACTTCAAAGTTCTGTATGGATTTTTGTCTATCTTCTACTGCACCTGCGCTTAATGGTTAATGCATATTGGTTTTGAAAGAATTGTTGATCGAAGTCTTCATTGCTTACCCATGAGAGACAGAAGAATGGTTTTGAATTTTTAAATTGATTTTATAGGGTTTACCACAGAATGCGCCAGATTAGTATTAACGATCAAGATCAAAATGCAGCAATGTTACAGTCGTGAATCAAAGACGCAAAATCAAAATCATAGAATAAATCTACTCAACAACATCAAACAATGTTCTACTGTAAAAGAGAAAAGTATCTGATTCCTTACAACTAACTAAAAAGATTTGCTGAATTCTGAGATGATAAAAATCTCATATAGATGTCAGAAACGAATCAGCAGAACTTCCAATGGTTGTTGCAGTTTACACATGTGACGAATGTTGTCATAGGTTCATCAGCACTTCTAGTCTGCAACTGATAGTAAGTGCACTTGCGCTGCTGGCAACGACCACACTTAAACTGATCGGTAGTGGCCTTCGGGGCCATCCCACGCTCGCACTCGAATAGAGCCTTCTCCTTTATTTGTTGGTTTTCCATTCTCCTCTGGTCACTAGCCATTTCCTCAGGAGTTAGTGTCGGGATATTCTCAACCCTTATGTGTCCCATCAGAATCTTTCTACGAAAGTCCGGATTCTTCTGATCCTTGAGGTTGAAGATCATGCTTCTGTATTTTGCCTTGTGAGCCCCTGTCGATCCGCCCCACTTCTCGAACAATATAGACTCTACTGTCACAGCAACCCGGATAGGATCACAAGCGTGTACCTCCTCCTGGATGCTCTTATCTGCTTCAACAGAAACCTTGCTCAAAGCCTCACAAACAAGCTTTCTCACATTGTCCCGTGCAGTGTCATTACATTTGATCATGCTTGTCAGTTTTGGTGGCCCATTGGTGCTCAAGGCAGGCTTCTTCATGTCTAAAGGTTGCATTTCCTGCTTTACGGCACTATTAATCTTGGCAGGCTGCGTTGAACTACCACTCTCTGATTTGACAGAGCGGCCATTACCCGAACTCTTATCAGAAGAATCTGATTTTGCCATCTTTGCCGGCCTTGGGGAGAACTGCTCAACTTTCTCTGTTTTCACATTCTCTGTTTTCACATTCTCTATTTTAACATTCTCTGTTTTAACAGTGCCAGGCGGTGAACCCTTCTCAGCTTTGACAGGATTTGGTCTCTTCTTGGAGTCTCCATTGGTCGGAAGTTTATTGTCTGAAATTCCATTCTTTTTATTTCTGTTTGTTTCCTCGATAATTATGTTCTTCCATATCTCAATCAGATCAGCTGCAAATGCCTGTATCTTCTTTCGAGGATGCTTTGTGAGATGTCTCAAACGTTTCCCAACCTAAAGAAAGCATCCATAAATATAGGTGAATAAAATATTCCACCATTATACACATATACAATAAGATCAAACACTGAATGTACTTTAAAACATACTATGTTGCTTAAGCTCAAAAATACAAAGAGAACAACCCTCTCTAAATGCTCATGGTAAAACTAATTCACCATGAACGGGAAGAAGCAGTTTATATCCACCACATATAGAGGCTATGGAAGAAGCAAAACAAGTACATTATTCAAATCTATCATTCAAACTTTCCCAAAATACTATGCCAGCCAAATTTCTAATATCCCAACAAACAATCAGAGGAATACCCTGTTCCAAAGCCACGAGAGGCAGAATAAAAAGAAATATTCTTCCACAAAATCAAAGATCAATTTTTTATTATCCAAAAAGGTAACGTTTCATACCAAACGTGACAATTAGGGCAACTGAATATTCCAGAAATTATCACATGAGGGGATTTTTAATCTAAATAAAATCACAAAACGAAAATGCAAAGGGAGGCGGGGGAGTACCTGGGTATCAACCAGGATCTTGTAATTGACGGGGAAACTTTTAAGCTCATTAAGGGCGTCGAGGCAACGACTTTCCTCCGCGATGCCGCCGTCGTCTGATGCAGCCGCGTCGGCGGCCTTCTTCGCCGCCTCGTATAACATCACCAACTCTTTCTCCATATCTTCTTGTCCAAATACCCTAATTTCACAACGACAAGTCAAAATCACAATCGAATTCAACCAAAAATACAATTTCAGAGTAGTCAGGTATCAAATATCGATAAATTTACCAAGAAACAGATAAAAAGAAAATCAAAGGACGCATTACCTTCGAATCAGGCGAAAACGAGAGCGGTAGAAGATGAGAAATCCGCGAGAGAGAACGATTGTGGTGAAGAGAGAATTGAATTGCAAGTCAGGGTTTGAAGAGTTAAGACATCATAAAATAGGGGATTGTGTTATCCGGTTCGCATCGTACGGTACATTGGGCCGACACTTATTTTGGGCCGTTATTGGGCCCGTGTATCTCGGATTGAATTATCTGGTTCGCATCATACGATATATATATAATTTTTGATGTTGATTTTATTTACCCACGTAACCAAAGATAATTAAAACCTTAATGTTGATTACTAGAGAACAAATATAATGAATTCCATATGTTTTTTTCAGCTCTTTATCACGTAGAGAATAAGTTCATATTTATTGTATTATAAATAAGTGTATATTTTTAAAAAATAAATAAATTGTCAATCTTATTAATTAAGAAGGAATATATATAAAAGTGGTTAACATCTAAAAATACATTTGATAGGGTTTAATGAGAACGAACCCAAGTATTTTCGTATCTTTCGCAAACCCGAGTATTTTGGTGTATAGTTATGCATGTTTTATTTGATATTATGTATATCTAACATTTTCTAATACTAATCTCTATTAATATATTAATCTTCTGTGATATCATATTAAATACTTTTTTTTGATCTTATATTATTCTGAAAAAACACAAAATATATAGAAAATTTTCATTTTTTAAGGTTAATGCGGGGGTGCTGTGCTCCAAGAGCCGGTTCGACGTTGTGATCAATAACTCGATATAACCGGCTCGGGATGAAAAATAAGAGAAAAGATTGAGCTCAAAATATGAAACAAATTGAGTACAGAAAAACTTTTGAGTTTGAGTTGACTAACCTCCCTCACGAAATCAATGCCAAAAATAGCTTCATCATCAGATTGTCAACAATAAACAAAAACAAATATTCATTATTCAGCTGAACTTTGGATTACAGTTCCGCTGCTATCAAATCGATTGCATCCAAAGTTATTTCAAAGCTCAAGTATCATGGCTCACTACTTTTCAGCTGGCTTCTCAAAGAAGGTCTTCTTTATCCAGTCAAATGGCTGCAAAATTAAGATTCCAACATATTAGTCAGCAACAATGTTAAAGACTCTATTTCGAATTTCTTCAAAACCGAGGATCAAGGCAAAACATATACATATATCTGAATGAAGCATGATGAGATACTATGCCGTTCAAAATGTGAGAACACACCTTAACCACATTACTACGCACCTAAAATGTGTTTATGATCTTAAGACTAACCAAGAGATACTCGATTTCCAGCAGTAACAACCACAAACACCCAGTGAGCAATTAGCATGAAAAATCATGTCACCCCATCATATCGGCAATTTGTTGTTCTATTTCATTGAAGAAGAGGACAGGAAACGGAAGCTAAAATTTTCATCAGACATAAATATATTTATAGGAATGGCAATCATGCTTACAGCACTTGAATGCATATTTGTAGAGAACTGAATTAGATTTTTAATGAACCATGAATGTGAACAGATGAAGACAATCTCGTGAATGCAGGCAAACTTTGGTCAACAATAGATCTTTCCCATCCAAACTGGAATCACAATTCAGAAACAGTATCCAAGCAATGCAATTAAAAATCCATGCGGATGCAGCATAAAAGAAACTATAATTCCACATACTTCAAAGCTTCAGTTTTTAACCGTAATGTGCATTAATCATCCATGAATCCAAGACAGTTTTACGTATTTATAAGTTTTATATCAACTCTGGAAAGGGTAAAAACCAGACAGAAAAGGGTAAAGTTACTTGTTTTACAACAGTGGAAACATCAGAGTCATGAAGCTCTCCTAATCAAATTGAAGGAGACATTCTTGTTCAAATAATTAGGCACAAAAGAACACCTTAATCGAGATCCGATTAATATCATTTTATGTCCTAAGAAGAATTCGACAGGATACATTACATAACTATATACTACCGAGGAAAAGGAAACAGATAAAAAGATAATCAAATCAAATGACATAGGAAAAAAGTCAATAAGATCCGATCGGAAAAGAGTTATAGCAATTGATATAAGATAAGATGCAAGTGAAGAAAAAGAAGCGAATCGGAATTCGAGAGCAACCTGGACGACCCAGATGGCAGTGGTACCGGCGGCAACGCCCCACGCGGCAGCGGTCTGAATATCGGCAGGTTGGAGGCGCATGGGAAGCTTCATCCTGATCGGAATGTAATTTGTTACGGGAAGAGGAAACCCTAGAAATCACAGGAAATGGAATTTGCAGAGAGGAGGAAGAGATTGAGAAGATGCTTTTGATATTATTCTCTGTCAAACGCCCAAGTTTGGTCAACTGGTCATGCTAACGGGCTCGCTTTTTCCGCTTGGGCCCGGCCCATTTACTGGTTGCTCCCCAGCAAATCAAACATATTACATTACTTTTGAACGGCCGAGATTGCACGAATTAATACAAATTAGTTCGAAGGTTCAATAAGATGAGGTTCATATCGCAGTTTATGCTTAGCTAATTTATGTGTTCATACAAGTTTTGATCATGCAAGCGGATTTCCAGTTTCTAGATTTATGAGTTAAAGAACATATAAACAAAGTAATTAAGGATGGAAAATGATAGCATTAATGACTTTTGACACCGACAATGTGCATACATGTATATTTATGGTCATCTCTTTAGTAGACAAAAATGTCACAACACCACACCGATATCATCACCGTATAAGAATTTGAACATTACACTTGAAAACAAGGACATATTAAGCAAATTCTTACCAAACATCTGTTCATGTATGTACCCATATCACACATCCTGAGAGGATGTTAAGCGAACTCTATCTTTGAAGCTGAAATGTTTACTCTTCGGGAGGGTCTCCAAAATGCTGATACTCTTGGATTTTCATCAGTTAAGATTGAGGGCGACAACTTGATACTCGTTAACTTGCTCAACCACATATGGAAACCACAATGAGAATCAGACATGATCTTCTCAGACATCTCTTTAATGATTTATGCCTTCTCTCACAGTAAGGCTCGACACATTTTTAGGAAAATCAACACTTTTGCCGACCGACTGACGCTTCTTGGACACAAGTTGGATATGTGCGTCAACCCTCTGCGACTTGAAGTTGAAAGACCTATGCTATAGGGCGACCAGTCTCGAGAGGTTGATCCTCCCTTTTCGCTTACCCTTGTATAAAAAAAACAACATATTATTCCAATTAACCTCCAGACTCTGTTGGGCTCTTGTCCTCTCTCTCTTCTCAGTTTTCAATGAGTAATGTGTAATTACACTCTGACAATGCGGATTCCATATCCTCGCCAGTTGTCACTTACCGGTTGCTTGCACCCGTAGCATACAACTTCTGGGTTCCTGTAACGTGTCCATGATCAACAGACACTCTCTTGTCAAACACAAAACATTCTCCTTCCCATAGGCTCTCCGATTTTGGGATCTCCTTCAGGTACTTTAGAATCCCGCCTTGCAAGTGATAGACCTGCAAAAATGTACTTGCCCTTTAAGGCATCACCAATGAAATGTAATTGCCAACTTTCTAGTTTTCATTGCAAATATTCATAATAGATACAAACTTTGCTCAAGAGATACCTCTAGCTTTCGAACATCGTATTCCTCCAGTACAATACATTGCAACCCAGGGCAGGGATTTATGTCCCTGCTCATCAATATCGTCTACCCTTACAGTTAAATCAGAATTCTTAGAATGATGTTCATCTGATTTAGATATCAACTTGTTGTGCATATTAATCTTGTAATCCTTGTATCTTAAGTCTTATTAGTTCACAAGCTTAAGTTGTAATAAAGTAGATCCAATCATAATCTATATTATCGTTACATGTAATATTAAGTATGATCATGCCATGTAAGTGATAAACTTACATTTGGTGAGATTAGTGACTTAAATACATGTTAACGTAAGTATAGGTTTATGATAAAAGCTAAGCAGCTTATTGTAAAGTTAGCATTGGGTTAGTCAAGTATTGGGCCCAAGCAACAGTCCAATATTAAAAGGCCCAAAAAATCCATAATTAGGTGGAGCTCTGCTTTTGTGTGTTACAGAGAGTGAGTCTTCGACAGGGGGTTCAAAAATTGAGGGCATCAGAGAGAAGTGTCGAGAGAGAGAAACTTGAAGGCGGCGAACGCTGATTGAAGATTTGCGGTGGTAGAAGCTATTCTCACGGTGGTTGAGATATTCTTTGGAGTGCCGGAGCGCAACTTCAGAGAGAGACAAAGCTTTATCTCTAAAGCTTTGCGGTAGCCTGCTCAGGGGGCGTTTATCAGACTTGTCGTTTTTCTTTTCTTTCTGGTCTAGTTTCTATGCTTGGCTGAAGGATCTACTGGTTTATACTTGCTTGTGATCTGTAAAGACCGATACTACTCTCTACCTAGTGGATTGGGCGAGTCTTCCCTCCTAAGGCTCCGCAGACTAGGGTTTACCCGAACTGCGTCAACAACTTGGTGTTTGTTGCGTTCTTTGATTCTTTTGTGTTGAGAACTTGGATTTACAAGTTCTTGATCTATCTTTAGGTTTTTCAATTTGGTATCAGAGCTCTGAGATTTACGAGTTATCTAGATATATCTTTGACATTCCTGTGTTCGCTTCCGCTTAAAATCTGCGCATAAACCTAAGTTGTTGCTTTTGTGTTCAAAGATCTTGAAGTTCTTTGAAAAATACTGTGTCAGTACAAATCATGTCTAACTAAGCTTGTGTGCTTCTTTAGCAGATATGGTGGACAACTCTGTGAGAATTAAGCCATTCGATGGCTCCACAGACTTTGCGATTTGGCAATTGAAGCTTAAAGCGATTCTCATAAAGGAGAAATGCTGGAACACTGTCCAAGGGAAGTTTGCAGAGGGAACTTCAGCAGACAGAAAAATTGAGCTTCAAGAACAGGCACATTCAGAAATCTTCATTAGATTGTCTGACGATGTTGCACGACAGGTTGTAAGTATTACTTCACCTGATTTACTATGGAAAAAATTGGAAGAACTCTATCTTAAAAGGTCTCTTCCAAGTAGGATTTCTTTGCTGTGTAGGCTCTTTAACTTCAGAATGGATGTTAATCTGACCTTACAAGAAAACTTGGACATTTTCTTAAAATTGACCCAAGATCTAGAGAGATGCAAAGATACTATATCTGATGATCACATGGCTATTTTACTGTTGAATTCTTTACCCTCTCAGTTTGACATGTTTAAGGATGTTATTCAATATAGTCAAGATACTATCTCTAAGGACAAAATATTAGAATCCATCATCCAGAAAAATGAAAGCATGAAGGTTTTTAAGACCAAAAATGGAAACAAAACTGAGAATAAAGTTGACACTAAGACTGAGGTTTTAATGGCTAAGGGTAAGATAAAGAGTAACAGGAATAACAAGAATAGGAAATATGATAGTCATGATAAATCAGATAAGAACAACACTTCCTTTGATGACAAGAAAACAAAGAAGTGTTTTTACTGTGGGAAAATTGGTCACTTCATTAAAGACTGTAATAAAAAGAAAAAGGATGACAATACTAAAACTGAGCAAACTGCATCTGTATTTGAATCTCAATATCCCTGTGAATTGTTAATGTGTTCTGAATTTAACACCACTAACAAAAATGAATGGATTCTTGACTCAGGATGTACTATGCATGCTACACCTAATAAAAATGTTTTTAGCTCCCTGCATGAATATGATGGGGGTGAGGTCATGCTAGGTGACCACACCTCTTTAGATATTAAGGGTGTAGGAAATGTTCCTTTCAAAATGCATGATGGTACCATTAGAGTCATACAAGGGGTTAGATGGGTTCCTAATCTTAGAAGAAATCTTCTGTCTGAGTCTATCTTTGATGATATGAAATGCACTATTGTTACAGATAATGGCATAAGAAATGTTATTAAAGATGGAAAAATAGTCATTAAGAGTATAAAGAAAGGAGGCTTGTACTTTGTCATTACTTCACCTGAACTCAATTTATCAAAAGTTGATATAAATATGACCAAAGAACAAACTCTAATTTGGCACAAGAGACTTGGCCATATAGGAAACAGGGGCCTCTATAATCTGTTCAAATCTGGAATTCTAAGTAATAAACCTACGGATATTGTGTTTTGTGAGAATTGTGTACTAGGGAAGAAGACTAAGCATAGCTTTAAGTCCTCTGAATTTGTGGCACAAAGACCACTTGAACTGGTTCACTCAGACTTATGGGGTCCAGCACAGGTAGACACAATTGGTGGTAAGAAATACTTTATATCTTTTGTTGATCATTATACTAGGAAATGTTGGGTTTATTTACTTAGAACTAAAGATGAAGCTTTTGAGAAGTTTAAAGCCTGGAAAACTTTTACAGAAAGTCAAAACAACTTTAAACTTAAATGTCTCAAAACTGATAATGGATTAGAATTCTGTAATAAAGACTTTAATGACTATTGTAGACAGAATGGTATAAAAAGGTTATTTACAGTTCCAGGAACACCACAACAAAATGGAACTGCAGAAAGAATGAATAGGACCCTATTAGAGAAAACAAGATGCATGTTAATTAGCTCAGGGATGAAACATACTATGTGGGGTGAAGCTGTTACTACAGCAGCCTATTTGATAAATAGATCCCCATCCTCTGTGGTGGACTTTAAAACACCACAAGAGATGTGGACTGGAAAAAAGCCTAACATTACATACTTAAAGCCATTTGGTTGTACAGCCTATTCCCACTTAAATCAGGGAAAGTTGAACCCAAGAGCTCAAAAATGTGTAATGTTGGGTTACCCAGAGGGGGTTAAAGGATATAAACTGCTTGTAATTCAACCACATGGTTTTAAAGTCATTGTATCTAGAAATGTAACATTTAATGAAAATGACTATCATTTTAAGAAAATTCTGAAAAGTGATAATGAGAATGCAGGTGACAGAAATCTGCAAACAGTCAGTACAACTACTGTACAATTTATTGAAGAACAACAGCCCATAGTTCAAGAAGAAGAAGAAGAATTTGACATTGGTCATTATTCTTCTGAAGCAGAAATTGCAGGGTCATCATCCAGGGAAGAAAATCAGGATGATGGTTCTCAAGAGAATGAAGAAGGTCGCTTGGATCTTGACATATACCAAGAAGATCAAGACATTCCACAATCAAGTGGAGGAATAATGAGACATGGAGAGGGAAATTCAGGTAACTCAGATAATTCTATTTTTTCTGATAATAATGAGAATCAACATGAGAATGATGTTGTGCTTGATGATGATAATGAGTCTATTAATGATGATCACATAGATTCCCTAAGTAGTTACAAACTAACTAGGGATAGAGCACCTAGGCCTAAATTCCCTAATCCCAAGTACATGTCTAATATTGTGGAATATGCTTTTCTTGTGTCTGACGTGATAACTAGTCCTTATATTCCTGAAACATATGAGCAAGCTGTTAAGTGTCCAGAGTCAAAAAATTGGATAGAAGCCATGAAAGAGGAAATTGACTCAATGAAAGTAAATGAAACATGGAAATTAGTTCCTAGACTTAACAATGCAAGGCTTATTCAATGTAAGTGGATATATAAAATTAAGGAAGGTATATCACCTACTGACAAACCTAGGTTTAAAGCTAGATTAGTAGCTAAAGGCTTTACTCAGAAAAAGGGACAAGATTATAATGAGATTTTTGCTCCCGTTGTAAAGTATAAAACCTTAAGGTTACTGCTTTCCATGGCAACTGTGTATGACTGGGAAATAGAGCAAATGGATGTTAAAACCGCTTTTCTTCATGGTAACTTGTTTGAGACCATTTACATGAATCAACCTAAGGGTTTTATTGATAAAAACAGACCTGATGATGTGTGTTTCTTGAAAAAATCTATATATGGTCTTAAACAATCTCCTAGGCAGTGGAACCTAAAATTTGATGAAGTCATGATTAGACTAGGTTTCTATAGGAGTCACTATGATCATTGTCTCTATTTTAAAGGTCTTAGATCCCAATTTCCCTTATATATTGTGTTATATGTTGATGACATTTTGATCATTTGCAATTCCATGACTTTGATTAAAAATGTTAAAAGGGATTTAAAGTCTCATTTTGATATGAAAGACTTAGGTTCTGCACAAAAAATTTTGGGAATTAAGATCTTAAGGGATAGGAAGAACAAGATAATGTGGTTGTCTCAAGTTGAGTACATACATAAAGTTCTTAAAAAGTTTAACATGTTAGATGCTAAACCTGCTTCCATTCCCTTAGCAGGACACTTAGAGTTAACTAGGAAACAATGTCCTAAAAACAAAACTGAAGAATCTGCTATGACAAATATTCCGTATGATGTAGCAGTTGGATCTGTGATGTATGCAATGCTCTGCACTAGGCCTGACCTAGCATTTGCTATTAGTGTTCTAAGTAGATTTATGTCTTTTCCTGGATTAAAACACTGGGAAGCAATGAAACTTTTGCTAAGATATATTAATGGCACCAAAAATTTGTGTCTAGTCTATAAAGAGCATGATTCTAGGAATAACTTGTTTGGCTATGTGGACTCGGATTATGCAAGCAATAAAGATACCAGAAAATCTACTACTGCTTTCTTTTTCACATGGGCTGGTAATTGTATATCCTGGAAGTCACAACAACAATCTGTTGTGGCTCTATCTTCCACCGAAGCTGAGTATATGGCAGCTACTGAGGCTGCTAAAGAGGCTATGTGGTTGAAAGGCATACTGAATGAGATACAGGTAAAGGTTTTTCTTCCTTTAATACACATGGATAGCCAAAGTGCACTGTATCTATGTAATGATCCTGTATATCACGAGAGAACAAAACATATAGATGTGAGACATCACTATGTCAGGCAGAAAGTGAGATTAAAACAGGTGGCTGTTTGCAAAATTAAAGGAGATATAAATCCTGCTGATTTTGGAACCAAAGTGGTCACTGTTGATAAGTTTTGTTTTTGCAGGAACTTCCTACATCTGTGGGATGTTCACTAACAAGAGAAGCGTCCCAATGGGTCGATGATGGACGGGGACATGCCGATCTAACTACTGGCAGAGAGTTGTATAGAAGTGCAAGTTTTCAAGATTAAGGGGGGCAATTGTTGTGCATATTAATCTTGTAATCCTTGTATCTTAAGTCTTATTAGTTCACAAGCTTAAGTTGTAATAAAGTAGATCCAATCATAATCTATATTATCGTTACATGTAATATTAAGTATGATCATGCCATGTAAGTGATAAACTTACATTTGGTGAGATTAGTGACTTAAATACATGTTAACGTAAGTATAGGTTTATGATAAAAGCTAAGCAGCTTATTGTAAAGTTAGCATTGGGTTAGTCAAGTATTGGGCCCAAGCAACAGTCCAATATTAAAAGGCCCAAAAAATCCATAATTAGGTGGAGCTCTGCTTTTGTGTGTTACAGAGAGTGAGTCTTCGACAGGGGGTTCAAAAATTGAGGGCATCAGAGAGAAGTGTCGAGAGAGAGAAACTTGAAGGCGGCGAACGCTGATTGAAGATTTGCGGTGGTAGAAGCTATTCTCACGGTGGTTGAGATATTCTTTGGAGTGCCGGAGCGCAACTTCAGAGAGAGACAAAGCTTTATCTCTAAAGCTTTGCGGTAGCCTGCTCAGGGGGCGTTTATCAGACTTGTCGTTTTTCTTTTCTTTCTGGTCTAGTTTCTATGCTTGGCTGAAGGATCTACTGGTTTATACTTGCTTGTGATCTGTAAAGACCGATACTACTCTCTACCTAGTGGATTGGGCGAGTCTTCCCTCCTAAGGCTCCGCAGACTAGGGTTTACCCGAACTGCGTCAACAACTTGGTGTTTGTTGCGTTCTTTGATTCTTTTGTGTTGAGAACTTGGATTTACAAGTTCTTGATCTATCTTTAGGTTTTTCAATTTGGTATCAGAGCTCTGAGATTTACGAGTTATCTAGATATATCTTTGACATTCCTGTGTTCGCTTCCGCTTAAAATCTGCGCATAAACCTAAGTTGTTGCTTTTGTGTTCAAAGATCTTGAAGTTCTTTGAAAAATACTGTGTCAGTACAAATCATGTCTAACTAAGCTTGTGTGCTTCTTTAGCAGATATGGTGGACAACTCTGTGAGAATTAAGCCATTCGATGGCTCCACAGACTTTGCGATTTGGCAATTGAAGCTTAAAGCGATTCTCATAAAGGAGAAATGCTGGAACACTGTCCAAGGGAAGTTTGCAGAGGGAACTTCAGCAGACAGAAAAATTGAGCTTCAAGAACAGGCACATTCAGAAATCTTCATTAGATTGTCTGACGATGTTGCACGACAGGTTGTAAGTATTACTTCACCTGATTTACTATGGAAAAAATTGGAAGAACTCTATCTTAAAAGGTCTCTTCCAAGTAGGATTTCTTTGCTGTGTAGGCTCTTTAACTTCAGAATGGATGTTAATCTGACCTTACAAGAAAACTTGGACATTTTCTTAAAATTGACCCAAGATCTAGAGAGATGCAAAGATACTATATCTGATGATCACATGGCTATTTTACTGTTGAATTCTTTACCCTCTCAGTTTGACATGTTTAAGGATGTTATTCAATATAGTCAAGATACTATCTCTAAGGACAAAATATTAGAATCCATCATCCAGAAAAATGAAAGCATGAAGGTTTTTAAGACCAAAAATGGAAACAAAACTGAGAATAAAGTTGACACTAAGACTGAGGTTTTAATGGCTAAGGGTAAGATAAAGAGTAACAGGAATAACAAGAATAGGAAATATGATAGTCATGATAAATCAGATAAGAACAACACTTCCTTTGATGACAAGAAAACAAAGAAGTGTTTTTACTGTGGGAAAATTGGTCACTTCATTAAAGACTGTAATAAAAAGAAAAAGGATGACAATACTAAAACTGAGCAAACTGCATCTGTATTTGAATCTCAATATCCCTGTGAATTGTTAATGTGTTCTGAATTTAACACCACTAACAAAAATGAATGGATTCTTGACTCAGGATGTACTATGCATGCTACACCTAATAAAAATGTTTTTAGCTCCCTGCATGAATATGATGGGGGTGAGGTCATGCTAGGTGACCACACCTCTTTAGATATTAAGGGTGTAGGAAATGTTCCTTTCAAAATGCATGATGGTACCATTAGAGTCATACAAGGGGTTAGATGGGTTCCTAATCTTAGAAGAAATCTTCTGTCTGAGTCTATCTTTGATGATATGAAATGCACTATTGTTACAGATAATGGCATAAGAAATGTTATTAAAGATGGAAAAATAGTCATTAAGAGTATAAAGAAAGGAGGCTTGTACTTTGTCATTACTTCACCTGAACTCAATTTATCAAAAGTTGATATAAATATGACCAAAGAACAAACTCTAATTTGGCACAAGAGACTTGGCCATATAGGAAACAGGGGCCTCTATAATCTGTTCAAATCTGGAATTCTAAGTAATAAACCTACGGATATTGTGTTTTGTGAGAATTGTGTACTAGGGAAGAAGACTAAGCATAGCTTTAAGTCCTCTGAATTTGTGGCACAAAGACCACTTGAACTGGTTCACTCAGACTTATGGGGTCCAGCACAGGTAGACACAATTGGTGGTAAGAAATACTTTATATCTTTTGTTGATCATTATACTAGGAAATGTTGGGTTTATTTACTTAGAACTAAAGATGAAGCTTTTGAGAAGTTTAAAGCCTGGAAAACTTTTACAGAAAGTCAAAACAACTTTAAACTTAAATGTCTCAAAACTGATAATGGATTAGAATTCTGTAATAAAGACTTTAATGACTATTGTAGACAGAATGGTATAAAAAGGTTATTTACAGTTCCAGGAACACCACAACAAAATGGAACTGCAGAAAGAATGAATAGGACCCTATTAGAGAAAACAAGATGCATGTTAATTAGCTCAGGGATGAAACATACTATGTGGGGTGAAGCTGTTACTACAGCAGCCTATTTGATAAATAGATCCCCATCCTCTGTGGTGGACTTTAAAACACCACAAGAGATGTGGACTGGAAAAAAGCCTAACATTACATACTTAAAGCCATTTGGTTGTACAGCCTATTCCCACTTAAATCAGGGAAAGTTGAACCCAAGAGCTCAAAAATGTGTAATGTTGGGTTACCCAGAGGGGGTTAAAGGATATAAACTGCTTGTAATTCAACCACATGGTTTTAAAGTCATTGTATCTAGAAATGTAACATTTAATGAAAATGACTATCATTTTAAGAAAATTCTGAAAAGTGATAATGAGAATGCAGGTGACAGAAATCTGCAAACAGTCAGTACAACTACTGTACAATTTATTGAAGAACAACAGCCCATAGTTCAAGAAGAAGAAGAAGAATTTGACATTGGTCATTATTCTTCTGAAGCAGAAATTGCAGGGTCATCATCCAGGGAAGAAAATCAGGATGATGGTTCTCAAGAGAATGAAGAAGGTCGCTTGGATCTTGACATATACCAAGAAGATCAAGACATTCCACAATCAAGTGGAGGAATAATGAGACATGGAGAGGGAAATTCAGGTAACTCAGATAATTCTATTTTTTCTGATAATAATGAGAATCAACATGAGAATGATGTTGTGCTTGATGATGATAATGAGTCTATTAATGATGATCACATAGATTCCCTAAGTAGTTACAAACTAACTAGGGATAGAGCACCTAGGCCTAAATTCCCTAATCCCAAGTACATGTCTAATATTGTGGAATATGCTTTTCTTGTGTCTGACGTGATAACTAGTCCTTATATTCCTGAAACATATGAGCAAGCTGTTAAGTGTCCAGAGTCAAAAAATTGGATAGAAGCCATGAAAGAGGAAATTGACTCAATGAAAGTAAATGAAACATGGAAATTAGTTCCTAGACTTAACAATGCAAGGCTTATTCAATGTAAGTGGATATATAAAATTAAGGAAGGTATATCACCTACTGACAAACCTAGGTTTAAAGCTAGATTAGTAGCTAAAGGCTTTACTCAGAAAAAGGGACAAGATTATAATGAGATTTTTGCTCCCGTTGTAAAGTATAAAACCTTAAGGTTACTGCTTTCCATGGCAACTGTGTATGACTGGGAAATAGAGCAAATGGATGTTAAAACCGCTTTTCTTCATGGTAACTTGTTTGAGACCATTTACATGAATCAACCTAAGGGTTTTATTGATAAAAACAGACCTGATGATGTGTGTTTCTTGAAAAAATCTATATATGGTCTTAAACAATCTCCTAGGCAGTGGAACCTAAAATTTGATGAAGTCATGATTAGACTAGGTTTCTATAGGAGTCACTATGATCATTGTCTCTATTTTAAAGGTCTTAGATCCCAATTTCCCTTATATATTGTGTTATATGTTGATGACATTTTGATCATTTGCAATTCCATGACTTTGATTAAAAATGTTAAAAGGGATTTAAAGTCTCATTTTGATATGAAAGACTTAGGTTCTGCACAAAAAATTTTGGGAATTAAGATCTTAAGGGATAGGAAGAACAAGATAATGTGGTTGTCTCAAGTTGAGTACATACATAAAGTTCTTAAAAAGTTTAACATGTTAGATGCTAAACCTGCTTCCATTCCCTTAGCAGGACACTTAGAGTTAACTAGGAAACAATGTCCTAAAAACAAAACTGAAGAATCTGCTATGACAAATATTCCGTATGATGTAGCAGTTGGATCTGTGATGTATGCAATGCTCTGCACTAGGCCTGACCTAGCATTTGCTATTAGTGTTCTAAGTAGATTTATGTCTTTTCCTGGATTAAAACACTGGGAAGCAATGAAACTTTTGCTAAGATATATTAATGGCACCAAAAATTTGTGTCTAGTCTATAAAGAGCATGATTCTAGGAATAACTTGTTTGGCTATGTGGACTCGGATTATGCAAGCAATAAAGATACCAGAAAATCTACTACTGCTTTCTTTTTCACATGGGCTGGTAATTGTATATCCTGGAAGTCACAACAACAATCTGTTGTGGCTCTATCTTCCACCGAAGCTGAGTATATGGCAGCTACTGAGGCTGCTAAAGAGGCTATGTGGTTGAAAGGCATACTGAATGAGATACAGGTAAAGGTTTTTCTTCCTTTAATACACATGGATAGCCAAAGTGCACTGTATCTATGTAATGATCCTGTATATCACGAGAGAACAAAACATATAGATGTGAGACATCACTATGTCAGGCAGAAAGTGAGATTAAAACAGGTGGCTGTTTGCAAAATTAAAGGAGATATAAATCCTGCTGATTTTGGAACCAAAGTGGTCACTGTTGATAAGTTTTGTTTTTGCAGGAACTTCCTACATCTGTGGGATGTTCACTAACAAGAGAAGCGTCCCAATGGGTCGATGATGGACGGGGACATGCCGATCTAACTACTGGCAGAGAGTTGTATAGAAGTGCAAGTTTTCAAGATTAAGGGGGGCAATTGTTGTGCATATTAATCTTGTAATCCTTGTATCTTAAGTCTTATTAGTTCACAAGCTTAAGTTGTAATAAAGTAGATCCAATCATAATCTATATTATCGTTACATGTAATATTAAGTATGATCATGCCATGTAAGTGATAAACTTACATTTGGTGAGATTAGTGACTTAAATACATGTTAACGTAAGTATAGGTTTATGATAAAAGCTAAGCAGCTTATTGTAAAGTTAGCATTGGGTTAGTCAAGTATTGGGCCCAAGCAACAGTCCAATATTAAAAGGCCCAAAAAATCCATAATTAGGTGGAGCTCTGCTTTTGTGTGTTACAGAGAGTGAGTCTTCGACAGGGGGTTCAAAAATTGAGGGCATCAGAGAGAAGTGTCGAGAGAGAGAAACTTGAAGGCGGCGAACGCTGATTGAAGATTTGCGGTGGTAGAAGCTATTCTCACGGTGGTTGAGATATTCTTTGGAGTGCCGGAGCGCAACTTCAGAGAGAGACAAAGCTTTATCTCTAAAGCTTTGCGGTAGCCTGCTCAGGGGGCGTTTATCAGACTTGTCGTTTTTCTTTTCTTTCTGGTCTAGTTTCTATGCTTGGCTGAAGGATCTACTGGTTTATACTTGCTTGTGATCTGTAAAGACCGATACTACTCTCTACCTAGTGGATTGGGCGAGTCTTCCCTCCTAAGGCTCCGCAGACTAGGGTTTACCCGAACTGCGTCAACAACTTGGTGTTTGTTGCGTTCTTTGATTCTTTTGTGTTGAGAACTTGGATTTACAAGTTCTTGATCTATCTTTAGGTTTTTCACAACTCATTTTCTACCCAAGTAGGGAACTCACGGAATGCTGTGGTCTTTGGATCAACTGCTCCTTTGAACTGAACAATTACGATTTCATAGGACTTATGTATATCAACCACAACCTATAAACAAAAACATTAAAAGAATGAAGAAAAGGTTCAGGAAATAATTTTGGCCTGCACTGAACAAAACTTAACCAACTACCGAGTTGACATTCATCCAATGCGTTCATGATTCATGAAGCTTCAAATTTCATTCAATGTTAACAATTTATTGCATGGTCTTACTAACCAAATCTACAGGTTGACTAACTCCTCATTTAGGGTTATCACCAGGCATTCCAAGAAATACAGTTAATCCACATCTCAACATGAAGAATTTTCTTTGCCCCTTGTTCTGGGTTCAGACTTCAGAACACAGTCCCTCCACGCTTTCAACTGGTATTTCTACATTGCTACTTGTTACTAAGCTAATCGGCTCTTATACGATGTTATCCTTCCATTCTTCAAGTGAAGAATAAATGACATTGCAAAGTAAAGACGATGAACCAATCAAGGTTTATTAAATATAAAGTTTATGGAGACTATCCCACATAGATTAAAAAGATATTGCACATGAGCTGGGAGGGATACCTCACTGAGCTTATGGGCTGGGCTCAAACCTAACATGCGCTCGAATGTCAGGAATTGGCCACGGTACCTTGGCCAGATATCAACATCGTCAGTCAAGTGGACTAGAGCATCAGATAATGTCGGATTCTTCGACATATGGCCTCCAGATACAAATTTACTCATAGAGATCCATCTACTCTTTGAGGTTTTCGCAATGTGAAATGTCATGACAATTCAATATTACTGTCATAGCAGTAGTCCTCTTCATAGCTTCCCATCTCACTTCTAATTCTATCCAACATCTCAAAAATATCCTTAGAAAATGGGGAGGACGAATCCCCAGACACGAAAGCATGTGTCTCATTTCTGACCTCAATCCAGCTGCATCCAGGGACCTTCTTCAGCCCCATATCCTTCATCCACCCCCTCAAGCTTGCAGCCTTATCCCAAAGTCCCGATTCTCCGTAGAGTTTCAGCAGTTGAACAACATCACTACTTCGAGCCCCTTCCACACTACACAAACTCTGACCAACCAATTCACCAAGCTCAAGGTTACCATGAGCGCAACACGCAGCAAGCAAACACCTATAGATATTATGATCAGGCTCCATTGTCATGCTCTGTATGAATCTATAAGCCTCCTCTAAACGCCTAGCACGGCCAAACAGATCAACAACATTCATATAGTGCTCCATTTTCGGCTCTATTAGGTACTCGAGCTTCATGGAATGGAACAAGTCCAACCCTTGATCAACAAGACCTGAATGGCTACAGGATGTGATCAGAGACAAGAAAGTAACCTCGTCAGGCCTTGTTCCCGAGCTCTTCATCTCATCAAACAATTTGATTGCCTCAAGACACTGACCATGTGACCCGTAACCAGAAATTATTGAGTTCCATGTCACTAAGTTCCTTGTAGGCATGCCATTGAAGATGCTCCGAGCATAAGATAAGCTTCCGGACTTGATATACATATCTATCATTGCATTCTCCACCTGAACATCAGACGGAGTAGAATTCCTTAACAGGTAGCCATGTATTTCCTTCCCTTTGGCCAATCCCGCCAATGATGAAACTGCAACGAGGACATTGGTAAATGTAACAGAGTCAGGATACAGTCCCTGTGGCTCAATTTGGTGAAATAGAGATATGGACCTCTCTGGCTTCTTGTTTTTGCAATAGCAAGAAACCATGGAATTCCAAGCCACCAGGTTCTTGTATGGCATTAAAGAGAATACTATTTCAGCATCCTCCAGAAACCCACCTTTAGAATACATGTCTATAAGGGAACTTGCCACAAAAACATCTGATTCAAATCCACTCTTGACTGAATACCCATGGATCGCACTTCCCAAATGTAAATCATCGAGTCCAGCACAGGCACATATCAGACTAGACAATATATTGGAGTCAGGTTTCACTGCATCAGCAAGCATGACACGAAACAAGTGGAAAGATTCATGAAGACTCTCATTTCGGTAGAAACCCGATATCATGGAGCCCCAGGCAACTACATCCTTATCTCCTATCATATCGAAGACTGCTTTGGCATTTTCAGTGATGCCATGTTTAGAGTAGAAAGTAAGCAGTGCACTCTGAACAGCCACATTGTTCTGCAACGGTGTTTTGATCAGCTCAGCATGCACTGTTCTGCCAAAATCATATAAATCATTCATAGAGCAAGCTGACAGAACATTTGAGATTGTAACAGGATCCGGTAAGATGCCACTACTTTTCAGCTGAACAAAAACATTTAAAGCATCATACTCGCAGCAATTGTTAACATAACCTGATATCATTGCATTCCATATTTCAATCCGCTTATCCGGCACATCATCAAATATCTGTTCCGCATCTTTGACAAATCCACATCTAGCATACAAGCTCAGGAGAGAAGTGCAAACAAATGGATCATGTTCGAATCCCGTCTTCACCACATCCAAATGAATCTGCTGGCCACAAGCCAAATCTCCGCCTTGAGAACAAGCTGTTAAAGCACTGACAAAAGAACCTGAAGAAAGTTTGCAATTAGAATGTTTTGCTAGTAAGAATAGTTCCACGCTGCGCTTCCAAATGCCATTTCCACAGAATCCAGCAATCATTGCATTCCAAACTGCAACACTGCTCTTATCTTGCAGCATCTCAAAAACATGCCACGCATGAGTGACATTCCCGCAACCTGAATACATGGTAATCAACGCAGTCTCCAAAAAGGGGTCATTGCAAGAAAAGTTTCTAACTATAAAACCATGAATTTGCTTTCCTGAACGATAGGAAAATGAAGAAGAACTCCCACATGCTCCTAGAAGTATTGTGATGGTGAAGATATCAGGTCTTATACCCAACGACTGCATTTGAGAAAGGTGATCTAAACCCATATCAAATTCACGAAATTTAAAATACCCATCAATCATAGCATTCCATAGGGTAACATCACGAGCTAAATCCTGGGACTCAGACATTTTCGCAAACACTTGGACTGCATAACCTAATGATCCACTTCTCACATACATATTAACAAGGGAGGTGGAGATGTATGGATCAAACTGAAGACCCATTTGAATGGTCTTAGCATGGATTAACTTTCCATGAGGAATGCTAGAAAGGGCAGTGCAGGCTTTCAAGAGGGGAGGGAAAATGAGATGAGAAGTAGTGGGAAGGGAAGTCGATCCTTGTCTAGAGTAGAGTTTAAGGGCTTCTCGATATTGTCCATCCTGAACCAAGGATTTGAGCACTGAATGGAGACTAAGTGGGAGGTTCGAACGCCTGAAAGGACACCCATTTTGAGGTATCGAGGAATTGAACCGCATATTACCAGTTCATATTTGTGAGCTCATCAATCGGAATTCGGAGGAAGTTCAGGGGGAGAGGGCAAAAGAGAAACCTGGCCGACCCAGATGGCAGTGGTACCGGCGGCAACGCCCCATCCGGCAGCGGATTATCGGCAGGTTGGAGGCGCATGGGAAGACTTACGGGCTCGCTTTTTTCGCTTGGGCCCAGCCCACTTACTGGTTTCTCACCAGCAAATTGAAGAAATTCAACAAGACAGGTTCATAACACAGCTTTCATTCAGCTTATTTATGTGATCATACAAGTTTGGATAATGCAAACGGAACGGATTTCCAGTTCCGAAATTTATCTGTTAAAGAACATTAAAAGTAAAAACATTTTTTTTTTGGTAAGGTAGATGGGGAGCAAGGCGTTCACCCATATTATTAGAAAACAAATAACGTAGCTAACAAATGGCTAGCCGTTGGGTCGCTACTCCTCGGGCATCGTTTTGTAACAAAGAAATAACAGAAGATGGTGGATTCGAAAGCATAAAATAACCAAACGGAAAGGAGTAAGCCAGAGATGCCAAATGATCTGCAACCGCATTAACTTCTCTGTAAATATGACGGAGTTGGACGTTCCAATCCCTACTAAGGAAGTCTTGGCAGCGTGCCACCAGACTGAACAAAGGGTGCGATAATGGGGGTTGTCGGCCAAGAAGCTTGATGATAAGCTCGGAATCAACCTCCACCACAACCCTCCGATAACCACAATTTCAGGCAAGATAAAGTCCCGATACAATTCCCCACAGTTATGCCATAGGGACCGAGCAGGGGCCGATGTTCATGAGAAAACCAGCAATCCACATCCCATTAGCATCTCTGATAACCCCGGCCGCAGTGGCTTGTGCCTCATTATGCCGGACGGAACCATCCGTATTAAGCTTAAACTAGGGAGCCGGCGGGCAGGACCAACCAACCAGAATATTGGACTTAGAAACCTTATTCGAATGTGTAATCCTTCTCATAAAGGCGGTAGTGAATCCGCGAACGTAAGTAGCAATAAAAGCCACGCGAAATTCAGGAATGGTCATATTATTAAACCCAACCTGGTTCCTCCATTTCCAACTCCACCAAAGACACGCCGCGAAACATGGAGCCCATGGTAATTTTTCATCTATATGGTCCTTACGGGACAAGTTGACCAACAACCATTCGGAGAGGGAGCTACAAAAGAAACCTTCAGCGTGACTCACGGACAGGAAGTTGTTCCAGAGAGGGACGGTCGTTGGGCAGTCCCTGAGAAGGTGAAGCATGGTTTCAGGCTCGATCAAACATAAAGGGCACTCCGGGTTGGAGCTGAGATGTCTCCTATGTCTCTCATGATTAGTAAGCAATCTTCCCTTCGCGACAACCCAGAGAAAAGTTTTAATACGTTGAGGGACAGCCAGGTTCCAGATGAGATTGTATAGCAAGGACATCGAATTATTCCGTCGCACACAACCCACCAATGCTCTGAAGGCTGTAGCAGCAGAAAACACACCATTATCGGTTAATTTCCAAGAGATGCAGTCATTCACATCAACATCAGAGCGGATATGAATAGACGCGAGAGCAAGAACGATGCCGTGAGGTAGATACGGCGAGATGCGAGCCCAGTTCCAACCTTCACCAACGGTCCAGAAATCGACTACACTCGCCTCAACATCAGAGATAGGGGGACAGGAGGTAGCTTCATTTAGAAGAGGGTCGGACCCACACCAAAGGTCTGTCCAGAAGCGAATATGTAGCCCATTGTATGCGATCCAACGGAGACCCAGGCACAACACGTTGTCCTTAGCCCAAAGTAAGCCGCGTATGATGTGAGACCCATGGGCAACAGTATGACAATCCAGAAGACGCCGGACAGAACTCAAGCCGTATTTAGAAGCCAGAAGATTCGCCCACGGAGCATCAGGAGAGTGAATGAATCTCCAAGCGAGTTTCCCTAAAGCCACAAAATTCGCATCAACAGTAGCCCGTATGCCCAGTCCTCCAAAGTCTAAAGGCAAGCAAACGTCTTTCCAAGCAACCAAATGCATTTTCTTACGCTCTTCCGTCCCAGACCAAAGAAAACCTCTGCATGCTTTATCAATGTCCTCACAGATCGATAAAGGGATCTTTACCATTCTCATGATGTACGATGGAAAGGAGCACAAGACGGATTTCACTAATGTAAGGCGGCCGGCGAAGCTCAAAAGTCGGCCCTTCCAGGTCGCAAGTCTCAGTTTTGTTTTTTCCACTAGAAATAGGAAGTCTGCCACTTTCATTCTAGAATGTAAAATTGGAAACCCGAGATACTTCCCAAAACAATCAACAATCGGAATACCAGTGGACTGATGTATGGCCTCCCGTAAAACCGAGTCGGTGTTGGGCGAAACCATAATTTGTGACTTTTGAAGATTAACTTTCAGACCGGAGTGCTCACTCAACAGCTTTAGACACTTAGTAATAACATCCACACTTTCCTCCGAAACTTCCGAGAAAAGCACGATATCATCGGCAAAGAAAACGTGCGAAAAAGCCGGACAACCCCTCTTAATCCGAATAGGCTTCCACAATCCCGTATCCACTAAATGCTGAATATAATGACTGAGTCTTTCAAGGGCGAGCACAAACAGGTATGGGGACAGAGGGTCCCCTTGTCTAACCCCCCGAGACGGGATAAAGCTATCCGAGAGTTCACCATTCCAAAGAACCTCCATGGAAGAGGAACAAATACATGTGGAAATATACCTTAGCCAGATATCCGGGAGGCCGAGACTCTCACATGACTCCATTAAAAAGTCCCAAGACAACCTATCATAAGCTTTCTCCAAATCAATTTTTATTGCCATCCATTTCTTGCCCAACTTCTTCCGGACCAGGGAATGGATCGTTTCCTGAACAAGCACCACATTATCCTCAATCATGCGGCCAGGAATGAAACTGCTTTGAAACGGGCTAACAATAGATTCCATAATGGGCTGCAGACGCGAAACCATAAGTTTAGAAATTAGTTTGTAGATGACGTTACATAATCCAATCGGTCTAAATTGCGACATGTGCTCAGGGGAGACTCTTTTCGGGATAAGAGAAATCACAGTGGTATTGATGCCCTCAGGGAGCACAACCGATGTAAAGAATTTATGCACAAAGGTAATAACATCCGAACCGACCAAATCCCAAGCGGTTTTGTAGAATACAGCACTGAAGCCATCCTTCCCTGGAGCCTTAAGCGAGCCCATAGAGAAAAGACATTTCTGGATCTCATCACTGGAGAAGGGCCTACAGAGAT
The DNA here is from genome assembly GCA_033239045.1 of Fagopyrum esculentum. Classification (NCBI taxonomy): domain Eukaryota; kingdom Viridiplantae; phylum Streptophyta; class Magnoliopsida; order Caryophyllales; family Polygonaceae; genus Fagopyrum; species Fagopyrum esculentum. Next base: position 919,887 of record BSUD01000153.1, read on the forward strand.
GATCACAGGTTTCTGGAGCCAATGAGGGAAAATTCGAGAAGAACGTACCAGAAGTCGGGGCAACATCCGCCTGAGTGGAGAATAGATTGGAATAAAACTGGACAGCTAAGCGACTCAGCTCTTTGTGATCCGAGATCCAAAGGCCTTCGTCGTTCCGAATACGTTCGATTTTGTTGGACCTCCTCCGAACCATGGTTGATAAATGAAAGAAAGACGTATTCCTATCGTCTTCCGTTAAAAATTTCTCCCGTGATTTTTGAAGCCAAAGCATTTCTTCCTGATCGAGTATAGCATCAAATTCCGCTTGAAGTTGGGTGTGTAAATTGATAAGACTAGAAGTGAGATTTGATTCAATCTCTTTCTGAATATCGGCAAGACGTTGAAAGACCAAATTCTTTCTGAATTCAATACGACCAAAGTCTTCACGATTCCATCTCAGGAGCCGTTTACGCACAGTCAAGAGAGCCCGAGAAAGGTTATTATCAGAAGAGTAGCACCAAGAGGAACCCACCACATTACAGAAATCCGGGTGTAATGTCCAAGCCGCCTCAAAACGAAAGGGACGCCGAGAAGTATCAATTGATCTATTCGGGAAGAACTGTAGTAGGAGCGGATTGTGATCGGATGATAAAGAGGGGAGATGTCGGATAGAAGCTTCCAGCCATCGAACTCTAGCAGTGTCATTCATAAACACTCGATCGAGCCTTTTAGATATTCTGAGATGAGGTAAGCGCCCTCTATTCCATGAAAACGCAGGGCCACTGAAACCCATATCGATGAGTCCAGAAGTATCGACCCAATCTTGAAATACCGTGGTATCTTGAGAGAGAGAGCTAGAGACGCCCCCAACATCATTACTGTTGAGGACACAGTTAAAATCACCGCCGACGATCAAAGGACCAGAGCACCCCATAATAGCATCCAATAGAGCATTCCAACCAGAAACACGTCTCGTCGGAGAGGGGGGATTATAGACAGCAAAATTTAATTTGCAGTTATCCACTTCAATCGAGGCATGAAGGAAGTTGGATGCTTTTTGTATTATAGTCAAACTCAGTTCACTTGCATTCCACAACATCCAAATACCACCCTCAAACCCAACAGCTTCGACCCTAGCATGATCAGAGAACTTTGTTCGTAAACAGACGTTGTCCGCCGTAGTACCCGAGATCTTAGTTTCACATAAGATGAGTAGTTTAACCATGTGACGGTTTAACATGTAGCTGAGGGCCTTGCGGAACCGTCGATTACCCGCACCCCTGCAATTCCAGAATAATGTATTCATTTAGAACCCGTGTTTAACGCGGGCTCCGGTGACATCGCATTGGCACTTAAGTGATTACTCTCGCCCATGATAATGTCCGGCGGTACGGATTTAATGACGGTACTCGGTGAAATTTGGACGCTTGTATCCACCTCCATCTCACGAGAATCAATATTCTGCTCAGAAGGTCGGGGGGAAGAATGCGAAACAGGCGCCGCTATCGAGGTGGAAACCCTAGCAGAATTAGGGGAGAGAAGTAGTGCTTTGGGATCATTGGTTACACTTAAGCCTGTGGGCCCGCCGGTCGCTACAGGACCAATAATCTTGGCCCGCTTTGACTTCTTTTGGGCGTCATTAGGGTTCCTTTGGGCTGACGTCATGGTAATAACAACTCCACTGGCCGTTTCTTTTCCCTTGACATGATTACTCTCCGCTATTATTGGGCCATTGATGGCTTTTGAAACTGTCTCCTTCATGATTGGAGCCGTTACCGACTGCGTAACCGTCTCACTCATTGTTGACGTGCTCGGTACCGGTGAAGCAGTCGGTGCCGTCACAGGAGATGCACTTTCCGGCAAAGCGCCCTCAGACTTGGAATTAGCGAGGATCTCAAACTTGTTCCCATTGTTATGCACAGGTTTGTCAGGAGTGTTCGTGGTTTGCTTTGAGGGTCGTCGCGGCTTCCTCACAACCGACATCCAAGGTCCAAGGTAACCATCCCCATCTGACACCGGGGAAGTAGTCTCAGCACTGGGGATATTACGTTCCATATCATCAGTCACACAAATACTTGATGATGGAGCAAACTGATCTTTACTAGGTGGATCCTTTCTGATGGAAACTTGCTCTTGTGGGCATCTTTCCACGCCATGCCCGTACAAACCACAGCGGTGGCAGATAGCATTTAGTCCCTCGTAAACCACATGCACCCGGTTGTCTCCAATCAATATAGTCCCAATTAGAGGCTTGTCTAATTCTATTTCGACGCATACTCTAGCAAATTTCCCTCTTGTGGCATATAAAGTGTTGAGATCCACTTTCAACGGGGTACCGAGGGTCGAAGCCAATCCATATAGAACAACTTCATCATAAAGTTGCATGGGTAAATCTGAGAGCCTAGCCCACGCGAAAATGGAGTGTAGATTGTCGTTGTAAGGATTAAATTCTGCCGACCATGGGCGGACGGTGATGTAGTGTCCGAAGATCTCCCACGGGCCATCAGTTAGAGCTTTCAGGAAATCATCCTCATTATCAAATCTGACGGCATAAAAACCATTAGGAAGGTCAAGGATTGTCATCAGACCAGTAGGGCGCCATACTTGGTACAATCTTCGTTCAAGTAACCGGAAAGCAACATTTCTTCCAAGAACCTTGATGATAACGGCCGTTTTCCATTTCTCCGATAAGGATTCGATCACGTCAGTATCAATCTCTGCAATAGCCAGTCCCCGTGCACCTTCCGGAAATGAGATACGCATCCGTTGTGACTCGATGAGTGAATCACAGCAAAGCGGGGCATCAGTCGGCTTAGGTCCACCCACAACAGCCGCATAGGATTTATTGTCTGGTGGTTTATCTGGTGGTTCGGTGGAGGGTTGAGGAATCTCGGGGTTCACCGGAGGGGGAGCAGATGAAGAGGCCATTGAGAGCGTTTTTAAAAGTAAAAACATAGTTCAGGATGGAAATGATGTTCCTGTCCCAGCATTTATGAGTTTTGACACCGACGACCTGCCGAAGAAGCCCATTTAAGAACCGAAGACAGTGTTTTAGATCAAATATTTATGGCCAGGTTAAGAATTGAATATCACACACAGCAACTATTAAAATTGGCATGACCCATCTAAGACGTTGACAGATAGAATGATCAGCATTGCAGTAGAATGCAGATAACCATACATATAGGAGAACAATGATTTAACAAACAAAGTTGTCACAATGACATATCGATATCATCACCTCGTATAATTGTCAACATTACACTTGAAACACTAAAAAAACATGGACTTATTAGTTATTATTCAAGTCAACCTAAAATGCAGTTTCCCTATGATCATACATATAGGAGGCTACAGACTCTTTCCAGACTCTTTCCAGCTTCATTCGCCGTGCTTAATTCAATTCTCTTTCTCTTCTTCTGCTTGCTTGAGTGGCTTCCCAAAGATGGTCCTCTTTAGCCAGTCAAATGGCTGCCAAATTAGAAGGTTTAGTTATGTAAATACATAAATTGTAACGTGGAATATGAGAAAGAACGGAAATTCAACGTACAAAAAATAAAACGATCCCTCAGAGATATTTTATTTGAGAGCCATGGTTAATGATACAATATATATAGTACTGAAACCTAATTAAAGATAATACTTGGAAACGAAGTATCGGATACGGAACAGTAAATGCTCAAATTGATGACAACCTGTCCAAACTAGTGGATTCGGGGACTATCGGATAATGAAATATTTCTTCAACAAAACTAAGAGAGGTACCATAGGACTCATTCAGCAGTCGGAAGACTCCTTTTTAGGTTCCAATCATATTCATATGTCCTTAGATACACCATATTCATGAGCTGGCCTTTCAAGGGAAATACTGCAACAGATACATGGTATATCCGTTGCAGCATTTTTTGATGAAATGTTAATTAATCACAGAAACGCAAAGTAGTACACCGCAATTGGGGATTCAGCTGCCTTTAGAAGAGAAGATGAATTGGTTTTCCCTAAATCATTCAAGTCTGAATCTTTGAAACATAACCAGTATATATACAAGGAGAGCACATCAAAAACCAGTAAGCCAATTTAACATGCAAATTTACTTCACATGAATTCAAGTTCTTGGATAGCATAGGGGCAGCTTCGATTTCGAAGCTCGGTTCTATATATGCATGCTTTATTAAAGGGAGCTGATGCTAACTTTGTCAGCTCAATTTTCGTTCAATTTCTAACTCATGCAGAAAAGAGCACGCAATAGATGGATAGGGGACCTGTATAAGCCAGAGAGCAGTGGTTCCAGCGGCGACGCTCCAAGCAGCGGCGGCCTGAATATCGGTGGATTGGAGGCGCGTGAAGGGTTTCAGGAACTTGAACATCCCTGATCCGGCTGCTGAAGAGGCTCCTCCCACCATATTATGTTTTACTTCACTGATTGCTTTGTTGTATAACTTGTAGTTGCTTGAGAGAATGAAAGATTAGAGAAAATATATTGATATTCCACCGCTCTGCTCTCGTTTAATCTCCAACCTTCCAGACTTCCTCTTAGTGGGGCCCATTTCCCGACCGACCTGGTTTGCAGGTTCACTCAAGGACCGGACTTTATCAAACCGGGTTTATCCTGAACCAGGTAGACAGTAATACACTGTTCTGACAAAAACAAAACTGGACAAAGGCTCGGATTTGCACTTAGTTAAACATATATTCTGATTTATCAAAGCATGATTTTGATTGGGGCAGAAAGGTTAATGTACAACATGGAATGTGAAGGTTTGCTCATTCATGTTATTGTTAACAACAGGACAAGACTAGAAAAAAAGTCCTCTTCTTGAATCAGGTTTGACATTAAAACAAGGGGACAGTAGGACATAAAGTTACAAGCGCAAGAATACAACGGTCTCCCTCACAGTCTTCCCATACTCCTATGAATGAACGTCCATCATCACTTCTGTTGAGTAGGGCGACGACCCTTGTCTAGGCCACCTATAACGCCCCACGTCTCAAACTGTCTCTGTCGGGCTCTGGCCCTTTCTTTCTCTTCTTCACTTTTTGATGAGTAACAGTACGGGCATGTGACTGCGTACTCCCACAATGGGGATTCCATATCCTCGTCACTCACCGGTTGCTTGCACCCATAGCACAGCTTGTGGGTCCCTGGAACCAGTCCATGATCAACAGACACTCTCTTGTCAAACACAAAACATTCTCCTTCCCATAGGCTCTCCGATTTTGGGATCTCCTCCAGGTACTTTAGAATCCCACCTTGCAAGTGATAGACCTGCAAATATGTACTCGCAATCTTTAAGGTGCTCTGTCAAAATTCTACCACCACCAAAGAATTTGCCAACTTTCTACTCTTCACTGCAAATATTCGTAATGGATATGGCATTCGCGTGGAATGAGGAGTATACCATTATTATGCAAATGCTCTGAAACTACAGCATAAAGATTACAAAAGACAAGAAGTGTTCTATTTGAATGAGGGTACTAACATACCTCCTTAAAGCCTTTGCTCAAGAGATAACTTGTAGCTTTCTCACATCGTATTCCTCCAGTACAATACATTGCAACTCGCGGAAGTGATTTATGTCCCTGCTTATCCATATCATCTTCCATTCTTCCAGTTGAATCAGAATTTTTAGAATGCTGCTCGTCCGATTTAGATATCAACTCATTTTCTACCCAGGTAGGGAACTCACGGAATGCTGTGGTCTTTGGATCAACTGCTCCTTTGAATTGGCCGATTCTGATTTCGTAGGAATTACGAACATCAACCACAACCTGTATACAAAATGAATGATAAAAAAAGGTTCAGGATATAATTTTCACCTGCAATGAATAAAACTTAACCAACTACAAAGTTGACATTGATCGCATGCATTCATGATTCATGGGTGACACGAAAATTTTATCAGCCAAGTTGGAGGCATTTATGCAAGAAATGGCTACTTGCCAGAAAACATTAAAGGGCAGACGTGACCATCACAGCAGTGCAGATGTTGAAATGCCTCTAATCTTCTGCGAATTGAACCAAAATGTCCCTACTGTGCACAGCCTACAATGCATTTATTAGGAGGGGGCAGCGGGGATGATGTCCCGAGCATGGGTACACTTGCAAGAAGTTATTACTTCTTGTTGCTAAAAGAAGTGTGCTGGCTAAATTTTATACTTAACAGTCCGCTTATATTGCTCTTGGACCAAAATGTCCCTACCGTGCACAGCCTACAATGCATTTATTAGGAGGGGGCAGCGGGGATGATGTCCCGAGCATGGGTACTTGCAAGAAGTTATTACTTCTTGTAGCTAAAAGAAGTGTGCTGGCTAAATTTATACTTAACAGTCCGCTTATATTGCTCTTGGACCAATTTTGTGGGATTTTAGTTCCTCCAATGAATTCAACCTAAACAGAAAAACAGTTTTGTGGAAAGGATAGCCTCCACGGGGGAAACCAGAGCTTAGTTTGATGCAAATATAGGAGGATGCAACATGGAAACTAGGTGTTCACTTCCAAGTTATTGATCAAGAGTTTGAGCTTGAGGACAGTCTCAAAGTCACAAGGAGATGTGGTGATACGGTTGCATTTAAGCAAATATTAAGGAAGAAGATATTCCTATATTATTAGATTTAGGATAACTTAAATTTTCTAGTTTATAGCCTTGATATATTTCAGGATATAGTTTAATTATCCTTAGCTTATTTATATTTACTCTTATTAGGATATTATTTATAATGTTCCAACAGCCTATACATACGGCTTTTATTTATCCCAATCTACTCTCATCTATTCATCTACCACCACTCCACTTTGACCTATCTGCCATTTTGTATCTAACATGAGATTGGATCCTACTTCTGGTCCTGGACCGTAACACAAAACTTGACCGACTACAGAGTTGACATTCACCGAATGCATTCATGAATTCAAGTTTCATTTAATGAAAACTATTTATTGCATGTTCTTACTAATTGAAACTAAGCTTAACTAACTCCTCACCGTGTCTGGATCGCTGATCAGTTCATTCCACTCCCTTGAACTTACATACTCACCAACTTTCTCTGTAGGGTTAACACTAGGCATTCCAAGAGATACAATCTGTAAAAAAAAAAGGCGGAAAAATGAAACAGCTTGTCAATTGATGATACACACATAGTGAATAGCTTCACATAAGTTACTGCACCGGCATAATGATTGTTACCTCCTGCTTTAGCTTCACCCTGACATGATCCCACCTGAAAGGAGCATCTTCCCCAGCTCCAACAGGAGAACTGCTAGTGTGTCCATGATGAATAGCTTCATCTTCAGGAGTCACAGGTGATTCAATCTGCCTCAGACCCTTCAGACGGTTATCCGACTGGATTAAATCAAGGACCTTTTCCACAGATTCACGTGTACCACAAATGCTACCATTGACTCCTTCAGGTGCGAGAATGATACCTCCTGAAACACGCTGAACATTATCAGCTGGGTGAGGAATCGCCAATGAGGTAGGCTATGTAGTTTGCAAAACAGACAATGGTTCATGAAAGGCATCCTTTAACAGCTAAAAAGGCAGGCCCTGGAATTTGCAGTCGCAGATATATCTCACAAGCAATACTGAATTTACAAAACTACTATACTCACATGATAAGCGTTCAGTGTACTAGAAATCAACAATCTATCTTCCTATGCCTGACATTTCAGTCCAATTAACTTAGAACTCCCCAAAATAATCAATCGGATTGTGGCACTAAAAGATGTGAAAAGGGATATGTATCTGTAAAGAGAATGTCAGCTTCTAGCATCCTGGTAAAGGCCTCAATTTTTGAAGTAATCACTTTCACTTCAACCATTTTTAACACTAAATCCATCCATCGTAGAGGTTAGGTCAATTTCTAGTAGGCTCTCATTAGTACACAAGATTGCCAATTCCACCACTTTGTCCAATCTTAGAGAAACGCCATAGCAAGCGAATTCAGATCAGAAGTACAAAACTGGAAATTTGTAAGACGCAAACACCGAAAGATATATGAACTGAAGTTACCAGTTCCTCGCAGAGATCCTTTAGCGGTTTTCGAAGATCAGCGTGGTCAGGAAAATCAGCGAACTTGTAGAACGAGACGACGATGAGTGAGCTTGGCTCGAAGTTGACAGACTCCGTAACCGCCTGCGAAGCGGCAGTGGGTGGCATGGAGAAGCACCTGTAGAGCGGCGGCGCGGGGAAGAAAACCGGAGAGGCGGATAGAGGGATAGACACTGGAAGCGAGGGATTGAGAGCTTCGGTGGAGGGTTTAACGGCGGAGATAGGCCTGGGATAGGGGTTTGTGAGCATTCTCAGGGCGGCTACGGGGAAGAAAGGGGAAGTTCGGCCGCAGCACCTCATCAACGGTGGAGATTGCATCTCATTCCATCTCTTACAACAAACTCAAATTTATCATTTTTTAGGTGTCATTTGTTCCCAAGTTTATCCAATCGTACTTACTTCAGTGAACCTTTATACACTCAGTTTGTTGGACCATCTTGCTTTACATTGAGTTCATTTTGATGTATTTTGTGTAATTTTTTTTGTTTGTGTGGTTCTTTACTATGTTTAGTCCGTCTGCCAATCTTTGACGACTTTTCGAACCGCTATATGACGCGCTGTCTAATTGTTCAAATCGCTAGATGACGCGTCGTCTAATTGTTCAAACCGCTTTCTGTTTCCAAACAAAAACAATCAAAATCCATCATCATCTAGTGGTGCCGCCCTCCTTTGTTTTTTTTTTAAATTTAAAAAAAAATTATCGGCACCTAGGTTGAAATGAAAAAAAAAAAAAAAAAA
>BSUD01000153.1:928832-955204 GCA_033239045.1 Fagopyrum esculentum
AAATTGGACGCCGGTGCTATCTGATACCGTTAAGTCCGGCGTCGCCATCTTACGAGTTTTGTTGACAACTTGTAAATTTAACATCATATATATAACACACCGTTTTTTTTTACATGTATACCACAAAAATATATATTACACGAGATACTTTCTTTAACCAATAATCATTGCACAAAATTATAAAAGTGGGAAGAAAGATAAATTTCACAATAAATTAGATGGATAATATATCCAATATTGTCTATAGTGGGTTGATAGACAGTACCGACAAAAATGTCTAATAGTGACTATAACTATTACTACGCTCTCCATATACGTAGTTATAGTTACTATTAGAGATTTTCGCCGGTACATTTAAAAATCACGTCTATAATCACTATCAATTGGTTGCATTCGAGAAAATGGAGTCAATGCTATCGGGAGCAGCATTAATAGTGTTAAACATGGCATCTACCATGTCCGCAACCATTGCATGGTCCTCTGTCTCGCTGGTATTATTGTCGAAGACCGATGGCGTGACTGCATCAATGCTCGGCGTTAAGTGTGAGGTGGCATGGTGGCGGGTGGTGGGTATCTGACACGTGTGTTGGCCGCGGTAGGTGACTTGGTAGACGTCGGGATTGTTGTTTTGGCGTTGGACTTGCTTCTTGGCTGGACATCCATACGCTCTTTGATGCGTACATCTGTAGTATCCCCTGTCATAAATATATATACAGTGAGAATATGAAATATCAAATCCTTCTTATAATAGATAATGGAAGCACTTAAGGTTAATTACCTAGGATATTGATAATTAAGAATCTCCTTTTGACCATATTTTCTCCAGGTGAAGCCATCGTCATGCAGAGGCATTGCTACTTCAACTGTGCGTTTCATGGCTTCATCCTTCCTTGCATTCATGAAAAAAAAAATGTAAAATTAAAATATGCATGACATGCAGCTATGCATGAGTAAGGGAAAAGGAAATGGAAATAACCCTCTAAATAAACATAATTGTTGATCGATTCGAAATCATTTCTTTATCGGAAAATGATTCTTAGCGATTCTAAATGAGTTTGTAGATTACCTCGTCCTTTTTAATTGAAAGGACGGTGAATTCTCCCGACCATCGCCATCGGAAGCAATACTTTGAAGCTGTAATGGTAGTGAACTAGGATCATTCTGAAGAGACCTGAGCCGATAGGACGCCGCCCGGAATATACAGGCGATCTCTTCGCATCGATCAGGAAGATCCATTGCAGCAGCCCCATGAAGAACGTTGGCTTCCACCTCTTTGGCTCTTTGGCATCCTGTAACTACCAGACCTATTATATCTTCCATTTTTCTTCTTCCTTTTCTTACAATATGATTTGGTTGTTGCATAAACAAGTCTGGAAATTCATTGGTATATATGGGGAATGTTTGGTTTCATGGAAAAGTTTCCTATGAAGCTTCAGCTGACCTTTTCTTGAATTTTTGGATACGTTTGGGGCTTGGAGACATAACAATCTTTGGGACATTTTTTAGACTAGGTCAATATACTGAATTCCTATCACAGCATTAACTCAACATGAAGAGTTTTCTTTGCTTAATCCTTTCAAATGTTGTTTCTACGTTGTTACTTGTTACTAAACTAATACTATTGGCTCTTATACAATGCTAATCCCGGTTATTGATATTCGTACCACGAAAACGTGTTATTCATACCCGACTACGGCTACGCACTCCGTAGTATGGCTACGCGCTACGTAGTATGGCTATGTGCTACGTAGGTCAATATAATGCGTAGCCGTAGTAATTTTTCGAATGAAATGTTTGTTATGTACTACTACGCATCCGGGATGCGTAGTATGGCTCCGCATATGTCATAATAGTCGTAGCCATTTTCCTTTATTTTTCGAGCGAAATGAGCTTGTTGCTACGCATCCGCAATCCGTAGCCGTAGCCGGAGTATAAATAGCACGTTTCATGTGGTACGAATAGCAATATCGGCCAATCCCCTTATTTTTCTTAAGGTTTCTTAAATTTGAAGTTTGACCGTCTTACCTCAATCTCTTCATCAGGCCTCATTCACATTCTCTTCATCTCGTCAAGCTTCTTGTAGGCGTGCCATCGAAGAGAACGCCATTTCAGTATCCTCCAGCAAACCACCTTTAGAATAGATGTCTATTTTGCCACAAAAACATCTGTTTCAAATTCCACTCTTCACTGAAAACCCATGGATGGCATTTCCCAAATGTACATCATCAAGTCTGGGTCTGGCACAGGCACTAATCAGATTAGACAATATATTGGAGTCAGGTTTCACTGCATCAGCAAGCATGACAAGGAACAAGTCAAAAGATATATCAAGACTCCCATTTTGGTAGAAATGTAACAGAGTTAAGAATTAGGATACATCCACGTTGCTTTGACTAGTTCAGCTTGCATTGTTCTGCCAAAATCATTCAAACAGCAAGCTGACAGAAAACTTGAGATTGTTACAGGATCTGGTAAGATGCCACTACTTTTCAGCTGAACAAAAACATTTAAAGCATCATATACACAAAATCCAGCAATCAGTGCATGACTGACATTCCCTGCAACCTAAATGCATAGTAATCAACGCAGTCTCCAAAAAGGGGTCACTGCGAAAGAATTTTCTAACAATAAAACCATGAATTTGCTTTCCTGAAACACGGCTGCATTTGAGAAAGATGGTCTAAACCCAGATCAAATTCACAATACTTGAAATACCCATCAATCATAGCATTCCATAGGGTAACATCACGAGCTGAATCCTGGGATTCAGACATTTTCACAAACACTAGGACTGCATACCCTAATGATCCACTTCTCACATACATAATAACCAGGGAGGTGTTTTCATCCTCAAGTTAAAGGAGTTATCTTGGAGCAGATTAGAGTTTTAATCCTAGCATTCAACTCTCAATTAAGGTAACCTGGCTGGCTCTAGCAGCTAGAATATTGACTTGTTCACACGACCGTACACAATAAAGGCTCTTGGGGTCGAATTTGTTGAGCACTTATGCCCATACTAAATAACTTCAAAATCATTTACTAGAAGCATGTCGGTGAGAGCTGTATGGCCAGTTGCCCATCTATCTCTACGTACAACTGTACAAGTCATGTTCATCCCTTCCACGTGGTAGATCCTGATTGGACTTTCCCCCAATGCTTACGCTTAATTAAAAACAAAAGTAGGAGCCAAAACACGGAATCAACGAGAAGTCTGTTGCTTTTAACCTTTGTTGTCAGCATAAAGCTTTCAACTTTGCCACATTCTGCTCTTTGTTTTACAAACCCCTCTGTTTAAAATTCTTAATTATTTAAATAAAAGCATATTCTCATCCACCCTTCTGTTCCCCTCACCAGCCACCTACTTAGGTAGGAGAGAATTGGTTGCAATCAATCCAATTTTGTTTGACTATTTTGATCGGAGACACAATCAGCGCAGCTTATCAAGGTAAATTTCTCAATTTCATTCTCTGATATCATCTTCTTCCTCTCTATTACTGTCAAATCACGAGAAAATCCTCAATTTGAGACAATTGGTTTCTAGGTTTTGGGGGACCGAAGGAGAGAGAATACATGGGTCAACCACAGAACCAAGAAATTGCTGAAAATAGTCAAATTGGTGTGAAGATCAACAAGAAGACTGGAATAAGAAGAAGAACAAGAAAGGGAAGAAGCTCACATGGTGGTGGTGATGAAGATCGATCCATGTCTTGTTCCATATGCTATCCTTGCCATTTGATGATGTCTTGCTTGTCTAAGAGGGTTGGCAGGTGTTTATTTGTTGCTTGTTACCCAGTTTTGGATTGTTTTGGTTGTGATGATATTAGACACCAAAATCACCACCAAAAACACTTTTTCTAGTCCCAATTCCACCAAACTTTTTCAACATACCATCCAAAAAAATATACACCAAATTTGAATTGCTGATGTCCTTCTGTATATGTATATCCTTTTCTGAATATTACTTGTGCACATACTGTTGTAGATGCTATAAACAGGGGATGTGGATTTTGAAATAATAAAAAAAAACACATCTTTATCTGTCTGCCCTTATGTAAGCAGATCATCTGTTTTCTGAATTTTGTTGTTATCTGAACTTTCAGATTGCTTTGTTCAATTTCATCTCTGGATTATGGGTTTCAATAGGGTCGTGTACTTTTGAACCAGACCGTAAACCCAAACTGGACCGGATCCAGTCCGATCGTTCCACGTCCGATCCAAGATCGGAGATCCCGGTCCGGAACATGGAATCTTACACATTTTACGGTTTTATATTGGAACTAAATTTTATGAATAAACATTTATTGACATATTTTCGGTGGGCTCCGACCATTGTCAACACCGGAAGGTGATAGCTTTGGTTTTGTCTACGCAAGCTCTTGTTCGCACTATATTCATACTTTAAATTTGAATTCAGTTTGAATGAGAAATGGAGACCCGAAATTGGTCGTTTGCAAGACAAAAAAACTTGAAAAATAGTAAAAAAAAAAAATTGTGTTAGCTCACGTTGAGGTATGCTATGAGATATATAGAGGAGAAACGCACTAAAAGTCGTGGCCTTGGGTCACCACCCATTTTCAATGTAAAAGACATAGGCCAACAAGCACACGTTAATTGGATCTCGCCCACATAAGGACTCTCCTTTTAGTAGGTCGGATTCAATGTTTTTAGAATTAAGGAGATAGATACTATCTCGATTCTGCTCAACTCAGATCTTTTATGGGTACAGTTTTTTTCCGATACTACTATATATTGTATACAGTATATTATACTCGTACAGTTTAATTTGTATTACAGGTTCCTACACTTTATCTTCATCAGGTTTAGGGCTTGAATAGATCATCCAGCATAATCAAGAAAGAACAAATTTGTAAGCCAATATAACCTCTTAGCTTATTGCATTCATGGCAGATCCGAAACTTACAAAGTGTAACGGCTACAAATCTCCCATTGGATCATCAAGTGTAATGCATAAATGAATCACTTAAACACTTGATCATTTGATATGGTAAATTTAGCTTGTGGTATAAAAGAATTATAGAAATGAAATGAAGATCATCTCAGAAAATTACAAAGTTTATCCTAGTTGTCTAATGAACTTCAGTTCACTCATAGCTAACAAGTAGAAATAGAGCGTGTGCGCGTCACGTGAACCATAAGCTCCTGCACATCTGATAGCTTAAGAGGCTTCTTAATGAACATTTCAGCTCCTCCTTCCAAGCACCTATACAACCAAAACCAGATCATTCATTAGACTCTTGATGATCATATGACTTTATCGAATCAACCCTATGATTGAATGAACTTTTACTGGTTTATAATTGTTGGCGCGCTCTCGGATGACATTATCACAACTGGAACCTCCTTCGTACGAGACGATTCCTGCAGTTTAGGATTTGAATCACTGTCAAATACTTCAAGGTCTAGTTAGTCATTTAACTTTTTGAGTATTATTGTTCGATTGTATATACAGTTGAAAACTGGGTACCTTGATCTTCTTAAGCAGCTCGTAGCCTGTCAATCCAGGCATGAAATAATCAGAGAGAACCAAATCAACCCTCCTTGATTGTGTGACAAATGTATCTTCTTGATGATCATCTCCAATTCCTAAGTACTCCAAAGCTTTCATGCCGTCCACAACTACGGTTACTGCATGCATTTGTGAAATTAAACTATATGTACTTATTGAACTTGAATGAAATCACCAAAATGTTTGGTTTCTAAGCATGCAAATAACCCTTGGTTACACTTAGTGTTAACTAGGATATAATATTTGGAAAATCAAGCAGGAACATGAAATTTAACAAGTTAAGACACTAGATTTAGGGCTCGTTTGTAGGAGTGTAGGGATCGGAATAGAATGTAAAATGACCCAATCCGATTCAAAAACCATGTTATTTGGTTAAGAATATAAGTTAAATAACTTATTTTGAAAATTACATTTATTTAAACAATACCCAATTTTCTCATAATCAATTAATGCCTTAAAACAATATAACAGGAACTGGTTGAAATGACTTCACGAATTGAAAAATATTATGATCACTCATTTCCTATGACAACTTTTTCTAATATTTATTACTACTTAACACGGGAATCAATTGAGTAATTCGAACCCGAATCTTAATTTCATACGAATCATACCAAATAAGGAGTACTTTGTCCACTGATTTGATACTGTAAAGTGTGACATTCTAGCAATCTCAACGTACCTGTTGTGTAATAGTATATGTCTTCCCGAACAATTACTAGTTATCATGCAATGTAATACAACTTTAGACTAAAGTCGGATTAGTCCGCCAACCTTATATTATATATTAGTGTTTTTATTAAATGTGCAATAGATGTGAGATATGCTTGGACTTTTGTGATTGTTTGATTATGATTACGACTGTAACCAATGGTATAGGCTTGTGCATCATTGAGTTGACCAGGTGTAATCCTACAATGATAGTATAATGATTAAAATAGATAGAAGTGTAGGCAAAGGAATAAGTTGATAAGTAAGGTGAAACATGTATGAGACTAACCAAAATTGAAGAGAATATGTAGGGTTTATTCCCTCGATTCCCTCACGAACAATTCAGGCATGCATGATCAATGACGATTTCAATTTATTCATTTCCCATTGATACTCAATAAATAATGTCGCAATTAAGGAGGATAAGATCTTCACCATTCTTTTCAAACACTTCTTTACTCAAACAATAATAATATTATCAACATTCTTGCCTCTTTCTAATGTTGTTCGATCAGCTAAACTGTATACTTTCGTTACAGAAATGCAACAAAATGATTCGAAAAACCTTTGTAAAATATGAATCGTTAATTCACTTTTTTAAATTGAACTAAAATATAAATCGTTATTAATCTGTAACTATGACGTAACATAACTTCGTATTACTTGAAATTCCAAATCTTTTGGAGAGAACAAAAAGGAAGAAGGTTAAAAGAAAGATTATATCATGACTAAAAAATGACGTAGTTTTAATTTTGAACTATATCAGAAGTTTCAGTTCATAACTTTTATACTAGAAAGAAAGTTTATCAACGTAAATAGTTGTAGCTATATATAGTATAACTACCAACGTTGATTGAATGACAGAAAACGTAGCAAACAAGCATAGTCCCAGATCGAAAAATTACCTGAACATGAAGACTTACGAAGCAAGTTTGCAACAAGAAGGCGATCAAGACGACTATCATCCACCGCCAAAATGTGCGGCTTCTCCTCATGATCCTCAACCATTGACGAACAAGAAGAAGAAGAATTGTTCATCGTACGTGTTCTCCTTGTAATCGAGAAAGTAGTATCTAGTGCGGGAAGAAGATCTATCAACGATTATAAAAAAAGGAAATAGTATTAAGCTTTAAGTGTTAACTATACATGAAAATTGAAGAAGATAGCTTCTATGGTACTTAGGGTTTATATGTTTGACTTTAGTGTTCATATGAATCATATTTATAGGTGTCTCAAGGTCGCACAACAAGATGCCAATTGTAAACAGTTCATTAAGGATAATAATATATAATTTTTATAAATTATTCTGATTTTAAGTCATTGGTCAAGGTATATTATTTATATTTTCTTGATTTTTTCTGGAGCATTCGTATCCGAGATTTTTTTTATAAAAAAAAAAGCATTTATTTAAAATAAAGATGGAATTATAATGGTATCCATCAATTAGTAATCTATTTTTTTTAATCCATGAAATTTAGTCATCTTAATTGATCTAGTTGCATAAAATTAAAATTATTTACTACGTACAATTAAATTATAATCACACTGCTTACACGTACTATGCAGACACAAGAGATATAAATATATAATATTAAGTATAAATATTACTTTAATATTTTTGGTAGCAATTGATAATGATTTGATGTGTCTACATTTTTTTTAAAAATTTTCATCTTTAGTAATATTTTACTATGTTGGAATTTTTGTGACTGTGTTTGTTCATCTAGAAAGTTTACAATCTTTTGTCATTTTTGAAATTTGTCACCATCTTGTTTGTTTTTATTTTTAGTCCAAAACGTTACAGAATCAAATAAAATTTTAAGGTATATTTAAACTAAATGAAAATGATTAATAAGAAAAAATGGATGTGTTAAATGACCTGCCAAAGTCCGATACATACGGACCGGTAGGGCGGGGTCGTGTGCATACGAGCGCATATGCGCATTAGGCTCAAGTCCATCACATAAACCCGGTGAGGTACATCCTAAAACAATTGGCAATAGGATGAGTATCCCACCGACCTTATATACTAGGCTCGGAGTGTCCTCATCGATCTTTCGATGTGGGACCATATTATCTCCAACACGTCCCTGTAAGCGCAACTAGAGGATATAGACCAAGTTGCACTTGTCCACAAGTTAGGATCGCGAGTCTAATTGAGGCTAACCGCTATGATATCATGTCAAAGTACGATACACGGACCCGTAGAGCGAAGGTCGTGTACATACGAGCGCACATACGCATTAGACCCAAACCCAACACATAAATCGGTGAGGTTCCATCCTGAAAACAATCGTGACTTGTGGATTGTGATGCTCTTAGGATTGGTTCAATTAAATCCATATGAAAGTCTTCTCAAATGTATATATTGTTTTTTATTTTAATCATGTATGTTTTTATAATTTCGGTTATAAATTATTGTTTATTTTGAATGAAAAGTTGAAAAGTTTTAACTTTCGACAATATATTTTTTATTTTTATATTTCACAACTAAATAATATTTTTTAAATCCTAACCCAAGTGTGACTTGTGGACTGTGATGCTCTTATTTGGGCCTGGAGCTTCATTAAGCCCAACATGAAGCAGTTGCCTGACACGTTTGTATTTTCTACCGAAAGGCTCTTTATTTTTATAATCGTACTATATGAATTAGAATACGCGTTTTATTCGTACTAGTAGGTGACATTTCCGATCATCCGATGGTTGATAAAGTCTGGTCCGATTCCGATCCGAGAGTATTCCGGATATCCATCCCTTTATCCAAATATCTGATTCAATCCAACCACGGACCGGTAGAGCGATGGTCGTGTGCTTTGGATCAACCACGGACCGGTAGAGCGGTGGTCGTGTGCATACGAGCGCACATGTGCAATAGGCCCAAACTCAACACATCGAGATTCCATCATAAAACCAACTGACAATAGGAAGAACAGCTCATCGACTTTATATAATAGGCTCGGAGTGTCCCCATCTTTCGAGACGTTATTATCTCCAACAGAGTATCTAATCATCTGAAAATATTTCCGGATAGAACTAGACTCGGATCACCAATAACCGAATATTTTCGAATTCGAATTTTTCCGGGTCAAAATTTCCGATTTAGTGGATCGTATTAGACGAATCGGATATTTTTACCTCCCCTAATTCTTAGACCTGCCAGCAGTTGTGTATATGAGTTGCACATGTTGTTCTACTGAAAGCACAAATACATTACACAAGCAAGCACCCACAATGTATAAACAATGAACGAGCAATCGCCAACAAAACCGTTGGCGAAACGACGACGTTCAAAAGGAACGTTTTATTCCATAACACTTTTGATCAGAAAGCTTCTGATCACATTCTTCAAGCTCCTTTACTGCTTCATTGCAGCGACAACCTTCCCCCAAGCAGGCCTGCTCAAGATTTCGTCACACCACTTCTTCACATGGGGCTTCTCGTCGAACAGCCTCTTCGTGGGCGTTCCACTGAGCATCTGGAGGACCGGGAGGTGGTGGAGATCAGCTAGGGTGAAGCAGTCACAGGCCAAGTACTTGGATTTCGACAGACGGGCCTCGTACACATCCAGCACCGCCGAGAGCTTCTCCTCGTGCTCCTTCACAGCTTTCGGGTCTGTCTCCATCCCGAACATGCTTTTGTAGACCAGCTCCCACGCCAGCTTGGACGCCACCGGATCGAAGTGGTGGGCCTCCACCTCGATCCACACAGCGATCAGAGCCATCGTCTTCCCATCCCCGCACACTAGGTCAGTGCCCTTGTGTTTGTGCTCATGAGCTATGTATTGTGTGATTGCCCTTGATTCTGCAATTCATCGTGTCAAACCGCTTTACTAATTATATCAAAATATATTACAAAACTACGAGCAAAAGGCAGACCGAATTGTTAAAAATTGGGGGAATGAACACTAGTAACTCATTTTCTGTTCGATTATCCATGGCAGATCTAATCGGTAACTCCAATTAGGGAAATGAGCACTAGTAACTCATTTTCTTTTCCAATATCCAAGGCAAAATTGGGGGAATAAACACTAATAGCTCATTTTCTTTCGAGTATCCAAAGTGGATCGAACCGTTAACTCAACAATGGGGGAATGAACACGAATAACTCAATTTCTTTTCGTATATCCAAGGCAGATCGAATTATTAACTCAAAACTGGCGAAATGAACACTGATAAATGGCTTTCTTTAGAATATCAAAAGCAGATCGAAGAGAAAGCTTTTTCTGACAGCTATTTGAGGAAGGAAGTAATTAGTCATACCGAAGAGTGTAAGATCTCCATCTTCGAAAGCTGGGACTTGACCAAATGGCTGCAACAATTTGAATTTGATCCACAACAAAGAGAATCAGTATCGTTAAAGGAGGTCAAACATAAGTAAAAGCCCCAAAATGATTGGGACAAAACCATAATGATGAGGGTGAATAAAAGCCTAAAAATGGAACAAAAAACTGTCTCATCACACCATCAAAAACAAGTAAGTAATCGAAAACGAAACAGATAAGTGAATCGAAAAAGAAAGTGAGATTCATACGTTGAGAGATAGATGGGCTTCCTTCTTGTGAGCGCCGGATTTCATGTCGACGTGAACGAATTCGAAATCGATGGATTTCTCGTGGAGTGCAGCGGTGACCCTCATGGTGGCAGTGGAGATGACGCTTCCATGGACCTTCATGGTTGGTGATCGGAGGTGGAAATGATAGTGACTCTGATTAGTAACTTAGTGAGAATGCAGGGGATGAGATGATAGATGATAGGGTTTTGGGTTGATCCTTTTATATTGAGAATGGGGAAGATATGGATATATTATATTGAGATTGATGCACTTTAATTGCGCCTTCTAGGAGCTTCCTTGTGTCGTGATTGAACATGGAAATGTGGAAACTTATTTCACATGTATATATAGGGGTGGGCATGGGACGGGACGGGATGGGATAGGGGTCGTCTCGCGTCCCGCCCCGCAAGTTATTTGCGGGACGGAACAAGACGGAATTTATGACATTTTTTTTTCGTCCCGCGCGGGCCCTGTCCCATGTGGGACGGGACGGAACGGGACGAGACAAATCCCGCAAAAATTACGCACCGATTATATTTAATATGTTCTCTCATGTTTAAAGATATAAATGATCGGGAAAAAACTCAATACCGAATTATCGATTCATGACGCCTACATAAGTAGTTTATACATTGAAAACAAATTTAAGTTACATCAAAGTGTCTTACCGACTCACATTAAAAAAAATTATAACAGATAATTTAATGAAAATTATATTTATTTAACTATCGATTACAATTGTGGTAATCCACAAATACAAGGGCGATGGAACCGACTAAAGCAAGGGTGTCGATGGAACGGACCAGAGCAAGACGACAAACGGACTAATTCAAGGGAGATCAGAAACTCTACTATTTTAGATCCAACCAAATGAGTAGTAAACAATGAGTGAATGACGGATGAAAAATGATCGATCTAATAATTTTAAAAATAAAAAATATTTTTAAAAATTATAATTTATGTATATTATTTATATATATATAATATTTATAAAAATATAAAAATATTATTTATATATATATACGGGACGGGACGGGAAGTCTTCGTCCCGCGTCCCGTCCCGCAAATTTTTTGCGGTACGGGACAGAACGGGATACACATTTTTTTTTTTCAAATCCCGCCGGAATCGGGACAGGATCGAGACGGGATGCAGGACGGGACGGGATTAAGCGGGATTTATGCGCACCCCAATTTCTATATATATATATATATATATATATATATATATATATATATATATATATATATATATATATATACACTCTTGTTTTCTACATTTACATGGCAGGTTTTTTACTAATATAATATATTAGGGCTAAGGGCACGTTGGGCATTATTTAAGGGGATTAATAGTTGTTGATTAATATAAGAGATTATTGGGAAAATAATCCAAAAAATAATATAATATATGCTTTGTGTCGAACCCGGACCATTGAGTACAAATTCTTTTGACGTTTTTTACTTGCAGATGAAGAGAAGAGAAGATTCTTTAAAACTAGTATAATACCCGCACCTTGTGCGGATTTTGAAAAAAAATGAGAAAGAATATTGTGAAATTGGTTTTTTTACGTGCTTTTGTTTTGTATACTTCTCTAATCTAATCGATTTACCAACATTACTTTATTAAGGATAAATTTACTAAATGAGATTATACTATGAACATACTTAATAGAATAATAATATTATTATATATATATATATAACAACATTTTTGTTTTTTTTTCCGATTATGTAATGAGTTTGAGGATTTTTTTCTTGGTCAATGTGTAACAATTTAATTTTACAATTTTTTTTGTATTTAACAACTCTTTTGTTTTTTTTGGATTATAATGCTTATTGGTGTATTAAAATTTTTATTTTAATTAATTATTTTTCGACTATAAATCTATTAGTTAATTAGTTAATTTTATTTTTAATTATTATAATTACAAAAGATTTATGTGATCTACAAGCTAAGAAACTTAACATAATTAAACAAAAATTTAATTAATATAACGCGGTCTATTTCTACAAGCTAAAAAAGTTTTAAAAAAATTTAACTTAATTCAAAATTAACTTCAAAGTCCGATAACTATTATTTAAAAATAACTTATTTGCTGATGGGTGGAAGAAAATCAATAAATAAATAAAATTAACATAAAAAAAGGTGTACACGTCAATTTTTTTTTAATAACTTGAAAATAGATCAGATACACGGGGTTACGGTTAAAAATCAAATCAAGGGATGAAACAATAGAAAAACGATTGTTAATTATACAATTTCAAAAAAAATGTGGGAGCTCCATTTCGAAATACTACTTTCACAACGCACCACGTAAACTGTCATGTATACTGCTCTAGTAGTAGATATAGACTCGCCCATAACGTAAAATTTTTAGTTCCAAAAAAGTAAATTTTTTTCGACAAATTTGTAAAACATAAAAAGTTCTAAGGGAACCATGAAAAAAATCACATGGAACGTTCGGAAAAAAAATTCGTTCGAATAAAAATCCTAACAGAAAATATAACTAAAATGGAAATGAAATCAAAACCAATTTAATTAAAATCCATAATAAAAAGATATAACAACAATGGAATCAATTTAACGTCAAAATGGAAATCAATTGTGTTGATTAAATGGAAGTTTTTTATGTTAAAAAACTATAAAAAAAATCCAATGGAATCATGTAAAAATTTATTATATATTTATAGGTATTTTTCAAAAAAAAAACAACGTAAATTTTGATGGATTTTATCAAAAAATAATTGTTCGCTTAAAATCTGATGGAACATTTCGAAAATAAAATTCAATTCAAAATCAATTTAATTAAAACCCGCACATAACGTAAAGTTGTAGTTTAAAAAAAATAAATTTTGTTCGACAAATTTATTGGCTTTAATTGTGGGAGCTCAATTTCAAAAATCCTGCGTCCACAACGCGCCACGTCATCAACCCGTGCTCTGTTTTAGTAAGTATAATAGATGTAAAATCGAATCAAATGGTGAATTTGATTCATTCTTGTGATACAAGATCTTGACTATTAAATTTATTTTAAGTTTTTGATAAGTAAAATTTATTTTAAGTATGTCAATGATTTTGATCCCTTAATTTTAAAAAGATTTTGATTAATAGTTTAACTAATTTTTAATTTAAAATAATAACATTTAGATTAAAAAAAATATTTTTTAACATATATAATTTATTTTCTGAACACTAATATTATATATATATATATATATATATATATATATATATATATATATATATATTTCAAATTAATTATCCAAGGTGAAATTTAATGTATCACGAGACATGTAATATAATAGACATTATTTTATTTGTGATTTTATATCTACTTGTTTATTTGTATTTCTATGTTTCAAATTTTCAATCATAAATTTGGCATGTATTTTTTTAATTTATTTTTATGAATGTTGAAGAAAAAGAAGGGTCTTAAAGTTGATGTGTGAGGGCATTAAAAAACTTTGTTAAGAAACGTACAAACAATGGGTGCGTTTGGTAAAACGGGTTTATTGTGAGATGAAATTGAAGTTAAAGTTGAAGTTGAAGATAAAGAATGAGATTGAAGAGGAAAGTGATGAAATAAATAGGAAGAGAATTATTGTGGGTATGATTGTACGAAGACAGTAAAATTACGAAAAATGGTACGAGATAAAAAAATTAAAATATTGTATTATTTGTTTCTAATCGCATTAAACACATCTTTAAATAAGAAATATGCATCCACTAATATTCATTTTTTTTTGGTAGGAAGGGAGTACACTACTCCAATTTATTAAGTATAAAAAATGCATACACTATAAGTGAGTCATCCAGGGGAGGATAACTCCCCGAAGAACGTCCAACAGAATAGCTAAAACGCAAGACGGCGGAGAAGGAAGTCTATGGACCCCTACCTCACAAGAGAAGGCAAAATTAGCAATCAAATCAGCTGCCCTATTACCTTCCCGAAAAATATGGCCGAGATTAATAGACCAATCTCGGTTAAAAAAGCCTTGACAACTCAAGATCAGGCTCGAAAGATGGTGCAAAGGACAAACCCCTTTCCTGATAAGATCAACCACAATGGTTGAGTCCACCTCCAAACAAACTCTTCGGAAACCCAACTCCCATGCAAGATTCAACCCATATATGACCCCCCAAAGTTCTGCAGCCGGAACCGTAGCCACACCAAGGTTACACGCCACCCCGTGAATCCAGGAACCGCCATCATCCTTAATAACAGTACCCGCTGACGCCATTCCATCCGCCCCCCTACGTGCACCGTCAGAATTCACTTTCACCCAGTCTTGCTTAGGTCTTGACCATCTAACCAAACGGGGCTCCTCCTTATATTGCATAGGCAAGCTACCACGCTTTAAGACCACAGTTGCATTCTCCTTGAATCTATCCCCCAGGAAACTCCCCTTATCAGCCGTCATCTCCCTCCCCGTAAACACTCTCCCATTACGCCACTTCCAGAGCCACCATACCGTACATGCAAATTTCACGTTCCAACTTCCATCTGAGGCCGACTCATCTTTACAGCACAAATTCATATCCAGCCATTCATTCCATTCTAGACTGAAGATGTTCCTCCTGACAGTTTCGGGTAAAAAAATTCATCCATACTCCCTCAGCCCAAGGACAATCTCTTAGAATATACAGCAATGATTCCTCTTTGTCCGGACAATAATAACAGTAGGGATCTGGCGCCATGTGACGTCGAAAGCGTTATGAGTTCGTCAGGATTACCCCCATACAAGTAGCCATATGAAGAACCTATTCCGCTCAGTAACCTTCATTTTCCAAATGCAAGAGAAAAGAACATTTTGTACCTGGCCCGTGTCTCGCTCTTTACTCAGCCATGCATATGTCGAAGCCGTTGTATACCTCCCATCTCTCGCCCCCAACCATCGAATGGAATATGCCCCTCTCCAAAACCCTTCCAGTGACACAACAACGACTCTCAGCTCATCATGAGAACTCAATTTCCCCTCTAAATAGTCTCAATCCAATTATCCGCCTTAAGCCACACATCCCTAACCAGCAGGTTACGATCCAACAAGGAGAGAGATACAAAACTTGTCGATTCAAAAGACTCGTTCCCCAGTCAAGCATCTGTCTAGAAACGAGCTTGTCGTCCATCCACCACGCTCCAACCTAAGTTCTCAACAACAAGATTATTATAAACGTAAACTATCCCTCTCCAAATATAAGAACAACCCCCTCTGCATAAGATCTCCCTAGGCCATCCATCCCCTGTTCGCTCCAAATGGTGAGTGCAAGATTTAAATTTATATCCCAAGAAGTATGCTTAAAACAAGGATGCGAACCCGCAGTGTACGAATCAATTATAGTAAAAAGTAAGAATTCTGGGGTGTCGATCTCAGGGACTTAGGTGAAACAAAGCAAGTATAGGTAGTCAATGTAACTAATAACCACAAAAGCGATTAAAGCAATCAAAGAGATGATAATAAGGTCAATTAAAGGAAATATGCAAATTCTAGGGATTAAAGCATCTAGTTGTGATTCCAACTCAAGATCTCAAGATAAGCGGACAAAGCTGAGATTTTGCAAAGGGAAGGTGTTTATAAAGTGGAATAGATCACCGGGTAAGTCTCACTACTCAATAATCCCAAACCAAAAGCTCCTATTACCGGGTAAGTCTCAAGGTACTAAGGAAAGGAATTATAATCTCAAACCAACACACCAACTAAGGGAATAGAATCAACCTTTACCGGGTAAGTCTCAGGCTAACTCACAAAGATGGGATGAAGGCGCACTCAAACCCCAATAAAGGATAAACCTTTATTACCTACACTTATGATCATGGGTAAACAAACTAAGGAATCACCAAGTAAGTCTCATCCTAGGCTTGCATTGAACCAGAAAAGGTGTAATAAGAATAGGATTTGGCAAACTCTAACACTTAACTCTTTGTTTCGGATCAGAAAAGGTCACCTCGGTTAGTCAAGTTCCACCCCGGCCGAGATGTTCATCGACTGAACGAGATGTTCTAGGGTTAAGGATAAAGACTCGAGCTTTCAGGGTCCTATTGGGATTAAGATTATTCTATCATCGTCTTTCTCACAACTTTCAGCCAATCACCCTAGAATCGCACAAGGAAATTAGCCACTCATCATCATGAAAACAATAATCAAATATATGAGAAGGGAATGAATATTTGAACACAAAAACCTTAAGAACAAGGCTTCAATAACTGAATCAAATATCAAACAAATCGGTGTTCCTTGGATCACAAATCCAACAAGACAGTGAAATCAAAGGGAATCTAAGAAAATCTTACAAATCCCCTCAAAAGATAACTCCAAACTATCAATCCTTCCTTGATTGATCTTCAACCTTCCTTCTTTCCTTCAAAGCTTCCAAAAAATCTCCTCTTTGTTGGTAATTCTCAGCCTCCAAGCATGGTTGAACTTGTGGAAAATCCAACCCTTTATATAGGAGAAATATCTTCCAAAGATAATAATATCTTAAAAAGATAATTTTCTATAAAATATATCTTATCTCTAAAATAGATCTACCAAATATAAGATCTTCCTTCCAGAAATACAGCCCAAAAACATAAGATATCTCCTTCCAAAAATAAAAGATCTCAGTCAATAAAATATATCTCGCCGGCGCCAGGTTGTTCGCCTCGGTCGGGGCGCTCCTCAAGATCACCTCGGCGAGGTGGTACTGTAGCTGACTGAGGTGAATCTCAGCTGAATGTGAAATCTCTTAAATCTGGTCCAAAGTAAATCTTCTTTGTTAATTCCTTACTTCATGAGTTCTCTTTTAAGCTCCAGAATGTAGCTCCTATGACTCCTTTGCTCCTTAGCTCCATTTTAGTCCAAAATGTGCCATTTTACCTACGACTACATCGAAACTTGGTGTAGACCTCGATTCCCGTAAAGGTAGATGAAACGACAATCTAATCACATAATATACATTCAAACATGCAGATTATTGAAGATAAAACGTCTAAACAAGTCCCAAAATATAGACTATAATACATGCTATCATCCCCCTGTATGAAATACTTGCTACGTAGAATCTTGACCCATAACTTCTCCTTACCTGTTATTAGATTCTAGCCCAGCTTACCAAGAATAACCTTGTTCATATCCTCTGATCTCCAAAATCCCAGGCCTCCCGCACTCCTCTCGTTACAAACTTTGTCCCATCCAACCAAGTGAGCTCGTCTATGTTCCGAGGAGCTACCCCAAAGGAAGTCCCGGCAAATTCTATCAAGTTGGCATGTAATACTTTTAGGAAGGAGAATTGAGTTCAAAAAGTATACCGGCAACGTCAACAAGACCGATTTGATGAGTGTAGCCCTTCCTGCTATGCTAAGTGTGTTCACCTTCCACCCCGCAAGGCGCCTGGACACTCTTTCAACTAAAGGGTTGAAGGTAGAGCATGTAACCTTATCATGGAATAGAGGGATACGAGATACTTACCCAAATAACGCGTAGCCGGAACCCCGGACAACCTACTCAACACCTCCTCCAGGTTCCCTTGGACATTTTTTGAAACGAAAAACCTTGATTTCGAGAGGCTGATACGCTCACCCGACGCCCCACAAAATTTATCTAAAAGATTTCGCACAACATTCATCTGGGAGACTGAAGCTTCACAAAATAAAAGAATGTCATCTGCAAATAATAGATGAGAGATTTTCAGCCCTCCCCTAGATAACCGTATAAGTTTCCAATCCCCCTCAGTAACCTCTTTTTCAATCATATGACTGAGTCTTTCCAAGCATAAAACAAACATGTAGGCCTGTAGGGTGATAACGGATCACCTTGCCGCACGCCCCTAGTCATATCAAATCCCCTTGTGATCTCTTCATTCTAAAGAAGCTTCATGGATGCAATCGAGAGACAAGACTTTATCCACTCCACCCACTTAGATCTTAGCCCTATATCCTGAAGAGTATCAATGATAAATTCCCACCTAAGCATATCATATGCTTTTTCGAGGTCCAGTTTCAAAATCATAGCTCCTTTCCGGCCTTTCATCTTGTTCATAGAGTGAATAGCTTCTTGGACAATAACAATATTATCTGTAGTCATTCTTCCCGGGACAAAGCTAGATTGCATGGGGGATACCAAATGATCCATAACTCCTCTAAGCCGGTTTGCAAGAATCTTCGTAATCAATTTATAACACACATTACATAAACTGATAGGGCAAAATTGCTTGATGGTTTCCGGGTTTGATACCTTTCCTATCAGGACAATAAGGGTTTCATTCGCCTCACTTAACAACAGTCCTATCCGAAAGAATTCCAAGACGAACTCCACAACCGTCTTTCCTACCGATGACCACATTTGTTTGTAGAAAATAGGTTGGTGGCCATCCGGTCCGGGAGCTTTAAGCGATCCCATGTCCTTCAGAGTTTCCACAATCTCGGA
This sequence comes from Fagopyrum esculentum, assembly GCA_033239045.1. Taxonomy (NCBI): domain Eukaryota; kingdom Viridiplantae; phylum Streptophyta; class Magnoliopsida; order Caryophyllales; family Polygonaceae; genus Fagopyrum; species Fagopyrum esculentum. The sequence continues at coordinate 948,025 of BSUD01000153.1, forward strand.
CTCATCACACCCTTTATTCAACCATTGAAGGTGGCTATCTGAAAGAGTAGGGAAACCCCCAGTGGGAATGTTAGTAAGAGTGGAGAGGTTTCTTGGGCCATAGAGGTTAGCAAAATATTGCACTACTTCGGCTTTCAGTTCCATTCTATCATCACACCAAACATCATTCTCTAGCTTCAGCGCCTCAATTCGATAATGCTGGCGTCGTACAATTGTAGATAAATGAAAAAAATTTCGCATTACGATCTCCCAGCTTGAGCCAATCTTGACGAGCCTTATGAGCCCACAACAACTCTATCCTTGCTCTAAGGTGGCGTCAAGCTAATTTTTAATAGATCTTTCCCTGTCAATAAGCTCATTTGTAATTCCCCCAGCCAGCTCTAGGTTCACACGTTCAAGCTGGGCAATAAGGGCATCCTTCCTAGCATGGATGTCTCCAAAGACCTCCCTATTCCATCTTCTCAGCACATACTGAAGCTTTTGCAGAGCACCCGAGAGGTGTGCAATTTTTTGCTCAACTAGACGCCCAAATTCCGGGTGTGAGAGTCATGTTGCAAGAAATCTAAACGTGCGTCTCGTAAATTCACCATCATTCGGACCATCCAACGACAAGAGCAATGGGTTGTGGTCCGATGATAGTTTCGGAAGGTGTCGAATGGTTGCCTCCGGCCATTTGATTCTACCCTCCGGGTTCATAAAGATCCTATCAAGCCTCTTCAGAATTCTCGTTTGCATATTAGAGCCTCTAGCCCATGTGAATGGAGATCCTTAGTAACCAAGATCAATAAGATGGGAATGATTGATCCAGTCCCCAAAGACAACTGCCTCACGTGATAACCTCGTCGAGCCTCTCTAGCATTCATCAAGGCTCCTGATCACATTAAGATCACCCCCAACACAACTGGAGCATCCGTGGAGGACACAAGGTCCGAGAGCACATCCCAAACGTTCCCACGTCGTAGTGGGTCTGGGCAAATATACACAGCCAATAGGTGGAAGCGACTACGCCCTTCCCCGACCTCGGCATGGATGAACTGTCTGTCTGTGGAGATGATCTGAACGGGAAACGTCGCACTATCCCAAAGAAACCAAACACCTCCGCTATGTCCCACCGCTTCTACCCGTTCGCATGAATCAAACCCCATTCTCGAACAAATATTTGCAGCCGCATCTCCGGAACAATGTGTTTCAAAAAGTGCAACAAAGTTCGGCTTGTGTTTTCTCAACATATATCTGATGGACCTACGGAATCCAGGTTTCACGGTACCACGGAAATTCCAGAACATTCCTATCATTTAGAACCAACTAAAGGGTAGCCCGAACAATCCCAGAACTATCCTTGGGAGTCAGGAACCACCGAGACCTGTGAGACACCAATCTCCTGACTATTGTCTGTCTCCATCTATTCCGCTGAATCAGCCAAACATTTCTCTTCTGATCCCTTCGTTAACCCCTTATCTTGGGTTGAGAAAACAATCCCTGGCTAGGTCGCTCGATGAAGGATCTTGATCTGATTAGGACGGGGAAAAGTCCTGATTACCTCAACCCTCATATCTCCCGTTTGTTCAGGGCTTGGCGGATCCCCAACATTCTTGCTAGGAGAGGCTCTACTCGTCCCCTGATTACCTCGTATGGCCCTTTTCTTAAAATTATTCTTTGAAACATGCATAGCCCCTAGAACAGTAGCATGCAGGGTTGATGTGCCAGTTGTGACAGTCCCCAACCCCTTACCTGTGGTTGCGTCAAACTTAACCGAAGCATTTTGAGCCTTGTTGCCTACATGGCCCGGACCCGACGTGTGACTCGCGCCCCATCCAAAAAATGCCGCCTTTCTCCTCGGAACAACCATCCATTCTGCCAAACTAACCTCTGTTTGCTCAGGTTGATGAACTCTCTCTTCTTTCTCAATCTCAACAGTAAGTATCATCCGGGCCTCACCCTCCCCTATCTTCTCAGTGGTATTCTCACGAGGGGAATCCTCCTCCACAGCCTGATTCATCCTCTCTGGCAGTCCCAAATGGGTGTTGTTAGCCTCGGCAATAGGTGCTTCCCGAGTAGACTCCACCAGTTTACATGTTTCCTTCCCGTGTCCATAACAACCACAAGCAAAACAAATGGTATGGAGATTTTCATATTCCAACAATAATCTCTTACCATTCAGCAGAACGTCTCCTTTCAAAGGTCTATCCAGATCAATAGAGATGCACACCCTTGCAAATCTGCCTCGGTCAAGATTCAAGGTCTTTTCATCAATCCGGAGGGGTTTTCCTATGGATGAGGCAATAGCTTTCAGAACCTCGGTATTATACATAGCAAAGGGTAATCCGGAAATGCGTACCCACACTCCTGTCGTCGAGATAGTCGAAGTCATCGGGTCAAAAGATGAATTCCATTGTTGCATCAAAAGATAATGGCCAAAGATTTTCCGGGGACCATTGGAGAGAGCATCTAACATGTGAGACTCTAATTCAAATCTGACCAAAAAGAAGCCATTAGGTAAATCAATGACAGACCAATCACCCTTAGGTTTCCATAGCATCCTAATCGATTTCTCAAAGGCAGTAAAAGAGATCATTCGACCTAAGAGTTTCATCACAATGGAGTTTCCGCATGAGGCATTAAGAATCTGAATAACACCCGGATCAACCGTGATTGACGGTGTAGCGTCCTGCCATTCGGAAATTCAATTTGGATCTTTCCTGATTCGGCCAAGTTGTTGGGTAGAATAGGGAGTCTCCTCCATGCTTTACCACCAAACAGTAAATGACTCTAGGGGTTTAGGAACTGTTGCTGAGTATTATCATCTTGACCAGGAGACAAGGATGCAGTAGCATCTTCATCAGGCAACGTGCGTTCAATGATTGGAGGAATACGAGGAATTTGGGCAGTCGGCGGCGGAGTAGGTTTGGAGCTCTAGGGATCGTCAATTTCTAATATTCATAATTCACAATCAATATAACACTTAACTAAAATAAAACTGAGTAAAACTAAAATCCCATATAATTAGGAGAAAATCACTAGCTTAATTAGGATAAAAATCAGTAGCCTTATTTTACTGTATAAATCCCTAATTACGATGATTTTGAAGATTCAAGACTGGATTTGCAATTCAAACAAACACCAAAAAGCAGATTTAGAAAATTTTCATACGCCAACCAGATAAAACCATGATGCCAAACGGACCCAATATATATATATTGGGTCCATTTGGCATCATGGTTTATCTGGTTGAAGCGTATGAAAATTTATATCTTAAATTAAAGGGGAGTTTTAATAAAATATTTATTATAAATTTATGCGATCACTATTTATTTATACATTTTGTTCGTGTTTTTTTTATATACACGAGTTTTTAAATATTTTATAGTTTTTGAAATTCATATATAATATTAAATAATACTTTAAGAAATGTATAAAAATCATAATTACTCCGTACTATACTAAAGCTGATGTAATAAACATAAATGTTGTGTCTACGTTCACCGAATTTTTTAATTTTTTTTAATTTATTTAGATTATATTTTACTTTCTTCACCATTTAAAATAAAATAATTTCTATTGAAATTAAATAAAAATTTTATTTAAAAAATATCTAACTATATTTTGATATCAACTTCTATTGAAATTATATTATACTTCAATTTTATATTGTTTTCCTTCAAAAAAATAAAATAAAACAATTTCTATTAAATTAATTAAATTTTAATTTTATTATAATTATAGCTATAATTTTTTTTAAAATTAAATATCATGTCTATATTTTATATATATCCAAATATTTATAAAATTAAAATATATAAATTTTAATTCTAACATTTTTTTAAATAAAATAAATTATATATATACACATGATATTAGAATTAAACTATTTATAAAATGAGAAGATGATTCACAAGGTTGGTCGATAATGGGGTAGGCGTTGAGTATGGTAGTGAAGCATGAGGGCCCACATGAGCGTAGTTGCAGCTTCGTGGTCATCGGCGTGTTGTCCATGCATTCAATCATTTATGAGTTTTGACCAACCGAATAAAAATATAATATTATTAAAATATCAGCCCAGCCCACAAATTTCCAGGGTCGGGCGGCTGATCAAAAGCCCGGCCCATATAATCTGGGTCATGCATTTATTCCTTGAGATCCAAGCCCCCTACCCAAACCCTTTCATAATTGATAATCATGTTCTTCATCATAGATGATTAGTGCCCGCTCACAGCTCACTGCCACTAAATATATAATTTATCCATTTTAATTTTCAGTTAAATTTTAATATAATATAATTTATTTATTATTTTTAGTTATATTATTATTTTTATTAAAACACCTTATATTTTCTCTATAAACAAATAAAAATTAATTATAATATAAAAAGCAAAAACCTAAAGTGAAGTGTTCATACATTTTTTTTATAAATTATTTACTAAAATAAAATCATAACATGATATTTTTAAAATAATGATAAAAGTAATAATAATATTTTTTAAAATCAGTGTTTTTTTTAAAAAGCTACTTTTTTTAAAAAAATGTAATGAAATGGAACCACGTGAATATAATAAGGTAAGCGGTTAAGAAATATCACAAATGTTAAAATTCTAACATTTGAAATTTCTAAGGTTATCAAATGTAATATAAAAATCAGTTAAAATAAATAGATAAAAATCGTTTTTTCAATAACAAATGTCGCTACATCCATTTAGCTATGTAAAACTGAATGAGTGAACTTGCTCTCATCTACGTTGAACCGACACATCGTCCCTATCAATTTTTTTTTGTAGCATACCACATATGCATAATGACACTTTACTCGGTTTGACTAAATCAGATTTTACAATTATATTTAGACTTTGTTCGATTAAACCATATTTAATTTGTTAAACTGAAAATTTATAATACCATATTTGTTATATACAAATATAATTGTCGGAGTCTAATTAGTTTTTTCTTAAAATATTTTATATATTGAAGTATACTTCAACATGAAGAGACCTTATTAAATGATTTTAAAATTATTCTTACAATTGTTTATTTTCTTATAGAAAAAGTAACTAGTTTAACGTCCACATCTTATGCGGGTTTACCTAAATAATTATATATATGTAGTGAATATTTTTTAATAGAAAAAATAATTATAGGTTGACTTAAAACGTAAAAAATTTTATATCATCTAAAAAAATTGTATAAAAATACGTATACTTTTGAAGAAACAAAATTTTTTTATCCGCACCTTATTTGGGGTTGTATTTTAATAAAGTATAATTTTTACATATTTTAAAATTATGGATTGGTAAAAGATAAAATATAAATGAAAATTAGATGTAAACATAAAAATAGAACGGAGTACAAAGTTATTAAAATAATCTAGAAAAAATGGTAGGATATTATATCAACTAGACCTGTACAAATCCGGGCTCGGGCCGGGCCATACCTAAAAACTCTACCCGTAAGGTGCGGGCCGGGCTGGCCCGGGCCGGCTTATACGGGCCACAAACGCTACCCATGTCCACCCATGTAAAAAGCGGGCGGACTACCGGGCCGGCCCGGATGGCCCGTGTGTACTTGCTTGTGTGTTTTCTCCCGGAATTTATCATTCAAAAAATGTAATATAATGAATTTAACACCAATTTCAATCAAATTATAGTTGCATAGTGCACTACCAACAAGTTCAATAACAATCAATCCACAAAAATGAACAAGTCGAAACACCTAAAAAACAATAAATATCATTATAATCAAGTTAGTACTACAATATTGTGTTACAAACGAATATAACTCGTCAAAATACTCCAAACAAACTGCATGAACAATCAGAATATGTAACACTCAAAACAATAAAAATTATATACACATATATATAAAAATATTATATGTATAAAACTATATACGGGCCGGGCTAGCCCGCGGGCCAAAATGTTTACCCGTACCTGTCCCATCAAAAATGCGGGCCGGGCCAGGCCAGACCGAACGGGCCAAACTTGTTGCCCATACCCATGTTTTTTCCCGGGCGGGCGGGCTGGACGTGCCAGCCCGGATTTGTACAAGTCTAATATCAGCAAAAAAATATTGGGAATAACTTGGTAAATGAGATAGGATAAACTCCGGAGTTACCGATTGATAAAAAGATAAAAAAAAAACACATTTAAGAGATTAGATAGAAACTATCGATTTTAACAATATTGAAGCGATAAGATCGAAACTAATTTCAAGAAATTATCGATTTTTATGATATATGTTTAGAAAAGATTTTGACAAGATTTGTTTCGGAATAATTTCAAATGAGATAAATTATTCATATATATATATATATATATATATATATATATATATGATTGACTCCCATGTAAACAACTTTTTCGCAATCTTTTCCGCGCTTATATATAGACGTTCGGCGTCATATTCATGCCACCATCAAACGCAAAAAAAAGAAAACACACTCGCAACCGCCGTACCAACGTCATAATATCCCGCAATCAAACCGTGAGGATTTGTTTCGAAATAATTTCAAATGAGATAAATTATTCTTATATATATATGATTGACTCCCATGTAAACAACTTTTTCGCAATCTTTTTCCGCGCTTATATATAGACGTTCGACGTCATATTCATGCCACCATCAAACGCAAAAAAAAAGAAAACACACTCGCAACCGCCGTACCAACGTCATATTATCCCGCAATCAAACCGTGAGGATAACTCACAACTGCCGTCACGTTCAAAGAATCATATGTAAGTTCCAAAATTTCTTCCTTTTCACAATTCCATAATCATATATATAAGTTTTGTAAGTTATGTATTATCTTTATTCTCACAATTGCTAAATCTTATTATACATACCAGTTGCCCTTTTCAGCTAAATGGCTTCAGACGACGAGAACGAAGAAATTAATCTTCCATTCGACGACAATAATTATAGTGATTCAAACGAACTTTTTACACACTTTGTCGTAAGTTTTGAAATTTTATTTTATTTTTTTTAATATGTTTTTATGCGTAAGTTTTATTATATAAGTTTTGTATTATAGTTTATTTTTTTTGTTTTCGCCTGCCTTAATAATTTTTATGCGTATCTACATATATTAAGTATGCGTAATTTTTCTAAATAGAGTAATAAAATAATAGAATAATTATCCTTTTGTAAAACTTAAATTTATATACTTACCAAATATGTCTCTTTTATATATATA
>BSUD01000153.1:965079-990169 GCA_033239045.1 Fagopyrum esculentum
AGAGAGAGAGAGAGAGAGAGAGAGTGCGTGTTGATAGTTAGGTGAGCATGTGCGTGATGAATTTCTTGTGGACATGAACATAGACAGCAATAAGACGTGTTGATGGGAAAATTACTAGAAACCCTAGCTCGTCTTACTATCCAACCTTAATTAAGTTTACATCTTGTGGACATGAACATAGCTTTATATGATAACTCCTTACAAAGTAGACCTCCGTATATCAATTCAGTTTAGAACGAAATGCATGCTAGTAAGTATAGTGTATTGGATCAACAGACCGCACACAAGAGGTCATGCGCATACAAATAGTGTATTGGATCAAGTACTACGCGAATTCAAGCGAGTTTCCATCTTAAAATTAATTGGTTATAGGATAAGTACTAGTTCACTAACCTTATATTACGATGACAATTGGACCGGCCGGTAGTCAGGTAGTAAAGAGTATCCTCTTCGTAAAGTAGAGGTATTTGTGCTTAAGTGTCGCGTTGACGTTCATTCTAGATATATGTCACGCTGAGAATTAATGTCATATGATTTAAATATGAAAAAATTGAGTTAAATAGACTCTTTTAATAGTTTTTTTTTGTAAACCCCTCTTCATTTACCATATATGTAATTCCCCCTCCTCCTATACTGCGGATAATTTTTATTATTTTGGAAAAAAAAATGAAAAGTAATCTCTCGTTAGCTAGGTCATGTTATAAACAAACAGAAGGTGTCAAACTTAGGGCATGTTCAACGAAGCGAGATTTTTGAGTAGTTTAAGCTTCTGTTAATAGTTTTAGCTTTATTGGTAGATTTCTTAGTAGAGTTTTAAAGAGCTTTGTTCCGAAAATCTAACAATAACCTAATTGATGTTTGGTAAAAGTAGACTTGTGAATAGATTTGTATGGTAGATTTACCAAAAAATCAAAAAGGACAAAATGTACAAATTGTTAAAGATGTAAAAGAGGGACAAAATTGTAAAAAAAACTTTGATAATCTACCCAAAAAGCTATTCTAGAAATCTTTTTCAAATTTCACCAAAAAGCTCCTCAAAAAACTCTTCAAAATCTAATCTGTTAAAAAAAAAACTATTATACTAAACACCGTGTAGCTTTTAAAAATTACAAAGCTCTACAATAATCTACACAACCCAATAATCTTCGACGTCTATTTTGCTTCAACAACGTTTGGTGTTCTCATGAGGACTTCCTCCCTTCTGTCGAGCTATCTTGGACTCAACCCACTGACCTTCCTTATGATGATATATGGCATCCACCTGCTCACGTATAAACTAAAAAAATCTGAAAAGCCTCCTCAAAAAATTCCCAAACCGCACGATTGAGTACCTCCACTCCGATATCGATGCACTTAAAATCGCCCTAGCCACTACCCAAGCACATCTCCAAAGTTTACCCCTTGACCCCACCCTCTTGAATGATGAACGAAACACCTCTCTAGCCCTAAACGCTCCCTGGATAACCTCCGTACTACCCTTGCACAACTTTCAAAAGCTAAGTGGATTAAGCCGGGTGATCAATGTAACTCGTTCTTCTTCAAGAGTATCAAGTCTCGCAGGGCCTATAACGAGATTCGTAGCATTGTTGACCCGACTTTCCCAACTGGTAGCCCCACTCTCAACCAAAAGAGAATCTCGATAATTATGGTTGAACATTTCGCCTCAATCCTTAACCCTGATATCACCATAAACCCTGCCAATCTATTCCCGGACTGCCCGCTACCAAATATCTCTCGTGATATGGAGGAGCTGCTCTATCGTGATATTACCCAAGCTCATATTAAGTCCGCCCTTCACAGTATCGGTAACTATAAGGCTCTTGGCCCCGATGGGTTTAATGCCCTTTTCTATAAAGCCACTTGGGATATTACGGGCTGGTCCCTCACTAAGGCAATCATAGAGTTCTTCAGATCGGGGATACTTTCTCATGAGCTCAATCACACATCTCTCTCCTTAGTGGCTAAGAAGGTTAATCCAACCCTGCCCACTGACTACAGACCAATCTCTTGTTGTAACATCCCATACAAAATCATTGCTAAGATCCTGGCTGAGAGACTCAATGCGACTCTTCCTTCTATGATCGGTTATTATCAAGGTGCCTTCATTAAAGGGAGATCTATGAAACACAATATCTTGCTTTGCCAAGAGATCTTCAAGAGTTACAATCAAAGACACTTATCTCCAAGAGCTGCTCTCAAAATCGATTTATCTAAGGCCTTTGATATGATTGATCATACATTTGTGCTCAATTGCCTATACAGAATGGGATACCCAAATCACTACATTAAACTCATTAGAGCTTGCATTACCACTGCCTCATTCTCCCTTAACTTGAATGGCTCTTTCCAAGGCTATTTCAAAAGCTCTCGTGGGCTTAGACAGGGATGCCCTCTTCCCCCCCCCCCTCTATTTGCCCTGGCCATGGAAGTCCTATCCTCAATGCTCAAAATCAACACCTCAAACCCGGATTTTAACCGACACCCAAAATGCACCTCTCCTAGGCTAACCCATCTTTGTTTTGCAGATGACATTATGCTTTTCTGTCGTGGTGATGCTGACTCTATCAACATCCTGAAAAGGACACTCGATGCTTTTGGAAACTACTCTGGTCTCTTCACCAACCTTGCCAAGTCGTCTCTGATTACTGGTGGGCTCTCTCTGAATGACAACAACTCTCTGGTTGCTTCTATTGGTATCCCTCAGGGATCTCTTCCATTCACATACCTTGCAATTCTTATTGGTAGCAAACGACTACGCCCGGTTGAGTACACCCCTCTCACCAACAAGATCACCCAGAAAATCAACTCATGAGTGCCAGGAACCTATCTTACGCAAGCCGGACTCAGATAATCTCCTATATCCTTTTTGCGCTGCAATACTACTGGTGTGCTGTGCTTATTATCCCCTCCTCTAATATGATCAAGATCCGTGGACTTCTCAGATCTTTCCTCTGGTCTGGAAAGTCCTCTAGCCCACGAGCCCTTATTACATGGAACACTGTATGCCTCTCAAAAAGCGAGGGAGGTCTCGGTTTCAAATGTAACACCCCGAATCCGCGGGACTCGGGATGCTACGGGTTGGGACCTCACAATGGGTCCCGACCCTTAGCCTGACAACAATTTCACCGGATCTTTCAACATGGCACAAATAAAGGCAAACCAAAATTCCTTTTAATGCAAATGATAAGGAACCCGAAGGAAAACAACAAAAGACTTCAGCCGATAATCAACACCAAAGATCAAAACGCCATACACACGGCATACCAACATAATAAACGAAGAATAAAACACAAACCGACTCCAACCAAAACCCACTCCTAAAATGTACGGAACCCCGGCTGCCTACTCTTCTGGATCTCTCGGCCGCTTTCCTAACCTGCAAGGCAATCTACAACAATATCGGTATAAAACCGTTAGCTAGCATTCAAGGCATTAGAATCATGGTATTGGCACATACACACATAAGGCATCATAAACACACAACATGTTCCAAAACACACAATCCGGTTTATTATCTTTTTTTTTTAAAGTTATTCCATTACTAATTTCCATTTAGTTGTGGCACGGAAATCACAAGGATCCCGCCCTTGTCCCCTTTCACCAAACAGGTTTGGGCCAGATGCGAATCAGCATCACCTGTTGGACTGGTCGCAAGGCACCTCCCGACCATCCCCATTTTGGGCCGGACATAGTGGTCACCGCCCGTTATCATACACTTGGGCCAAATATAAACATATAAAGTCGGTGGTCCTATTACCGGTTTAGATGTTATAACATAAGCAATAAACACACCCATAAACAATAAACACACACCACCAAACACGCATTGAAACTAATACAGAGAATACGAGCTAAGTAAGTCCGAAGACTTACCTGTCCCAAAGCTAAACCCGCTAAATCCCGTACTCAATTTCCCGTAGGAATGTAACACATCGCCTGATCAGACAAGACACACAATCAATAACTAACCAACAAGCTAGAAGCCCTCGGACTTCTAGTCTCCCAAAACCTATATGAGGTCAACACCCTAGCATGCTAGGTTCAACTCCTAATCTCGAAGATCATCCTATGATCGTACCGAAACATCACACTACTCATAACCATCCAACATCTATATACGGTCCAAGGCCACTACTTGGCATTCTCTCTAAGTTGTGTTAGATCCAGCCTAGCATGATACTAATACTAATCATAACTAGATCGAGGAAGAAGGTAACTCACATGACGTCAAAAGACGGTATTCGGTCGACGGATGTCGAACTTCGACTCGTTCGGCCTTTACGGGGTCGTTTCCAAACCTAGCACCAAAACTAGACAAATTTAGCCCGTACGCTAAATTTGATTGGAATAAATAATGTATATATATATATATATAAATAACTAAGGAAGAACTCGATTTCGAAAGCCCATGTTCAAACTCGCAAAACCCTTCCGGCCAAAATATAAAATTCAAGGAGCTTGGTCATGAAACCGCAAATAATACTTTGGGTCATAAATCGAGTTTTAAAATCAACAAAGACATAATATACCGTGTATATAAAAATATAAGAATATCCCGTATCTAAAACCCAAGGTTAAAATCATAGTTACATATTCCGGGCAACTACACAAATTTATAACATGGTCGAAACCGCAAATCAACTTTTCCGGGCAAGATATGCAACTCAATAAACGTGGCCCATTTCCATGAAATAAAACTTGAACCGCAAACCACAATTAATCAAACAAGTGCATAATTTAATAATTTGCACAACCCGGGTCAATGTATCTAATTAGATTCCTGCAGGGGCATAAATGTTAAATTCTAAAAACTGGGGTCATAACTGCAATAACAAAATATGGGCCAAAATTGTAATAAGCCAAAAGCAGAGGGCTCGATTGTAAATACTGGAAAGGGGTTTCTTTTAACCCTTGAAAAGCAGTCACGCTAGGGAGGAGGGACGTAAGCGGCGGCCATGGATCTGGCGAGGGCTCCAGGCGGCAGGGCGAGGACTGGCGGTCCCCAACGAAGGCGAGGCAGGGGCGACGGTGGTGGTTGCCGTTCCTAGCTCCGGCAGCGTTCGATAGGAAAAGAAGCAGAGGGAGGAGGGGATTGCGTAGAGGACCGAGAGGGAAAGGATAGGAAGAAAGGGTGGCGGCTGGGCTGTGCAGCGGCTCCGATGGCGAGGCGAAGGAGGAGGCAGAGCACGGTAGTCCCCGGCGACAGCGGCGGCAAGGATCTTCCTCTGCGGGACTCAACAGAAAGAAAAAGAAGAGGGAGAGAAACAGGTAAACAGAGAGGTGAGTGTAGGGAGGTGGGGACCAAGACGGCAGTCCGATTCCGTCACTATTAACGAGAGGGCGAGAGATGGTTGTTGGAGGCTGGAGGGCTGCTACTTCCGGCGATGAATGGTGGCGAGTTCACACAGAGAGTTTAGGGGAGGAGAGGTGAGGCATCATCTGTTGGCTTGAAAGAAGACAGAGGGAGGGTAACCAAGTCAGCTGGGGAGTGATATGTGAGGTAGGAATCAGAAAGGTTGCAATGCAGATGGCGAGGGGTCGGAATAGACCGGTCTGGCACAAGCTAAGGCTACTCAACAGGCATGCTAGGGACAAGGGAAAAAAGAAATATAAACAGAGAAGAAAGAAAAAATAAATAAATTAAAAGGGGAATGAATAAACTCGATTGACATCAATCGGAACGAGATTTCGGAACGGAAAAACTTTCCAAACTATTTTGAAAACAATTTACGGAAAATATGTGATCAAGTATATATTAATATACTCATAAAACTTTAATTTTACAACTGAAAATACTCGTAAAAATACTTTAAAGTATTAAAGTATCGATAAAGGCAAATAAAAATAAATATCGCAAACGCGCCTAAAAATTGGGCGTTACAATCAAAGAACTTTTATCATAGAGCAAAGCTTGCCTTTCCAAGCTTATCTTTGAACTCGAGCCTTCAAACCTTTCCCGGAACCTTTGGGTCGATTGGATCAATCCAAACATTCTAAAAAATCACACCATCTAGACCTACGCGTACAACTACAAGCACATCTATGTTTGGTGTCAAATCCTAAAAATTAGAGACGAGATCCTCTCTTCTCCAAACGGATCAACCTTCACCACTAGCACCACAAAGCCAAATGGCAATTTCTTCACTACTGCTGCTTACAATCTCTACTGGAAACCCTCTCCACCCCAAAATCCCTATCCCTATAACATCATCTGGAATGGTTTGAATACCCCTAGAGCCAGCTTCATCACTTGGTTGGCTAGCCATAACCGTCTTCCCACCCTCTCCATCTTGCATAGCTGGAACATCACCACTGACACTACCCGCAAGCTGTGCAACATCCATGAGGAGAACCTCGACCATCTTATCCATCAATGCAGTTACTCAACCCTTGTACTCGATCTCATCTCGAAGTGGCTCATCGTCCCCCCTCCTTACCCCTACAGCCGTGACATCTGGGGATGGCTAAGCAGAACGAAACAAAGGAAAAATGATCTTGCCTCACATGTTACCATCACCACCATTACTACATTCATCTATTTCATTTGGAGATCCCGAAACGACCTCATCTACAATCAAAGATTCACCCACGAAACCGCTTGTGCACACAACATCATTGACACCATAAAAAGCTGCACCTCGAGTCATTGGAATGATAGATCCCTCCAATCTCAATCATGGGCCAAGATTCATGACATCCACCTCCTCTAATCCCTCTAAGCTTTCTGTATCCCCTCTCCCCCCATTTTTTTCTATTTCCTTACCTTATGTACTTGGTCCTCTGCGCTAGGCCCTTTGTATATTCTTTATGTTCTCATATTAATACAATCAATTTTTTTTTTAAAAAGAATTACATGGGTTTTCTGAATGAACATTACTTATGGAACAAGTAGCTTTTTAATTAATGAATAATTTTCGTAATAAACTCAGGTCCATTTGATAAAGGGCACGAAGGAGATTATATATTTACTAAACAAGGTTACTATTGGGGCGGACAAAACGCCTCATCAAGGCGGAGTCCGCATGCGCCAAGTTTTGGGGCGCATACGGACTCCGAGTCCGCCCCAAAGCTCAATTTATTACATGGATTTTCTTAATTAACATTAATTATTTGTCACTAATGCCGGTGTTGTTTAACGGTTAGAATATCAACCATTTATCCTGGAGACCTGAGTTCGATTCATTACCATGAATCGAACTCAGGTCTCCAAGGTGAAACGCAGTTTCCTGGCTGCTAGACTACGATGAACAGAGTGGAAGTAACATGGTAGACTACGCCCGGGCGCATTGCAAATCCGCCCCAATGGGGCGCATTGCAATGCGCCTGGAGCGCAGGCGGACTGCGCCTGGATTGACGCGGAGGCTGACTGCGCCTGCGCCTAACTTGTCACGGGGGCGAACTCCGCATTTGTTTGCTGGATGTCCGCCCTAAGAACATCACTGTTTACTAAATTCTTGTTGGAGATTTGGGCTAAGTCTTCATTGTAACCATTGAGATTGTCTTGAGACAAGGTGCAATGAGTTGTTCACATGTGTGTCACTATAGTCCGGGTTGCGGGAGGCAAGCCATGCGACCGGCACTAAGAACAACTAGTATTATAAGGGGAGTCGAATCAAAGCAAGGTGATTCACGACAAGGTCAACTTGTGCTAGATTTTAGAAGGCCGACGTTTGGGGATTTTTAGCCACATTTTATCGTCACACCTTTGGTTCTTAGGCCTTATATTGGCTAAAGAATATGTGGTTAAAAATTGGGAGCAATCGAAGCTCAAATGCTTAGTGAATATCAATGAAGTAGCTAGTGAGCTTCTTGAGGAGCTACACTAGCTTGAGCTAAGATGTTGAGTATTTGAGGATATTGGAGCTTACCCTAGCTATATTAAAGTGAATGAAGCTCATTGAAAGTGTTTGGACCAAGATAAATAAGCTAGCTCTAAGCTAGCTCCGGGGAGCGGTTTTGAGCTCCCTATGTGGGCCTCGGGCTTTCTAGGACTTCAAGGCCCATCTTCCAAGTAACTTCCACGTAACTTTCATAACCGATTTTAACCGATTTTAACTCCCCAAAACCGTGGCCCCCTATGCCTATAAAAGGGAGAGCCATTTGCACTTGATTTTACATTCTTTTTTGCAACAATAAAGCTTTTAGTTCCATTAGATAGGTCTTCTTATAACCTTGTTTGCAAAACTCAAAAGACCAGTATAGTTCCTTTGTATTGACAAAGGATAGACATCCATCTTAGTTTGATTTTGTATTGACAAAACCTAGGAATACCAAAGTAAGACAAGTAAGTCTCTTACTTAGTCTTTGTAACGTGTAACGTTTTATCCCACTAAGGTATTTGGATATTCTCGGTGTAGGGGAGAATACACTTAGGGCCCGTTTGGAAGCGCTAGGAATCATTCCCGGTAACGGAATGATTCCGAATCAATCAAAAAATACGTTTGGTTAGAGCTCTTTTAACACATGAAAGTAATCCCATCATTTCCATTTCCATTCCTAACCCTTATCCGATTCCATTCCGTTTCCATTCCACCGCTCCAACCAAACGGGCACTTAGAAGGAAAATTCATTTATGAATGACTCATTACATTATCCAAGTCAATGGTTTTAACATATAACAACCGGTTTATAAGGCGTGCAATTGAACTTAACTTCTATTAGAGTTTTGTCTACTCATTTTCGGAGATTACAAACTCTTGGTTGATTTTTGTCTACTCATTTGGAGATTACAAACTCTTTTTGGTTGAGTTTTGTCTACTCCTTTGGAGACTACAAACTCTTGGTTGAGTTTTGTCTACTCCTTTGGAGGCTACAAACTCTTGATTGTGTTTTGTCTACTCCTTTGTGGAGATTACAAACCCTTGATTAATAACTTGTTTTTAGTTCAAGATAATTATATTAATTTGATTGGCAATTGGGAGAACCGTCTACTCACATAAGTGAGACTACGACCCTTTGATCTAAAATCGGACACCGAAACTCCAACAATTCTTAACCCATAACGACAGATATTCAAAAATTACTAGAATTGTGAGGGATGAAGTCACTCCACCGAACGGACCCTCTATAGGAGAGATAAGAAACTTAATTAAATTAGTATGATAAAAACAATGTATTAAACTTCGTTTGAATTATATGATCTGCTAATTAAGATAATTTTGAAGTGTACATAACAAAATAATAAGAATAAAGCAATTAAGACATTATTTTCCAATACTCAAACAACATTATACTTATAAAAAGATTACAATTATATAATAGAACATAATATTACAATTTCTCTATTATAGGCCCATAAATTATCCAGAATTTTTTAAAAAAATATTATGTGTATAAAATGAAAATTATAAATAAAACAAATCTTCTTTGTGTTTTAGTTTTTGTAATATAATTTGATAATTATTTTATGAAAATTATAAAATAAATTCCAAGTGATTTCTTAAAACAAAACTTAGGATTTGATTTTACATCATTTGATATAAGTTATATAATTGATGAATGATTTGCAACATTTGCATGATTAAAAATAACTGGATTCATAGCAGTATTCATCTTGATCATATAATCTTGAACTTATGGCATATTTCATGTGATCATCCTTCAATAGAATTATAATATAAGCTTAATATAAGGAGTATCTTGTATTTGAAGATACATATTAGGTGAGAGTTTCAATGTTTCATACATACACTCTACCATGGAGATGAAGGGTCCACAGTCAATCCCATATTTTATATTTATTGTTAGTTCTTCTCGCATTTCTTCAATCTTCATACCCTAATTTTCCCTCTCACAAGTAACAACCGTACCCTCTACTTAATGTTCCTCATTTTCATAACAAACCCTCATAGATCCATATTGCTTACTATAATCTCCCTTCTTAGAACAGGCTTATATGTAAGATTGATTGCCACTATTGATCTACCCATTTGACTTTTCCCATCCTTTCTTGTAAGGCAAAATCATTCTTTCTTTCTTGTGGAAATAGTTTGGATACTTACATAGTTAATTAGAGGGTGCAAGAAAGGAAGAACAAGTGAAGAACGAAAGATACCCTGATTAGCTAGCTAAGTATATAGATAGGACCAAAAAGAGGAAACTAAAATGGAAGGGGAGCAAAAGGATCATGAAAATCTTCCACCAGGGTTTCGCTTCCATCCGAGCGACGAGGAGCTTATCACTTACTACCTCGTCAACAAGATCTCGGATTCGAGTTTTACAGCTCGTGCTATTGGGGACGTGGATCTCAACAAGTGTGAGCCATGGGATCTTCCAGGTATATATATACTTGATTTAAATTTCTGTTGATTATTTAACCTAGCTAAGCTAAGGACCAGATATTTCATGTTATCTATCTATCGATCTATTTGTATGTTTGTCTGTTTATCTGTGTATGCACACAGTTGAGTCTTTTTAAGGTTATTTAGCCGATTAGTTCGTTTTTACAGAAATTGAAGATCTAATTAAGGAATCCCTCTAGGGTTTGGAGGTAGAATTAAAGAAGTGGATCTTTAGGGCTAGTAGATCAATCAAAAATATGATTTAGCTTATCCTGTATGTTTTAGATCAAAAGCTCTAAATTGTTGATGTTGTTGAAGACTTGATAAAGTGTGTGATTTGTGTAATCAGGAAAAGCGAAAATGGGAGAAAAAGAATGGTATTTCTTCTGTCTTCGAGACCGGAAGTATCCGACAGGAGTAAGGACAAACCGGGCAACAAATACCGGTTACTGGAAAACCACCGGTAAAGACAAAGAGATCTTCAACAGTACAACCTCAGAATTGATTGGCATGAAGAAAACCCTAGTTTTCTACCGTGGAAGAGCTCCTAGAGGTGAAAAAACTAACTGGGTCATGCATGAATATCGCATCCATTCAAAGTCATCTTATCGAGCTGCCAAGGTATCTATGTACATTTAATCATTCATTTACTTAACATTATTATCAACTCAACTAAACTCATTGGCCACTCTAGCACTAGCTATGTAGTTCATATCCTCTCTTAATTTTCTTATATCCGTCCCGGGACCAAACGACGCGGAGGACACGTGTCAGATGAGGAAGACAAGAAAAGTGTATCACATCGATAACACATCATTAGGTGAGACTACCCTATAAGCTTACGGGTTACACCTCCTATTGTCAAATGGTTTTAGGATTGAACTCGTGCCCTTGTGTAGGTAAGCTCATCTGACGTGTGTCCTCCACATCTTTAACCCGGGATGGATATAAGAAAAGTTAACATGATCGATAACACATAATTCAACAAAAAAAAACAAATAATGACCCTTGACCGGCTCTACAAGGCATGACACATATCAACACTTCTCGTATTTACGTGTACAATATGCAGGATGAATGGGTAGTTTGTCGAGTATTCCAGAAGAGCGGCATAAAGAAGTACCCATCAAGCCAATCAAGTAGATCAATCAACTTGGGAGTCTCAAATGTGACCGGACCGCCTCTGATTCCCGTAGACCCGGTCCAGTTTCCAAACATGGGTTCAAGAAACTACATGATGGCTAACATGGAGCTACCCGAGCTCTCAAGAAACCTAAGGACAATGGGCTCGAACAACGTAACCATGCCATTTGGTCCCCAAGTGAACTTCCCGGGGGGATGCTTTACTATGTCCGGGTTGAATTTGAACCTCGGAGGCGTCGGCACAAGTGTAGCCTCTCAACAAGCCATGTTTAGGGCCCCACAACAAGAGATGAACTCGCCGATGCTTACGAACTCAACCCTGGCCATGGAGACTGGCTTCGGTGTGGTGGATGTGAATGCCGCGGCTGGGGTGCCTAGCAGGTTTCCGACCAACATGGAGAATATAAATTGCATGGAATTTGATGGTTATTGGCCTCATTATACCTAGAATGAGCCAGCGAGAAGAAGACGGAGATAATAGCTAGGAAGCATGTCGATCATGTCAACTGTAGCAAAGTTAATCTTTTATGTAAGGTACTTTACTAGCTTTGAATTCCCAAAATAATGCTTTGGCTTTCGTTAAGGATGTTATGTTTCGAGCTTTCGTCAAGCCTCTAAATTGGCTTGGGAGATAATTCAGTGTTTTGATTGTGGATCTTTCTGTTGCGATATTCAGAATAATTATAGTTATCTTCTTCTTGCTTGCTCCATGAATATCTTGGCCGGACTCCTGCAGATTGAAAGCTGGTGAATATGCCATGATATGCAGAGTCGAAACCCTAGCGAGCTCATTTCTGGATTTTTCTCCACTTTCAAAATGCTTTGAGAGAACATGAAGCTTTAGGCTTTTGAGCATCTTGCCCTTTCTGCTATTGTTATTATTCATGAGTTCTTCGACTGAGATCCAAAAAGAAAGAATACTACAAAAAAAAAAATAGATTGGCGACGGCCTCACCGACGCAAGTAGGCAACGTCCCGTTGCAATTTGCAAAAGGCTCTTTGCGACGGTATGCGACGCTGCGCCGACGTCATTGTTGGCAACGCAATAGGTGTTGTGTGACGGCAAATTAATTGTTTACGTCAGACTGCGACAACAGAATACCGTCGCAAACGTGTGTTTTACTTTTGAAAAAACAACATTTATAACACAGTTGCATAAGATATGATCCGGGTTATAAAGTCTGTATTTAAAATAAACAAAAAACGCGATGGGCTTACAGCGCGGAAAAGTTTACCTGAACACATTTGATTATTGATCTTTAGTGCCTTTTTGCTCCATTGTCCTTGAAGCTATGTTCCAAAAGAACAAAACATCGATTAAAAACATTATAGATAAATTTATAGTCACTACAACCGAAGCTCAGGTCATGGCTGTTTTAATCCTGGCATTAGTTCTCAAAGTACTTGAAGATTGGGTAGAGCTGGAACTCTGGGTTCTTCTCAGGCAAGTAGGTCGCATGGAAGATGAACTTTGGCTTGAAGAATGTGTATTTCCCCTAGCTTTTCTTAGGAAACCCAAGTCAAATGCCAAGTTGAAATCAGACAGTCCCTTGTTCAAGAACCTGCATAACATGTCACAACAATTTAACATAGTATTTACAAAAGAAAAAAAATCAAAAAATAGCAACTACTACAGAAGGTTACCATAAAATTCAAATACTAAACTAGGTTACCACATACCCCTGCTTGCCTAGCTTCATCTCTAGACATAAGTGAGAATATTTCAGAAGCAGTTACCATATTAAACAATGGCCAATTAGTATAGTATACAACCCATAATGTCTGTAAAGACCATAGCCCATTACATGAATCTATATATATGCTATCATCCTTTGTAAACAGACAAGTAATGAAATACAAGGACATCTTTTCAAATCATCTCTCTGATTATCCACCTCTTAATATGGTATCAGAGCAGACATAAAGGACAATCGTCCATTAAAAACTTCTTCATGCTTATACAATGTCAAAAGACAAATCATCCTCTTCTTCTCCAAACAACCCATCCCCACCACCAACACCACCTTCAGTTCCCACCCCACATACGCCCCTCCTTGGTTTTTCAAGCTTCACAAACATCAAGCTCTCCTCTAAAAACTACCCCCTCTGGAAGACACATGTCATTCCTGTTCTTCGAGCCTACAATCTATTTGGTCATGTTATGGCACTCTTCCATACCCTCCTTCATCTCCCAATACCTCCACACCATCTCAACATCAGCTAGACTGGCTTACTAGAGACCAACTTATCCTAGCCATACTTACTTCATCCCTCGCCGAGGAAGTACTTACACGGGTAACCGACTCCACTACCTCCAGAGACGTTTGGCAGACCCTCCATGAGCTCTACACAGTTCGTTCAAGTGCTCATGTCCTCCAAACTCGCCTCCAGCTAGCCACTGTGAAGAAAGGAGGTGACTCTATCACCTCTTTCTTTAACAAGGTCAAATCTCTTGTATTCTCCCTTCAGACAGCAGGCCAACAAGTTTCTGAATCTGAATTTGTTGCTTCCTTGTCTACTGGTCTCCCACCCGAATATGAGCCCATTATCACTTCCATTAGCACCCAACCCTTTTTACCCACATCAACCATGATATTGTCCCACCTTGTTAATCACGAAGCTCGCATTCTCCATCACTCCACATCCTCTTCATCCATACCCAATATGTCTTCTAACTCGTCCTACACCACCAACTCCTCATAAAATAATTTCAGCAACAACAACAACAACAGAGACCGAAACAGAGGATATTAAAATCAAAATTACAATAGAAACACCAATACTCAAAATACTAGAGGACGAGGTAGAGAAAACAACAACAACTCCAATGGCTACCCAACTCCCAACAGAGGAACTCCTGGCGGAAACAACAACAACTCACATGACAACCGGATACACGCCTTGTATGTCAGGTTTGCTCCAAACCAGGCCACACACGGCCTTGCAATGCTGGCATCGATTCCATCAATCTTACCAGGCTCCGGCTCCGTCCTCATTCCAAGCACACAACTCCTCTTCACAATGAACTCCAGACACCGCTGCAACAAATCATTTCACGCCCAACATTCACAATCTTCCATTTGATGCACAATCTTACAATGGCACGAATACTGTGTCAATTGGTGATGGTTCTTTCTTTTTAAAAGTGATGTATATATCTAAAACGAGAATTTACATAGACAACTTGCCTAGAGTACATAGTACGAAATTAGAAACAGGAGGTAAGAGGGAGAACAGGGTTAGTTTAGATGGATTCCCATAATCTTGGCCCAACTAATAGAAGACATAGCGATATCAGTCCAATGGCTAGAGGCAAATGATTTCGTAGTGTTTATGATGTTGTGAGCACATGTGGCAGGATGAGTTTGTTTTTTGTTATGGATCAGATCATGACGAGCTTTCCATATGAAGTATATATGTAGCAGGTGACAGTAGAGATACGAGTTTGAGAGATCAGATCCTTCTTGTGTGAATTGGAGTTCTTGAAAGAGCTCAGCCAACGCCATATGTAGTCTCTATAGGGGTATGGGTAGGGAACTCTGATCCATTTTGAAATGAGATCCATGACAAGGGTAGAGAAGTTACACTACTGTAGTAGATGTGTTTCGTCTTCAACAAAGATGTTGCATAACTTGCAAATGTTATCATTAACAATACACCATTCTTGAAGCTTTGTGAGAGTAGGTAGTCTTTTATGGCTGGTCATCCATGAGATGAAGCTGCATTTTGGCACATTTAGACCTCCCCAAATAATACCAAAGTGGAACTGAGTGACCGGAGTAGTGGTATTCCAGCAGAGGTTATAGGCGGCAGTTGCAGAGAATTTACCATTCGCTTTGGAGGTGTGAGAGATGAAGTGGCCCCTATCGACAGCAGTCGTTATTTCATCACGGATTTTGAGCAGGTGGCACCAAACAAGGCTGAAATTGTAATTTGATTCACATGTCCAGATGGAGTGTCCCTTTAGGACGTTGTTTTTTTTACCCAAAATACAGCTTCAAAAAATATCCTTCATGTTCCTTCCATTAATAAGAATCTTCTCTATGTTCGTCAATTCTGCATTGATAATCCAGTTTTCTTTAAATTTCACCGAGATTGTTTCTTTGTGAAGAATCGACGCTCCCTGGAAACGGTTTTTCAAGGCACCATTGAGGATGGTTTGTATGTCCTTCCCTTGACGGCTCCGAAGACTCCACCACAGGCACACCTAACCACCCTTTCTAATTTTCAGCTCTAGCACTCCCGATTTGGTCACCCATCGCCACGAACCACTCAACAAATGCTCCGCTCCATCTCTGTTCCCTGCCCTAACTCTTCTGTCGCCCAATTTCATTGCATTTCCTGTTCGCAAGCAAAAGCTCATGCGCTCCCTCACCCACCTTCTCCTACCCGGGTAGCCCACGCTTTTGGGTTTTTATTTATGGATCTTTGTGGTCCGGCCCACACCACATCCTCAAGAGCACCGGTTTTACCTATCTATTTTGGATGACTGTAAAAATTTTGTTGTGGATTTTTCCTATGTCTAGTAAATCAACCACCACTTCATATGTGCAAGCTTTCATTGTTTTCGTTGAAAAATATTTTTCATCAAAAGTCAAATATGTTCAAACCGATGGTGGCACCGAATTCAAACCTCTTAAGTCATTTTTTACTCAATATGGAATTAACATCGTCTCACTTGTCCATATTCACATCCATAAAATGGAAGTATTGAAATTCGACATCGCCATATTGTTGACACCGGTCTTGCTCTCTTTGCCCATTATTCATTACCACTCTCATTTTGGGATTATGCTTTTGAAACTGCCGTTTATTTGATAAATAGACTTCTACCTTACATTAAACAATTCATCACCATACCATGCCCTCAATAATCATTCTCCTAACCTCAAAATCCTCAAAACCTTTGGTTCTCTTTGCTTTCCAAACCTCCGCCCATACAATTCCCACAAATTAAACTTTCAATCTAAACGGGTTTCCTTGGATTATGTTCCAAATCATAGGGGATACATTTGCCTTGATTACATCTCCAATAGGCTCTATTTGTCTCGGGATGTTGTTTTTCACGAGTCTCAATTTCCTTTCAAATCTACTTCCCAATCCACTACTATTGGGCAAATTTTAATCCACCAACAACCCACTATTACTTGGCATCTGGATCCATCGTCATTTCAACCCTCTTTCACACATCACCAAGCCCACTATCTCAGCCCATCACTTCCTCCACTCCAAGACAGCCTTCAAATGAGACCTCTCAACCTTCATCATCTGCTCGGCCTAGTTCTCCAAGCCCAACATCCAATGAGATCGCCAACTCACATTCAAACACATAAAGCCCATCTTCTCCACTTCCTATACCTACAAGAACAATCTCCACCCGAGCCCAACACCAAATCTTAAAACCCCTGGTGTGAACAGACGGCACAATTCCTTGGCCTCCACCGTCTTCTTCCTCCACCCTTCTTACCCCAGAGGAACCCATTTCCTTCAAACAAGCTTCATCATTCTCTGAATGGAGAGATTCCATGTCCCATGAGTTTCATGCTCTTCTATCCACTCATACGTGGTCTTTTGTCCCACTAAATCCCCAATTTTATCCCCTTGGTGTTAAATGGGTCTATATGACTAAACGACAAGCGGATGGAAGCCTCGAGCGCAAGAAAGCTCGCCTTGTTGCAAAAGGTTTTAATCAAATTCTTGGCATCGATTTCACATAAACCTTTATCCCAGTCATCAAACCTTCCACCATTTGCGGAGTTGTTCTTTCCCTTGCTGCAATGAAGAATTGGACAGTCAAGCAGATAGACATACAGAATGCATTCCTTCATGGTGAATTGAATGAAGACATTTACATACATCAACCACCAAGGTTCGTTCATCCACGGTTCCCTAACCACATATGAAAGTTACATAAGTCTCTTTATGGATTATGACAAGCTCCTCGAACCTGGTACTCTAAGCTTAATGACACCCTCCTTCATCTTGGTTTTACACTCTCCAAAGCTGACACCTCTCTATTCACTTATCAAGCCCACTCTGATATTGTGTTTGTGCTGGTATATGTTGATGATATACTAGTCATTGCATCCTCTAATTCCCTCACCACCAAATTCATCTCTTTTCTATCTTCTCACTTCCCTATTAAAAATCTGGATGATCTTAGCTACTTCATAGGCATCGAAGTCAGTCGAACTTCCTTTGGCTTTAATCTTTCCCAAGCCAAATACATCCGTCAATTGCTTCAAACCACCAATATGCACAACTCTAAACCCGTCACCACTCCAATGGCCACCAATTGTGATCTCACATCCACATCCTCTCCCTCCTTCCATGACATCTCTCTATACAAGAGTGTGGCTGGAAGTTTGCAATATATGTCTTTCACTCGTCTTGACATCTCTTTTGATGTCAACAAAGTGTGACAATTTATGCATAATCCTCGTCAAATCCACCGGCAAACCATCAAGCAAATTTTACGCTATCTTAATTCAACTATCTTTCTCTGTCACTCCATCTTTCCTCCAACTCTTCCCCTACTCTTTCTGGGTTTTGTGATGTTGATTGGGCAGGTGATCACACTGATCGACGATCTACTGCTGCCTACTGTGTCTATTTTGGATCCTCACTGGTGTCGTGGTCCTCCAAGAAACAATCCACTATCTCTCGCTCATCTA
Organism: Fagopyrum esculentum; assembly: GCA_033239045.1. Classification (NCBI taxonomy): domain Eukaryota; kingdom Viridiplantae; phylum Streptophyta; class Magnoliopsida; order Caryophyllales; family Polygonaceae; genus Fagopyrum; species Fagopyrum esculentum. Next base: position 983,177 of record BSUD01000153.1, read on the forward strand.
CTGAAGCGGAGTATCGTGCCCTTGGACAAACCACCTGTGAACTTATATGGTTGCAACATTTTTTAGCAGACCTGGGTGTGTTTCTTCATCATCCTCCTATCCTTTGGTGTGATAATCTGGGGGCTACTTATTTTGCTGCAAACCCCGTTTTTCATCAAAGAACAAAACACATTGAACTGGACTACCATTTTGTGCGTGAAAAGGTGGCTGCCAAGACACTTCAGGTTGCTTTCATCACCTCAGCTGATCAAACTGCAGACGCTCTCACCAAACCACTCGCCTCTACTCGCTTCAAATTGTTGCGATCTAAACTGTCCCTTAGTGACGTTCAACTCGAGAGGGCATAGTAGAGTATACAGCCCATAATATTTGTAAAGCCCATATCCCATTACATGAATCTATATATATATATATATATATATATATATATATATATATATATATATATATATATATATATATCCTATGTAAACATACTAGTAATGAAATACAAGGAAATCTTTTTAAATAATCTCTCTGATTATCCACCTCTTAGTACCAAAATATCATGAAATTGTCAAATTTACTATTTCATGAAACTCCAAAACATGCAAATTAAACATTGTCAATACATCGAACAGTTAGCATACATGTTTTCTAACATATCTAATTCTCTAGTTTTCAAATATGAATTCAACATTATCAATCAAGTAGAATCAATATCATTCAATACCCGCCAAAAACCAACTTATTAGTTTCATACAAATTGACATACTAAAATTACCATTACAAGAAAGAGAATTTACCTTGAGTTCCTTGTAGAGTAAGAACTCGGAGAATTCAGCAGTACAAGATCTGTCAAGGAACACAACAAAAATCTTTCTCATCGGGCCATCAATTTTACTAACAGCTTCCTTGAATTCCTTGTTCCTAGCAAAATGGGTCTGATAGCAATCAGTCTTGAACTCTTGAAGCAAATTAAAGCCACGAACGCCTCATGCTTGAGTTGCTTGTTGATCTCATAGTTGAATAACACCTCCATTTCATCAGCATCCGTCGTGTAAAACATCGGAGTCAAGAGGGTTTTCTTGATCGACGTGGTCTTCGGTTTCTTCTCTGGCTTTGTGGCGGTCGGCTGCGAGGTGGCGAACATTCGTTATGGGCTCTCTAGTTGTCAACAGACCTGAGCTTTGGGGAGAATGTGGAAATTAAAATGGTAAAACTAAGTCAAACTCTAAATAGTTTCAAAAACAAGTAAAAGGATGAGATTAAAGAAGAATGAACCAGTGTTAGAATGTACAGATGGTTGCAGACGTCCATGGGCCTCACTTCAACCTTAATCAATCACAACAATCTTTCTCCCTACATAACTGTCAATATCTAATTTTGTCATAAGCGAAAACAAACAACATGGCACAGAGAAAGATTGCAAAGAAGAATAGCAGAATATATATTCCTGAAGCCCAAGATCAACATTTGTTGCAAGAAGAGTAAAATTGGCATAAGGTCAATCATGCCCGGCTCAATATATTTGGCTCCCAATCCAATTATAGTATAAAACAAATTGAAGCCTCAAACCTAAGACAAAGGGAGCTCAACAAGTACCCTCGTTACCAACTTAGCTATTAATGCACTGGTAACTGGTTGCACCGGCTCCGAGCCGGGCCTGACTTGAATGAGGAGAATGCACACAAATAAGGTGGTACTAATAACCGACGATTCTTGATGATTCTTCCCTCGAGTATATGTTGACAAAAGTTATGAAGCCCCATCTCTTTGTCATACTAAGGCAAAAGAGCGACAACCCTATTAATCCTTCCGATTTCCGGCTTATCTCTTGATGTGGGGTCTTTTACAAGATCATCTATAAGATCATTGCAAATAGACTCAAATTGATTCTTCCAAGCATCATTGGACCGCAACAAGGAGCTTTTGTCAAGGGTATATTTATAAGGCATAACATCCTCCTTTGTCAAGAATTGTTCAAGAACCGTGGTAGAAGCTAGGCATGTCACGCCCCGTTGTGCTATCAAGGTGCCCTTAGCCTTCTCGGATTTCCTCAAATTTCTATCAATTGGATCAAAGTTGTGAACATCATTGAAATAACATGGCTTATGGGGACCGTTGTCTAGAAAGGACTTCGGTAAGGAGAATGAAAATGTTGTTAAGATGGTCATTTGAGATAATAAAACGCATTCAACTATCATGTTGTGTTTCACAAATGATGTCATATATACTCATATACGAGGTTTTGGATTCGGACACCGTAAATAATTGTTGTTGCAGTTGGAGAGTCGACATGATAAAGTCTCTCTCCAACAAGTTACTTCTAAAGCAATGATGTTACGTTGATTGAGAACACAATTATGCTAGAAGACATCGGGTATGACCTTCAAACAAGAGATCTATGTCATAAGGTGAACGAAAAAGGTGTAGGTAATCATTTGGCTTGTTTACCACCAGGGACGAGGGACAAGGAAAATCTAGGAAGAATGACAACAAATCGTATTTTTCAAAAGATTAGCCTAATGATTTATGCAATTAGCCACTTACCGTAAAGAGAAGGGATATTGAAAAAATAAATGTCCAAAGAAAAAGACACCAAGAGCATAGACTAGTTTCATAACTCTTCGAAAGATAAGACAAATCAGAAGAAGAGTTTTCTCTCCTGACTAATGAACACACACATCAATCCAATGTGTGGGTTCTAGATTTTGGGACATCTTATCATATATGGCCGATTGGAATTTGATTTGCATCTTACAAGCTAATTGATATTCACATGTTGACAACGTTTCCATATCCAACAATTTAGTCTCAAACTCGATTAAACGAAGTCAAACATGTCCAACACTTCAACCTCATAATTTCCATAAACTCCGTAACCCTACACTAGAAAACCTTATACTATAAGATTAAATCTTTAGGATACTTTCATTCTCATAAATACCATAAACCCTTCGACTCTCATTCTCAAAATGCACTTGACTGTCCACATTTTGTTTTTCCTATATGATATCAAAAGTAATCAAATAATGTATGAATGGACTAGATTCGTTTTCATTCCGTTTTCGTTTACAGAGTTTACAGAGTTTAAAACAAACTGGCCATGAACTTCTATTTTTGTAGGTACATTACGAATTGGAACCAGACTAACCACGTACAAAGGTTTGGGTAATCACGTCAAATTTCCCAATACTTGAGTGTATCATGTGAAATTTATCAGCAAAATCTCAACAACAAAAAAATACCCAATAGATACTCTCAACAAACAAATCTCAAAATAATAAAACTGAACATTGAAAACTATGTACAGTGTAAACCGTAGATTAATTCATTAATATTAGCATTAAGATCGCTCCAAAGAACGGGTCGTGATTTGACTTTTCAAGAAGATAACAAGCACACGACACATCTAAATGCACATTTAACAAAGATAAAGACACCCACGATCACAACGCACGACTACGAGTTATTTGACAAATTAAGTAATGTCCACCATACGACGTCGTAACGGAAAGCAGCAAATTACCAGATCTGAAAAACAAATTAAGAAACAGTCAACACAGATCAAAAGTCACCGCAATCGAAGCTGTCTTCCATCACTTCTCCGAGCAAAAGCCCTCCAACTGCACCTCCGATTAACCCGGCACCCAATCCCATACCGAACCCGCCACCGGACTTCTTTGGAGGTTGGGTTTGAACCGGGTACCCGCCCTGTGCCGGATACCCGTATCCATATCCACCTGGAGCCGGCTGCTGAGGAGGGTACCCTGGATACTGAGCAGGCGGGTATCCGGGAGCCGCTGGGTAAGCGTACGCTGTACCCTGCTGTGGAGGAGGTGCGTAGGCATAGGCGGCTCCGCTGCTACTAGCCGGGTAAGCCCCCTGCGGTGGATAAGCCGCCTGCGGTGGGTACGCTGCCTGCGGTGGATAAGCCCCCTGAGCCGGATAAGCTCCCTGAACCGGATAACCCCCCGGATCCTTATGTTTAACATCAGCGGTGTAGTCTTTGATTTTATAAGAGATCTTCAATTCGCCTTTCCCCTTTCCAGAGGACTTAGATCTAACCTGATAGGTAGCGAATTCGGGATCATCTTTTTTATCCTGGAAAGCGGAGACGAGATCCTTGACGGGGACTCTGACTTCACCGAGATCCTTATCGGGGCCGAATGCATCGTGCTTGAGTTGGAAGACGACGGCCCAGCCGGCATGAGCGGCGGTGGCCTCGTCGAAGTTGAAGCGGAGGGTGTGGTTCCAGCAGGGGTTGGTGCCTCCGTCTTGGTGGGTGGGGGTTTTCTGCTTGCTCCCAGGGTCGCCGGAGAGAGTGACGACAACGTAGACGTCCATCTTTCCGATCATGCTGACGTTTTTGAGATCATGAGCCGATATGAGAGTCAATTCTAGCGTTTTGTAACCCATATTTGGTAGATGAGGGATAAATTTCGAGATTGCAGATGGAGAGAGTCTGAGAGAGACGATGGATTTATATATGGTTAAGGAAATGTTGATATATCTTAAGCGCGTAAACTCCGTGTGAAGGGGTTACTTTTCTGGTATTTTGCCGTTACACTTTCCAACGCAACTTACCTTACTTCAATTTTTCTGTTCCTTTGGTGGGGCCACCCCGAATACAGACGTGGGATTACCGCGTCTTTAACCACATTGGGGAGGGATGGTGGCTTAGATTAAAAAATCCAAGATTTTATTTTATTTTATTGGATAAACAGATCGGATATTGACCACGATACTAGGTATTTGGATATCTGTGACTTTGCATGTCCGTGAATATCAGGTTGTTTTAAAACGTATAAAAAGTATTAAAATTAATTTTTAAAAAAATCAGTTACATAACAAAATTTAATTTTAAGAGAAAAAATATATAAATATTTTTTGGTTTAAATCAGGTCCATTCCTAAAATTCCAGGGTCTAGATGACAATAAGTCTCTTTTATACTTGAATCTAGAGCATGCATGATGATAAGATGGTGGATTTTTTTTTTTTTGAAAGGCATCTTTTATGCTTGGATTTAGAAGCGGGGTTGTTATTCGATCAGACGCGGGAGGCAATACGAGCGCATTTTGGATGTGTTTTTCGGGCGCATTGGGGCGCATCCAGACTATGCCTTTGGGGCGCATCCAGAATGCGACTCTGGGACGGATTCTGAATGTGCCCCACATGCAGCTTCTGTCTACGCCCCGTTGTCAGCTTTCCGATGCGCCCGATACTTAATCGGGACAACGTCCAATTTAACCTAGCCCGTTGCGACGCTATATATTTTACGTGAAAATCCAAATCACAATTCACATATCAATCCTAAAAAACCTCGTAGAATATGTCGACATTTTTTGAAGAGATTGAAGTTGAATCCGATGGTAAAAGCGTTAATCTTCTTTTAGATGAAGAGAAGTATAGCGATCCAAATGAACTTCTTATTTTAATATCTTTTATTTTATTGAGGTCTCAAATATATTTTATTACGCTTGATATTCTTACGATTACGATTATTTCGATAAAAGTTTTTCAATTCAACATATTTTAAGACTGAGAAAATAAGGAAACTAATATTTATTATCACCATGTTCAAATTTTTATAAAGATAAAAAAAAAAAAACTATATAATAATATTTTATAAGTATTTTTAAGATAAAAATATATTTATCATTTTTTATTATCTAAATCTCACTTATCATAGATAAATATATATGGGCTAATTTAGTAAGTAGGCTTTTTTTTAATATTGTACACTAAGTAGGCTTTTATTAGTTTTCCAATTAGTAAATATACCCCTCCCATATTTTTTACCGTCCAAACCCTAGCCTCTCTTTCATTCTTACGCTTCTCTCGCCCTAACCCTCATCCGTTTTCCAATTAGTAAATTAGCTAAGTAACTTTTGGGCTAATTAGGGAAAGTTATGTGAAAAATAAGAAGCAAATAATGGTACTTCGAATGGAGAAAACTAGAAGCCAAATTAAATGAACCTCTGGAATATGAAAATAAACATACCATTTCACCTAATAATAAAAAAGGAACATTACCTGCCCATCCATAGCCTGGATAGCACTGGAAGCCTCCTCAACCGATGTATATGTAATGAATCCAAATCCTTTAGATCTATTAGTTTCACGGTCCATGATAATTCTTGCTGCAAGATTCGAGTTTTCATTCTTAGCATAATTATAACTCCAAAATATCTCCTATAGCTGAACAAGATGTAGTATGCCTATAAGAGGCAAAACTCAATGAAACATAGCCAGATAAAGATATTCTATCACCAACCTAACAGCTAACTCCAAAGTGACAAAGATGAAACATAATGAGCTTTATATCATAAAGGAAAGCACACAATTGATGAAGACGGTGTCATTACCATCCTGGACCTGTCCATACTTGGAAAAGGCTTCAGCCAAGGTATTCTCGTCAATGTTGTAAGAGACACCTGCAGCTCAGGGAAGAAGACCATTAACAACCCGCCCAGAAAACATAAACCAAATAGAATCAGTGCTCATTCAATCCAACAAAAAATATCAAGGAAAAGCTTCACCTGCAACGAAGACCTTATGGGATGGAGTTTGTGAGCCTTGCGACATCCATCTCATAGACTGAAAAATCTAAGGACTATATAGAGATTCTGGTATGAAATTTCTGGTAAGAACTTTTCTTACTAGAGCATTGTTTATTTTAGATATTCTGGTATGCATTATATGTTTCTGGTATCAAATTTCTTGTATATAATTTATGTGATTAAATTTCTGGTATTTAATTTCTAGTATCTAATTTCTGGTATCAAATTTCTGGTATATAATTTATGGTATTCAATTTCTGGTATCAAATTTCTTGTATATAATTTATGTTATTTAATTTCTGGTATATAATTTATGGTATTCAATTTCTGGTATCAAATTTCTGATATATAATTTATGTTATTTAATTTCTGGTATCAAATTTCTGGTATATAATTTATGGTATTCGATTTCTGGTATCCGGTATGACAAATTTATTCTAGAAAATA
>BSUD01000153.1:992797-1008128 GCA_033239045.1 Fagopyrum esculentum
TGGACTATAAATCTATTAGTTAATTAGTTAATTTTATTTTTAATTATTAAAATTACAAAAGATTTATGTGATCTACAAGCTAATAAACTTAACATAATTAAACAAAAATTTAATTAATATAACGTGGTCTATATCTACAAGATAAAAAAATTAACAAAAACTTAATTTAATTCAAAATTAACTTTAAAGTCCGATAACTATTATCTAAAAATTAATAAATTCAACGCTTTTAATATCATTTTATAAATATTTATTTAATAATAAATTGATTTGGTTGTTAAGGTGATTTGGTTGTTAAGTTGATTTGGTTTTTATAAAATTATTATTTTAATAATAAAATATTTTATGGTTTAAAAAATAGTGTAAAAAATAAAGATTTATTGGCTTTAATTGTGGGAGTTCAATTTCAAAAATTCTGTGTCCACAGCGCGCCACGTCATCAACTCGTGCTCTGTTTTAGTAAATATAATAGATTTGGTTTCTATAAAATTATTATTTTAATAATAAAAGATTTTATGGTTTAAAAAATAGTGTAAAAAATAAAGATTTATTGGCTTTAATTGTGGGAGCTCAATTTCAAAAATCCTGCGTCCACAGCGCGCCACATCATCAACCCGTGCTCTGTTTTAGTAAGTATAATAGATTTTAAAAAACATTTGAGAGAAATATTGTAATTGATTTTTGTCTTTAACCTATTGTACTCATGATTAAAAAAAATTTACCACTTCAGTTTTCTAGAAAATAATTTAAAATTTGAGACAAAGCATAGGTGTGATTTAACAAAATTAGATAGTGCGTTTAAGAGCAGTCGGGCTCCCATGAAGTTGTTATTTAACTTCATGGTGGAGTTGGACAAATTTTAACCATTGATTCAATCTAATGGCCAAGATTTATTGATCTATTAAACACTTAAGGAAATAATATATTTTGAAGATAATGATAATATATCTACTTCCAATTATTGTGCGGGTTTAATTTTATAAAAATATTATTTTGCATTATCACCTACTTAGTCATGAATAATATCGATTTTGCAAAAAGTATAATTTTATATTATCTATTAATTCACATGTCATGAGATTATATGATTTTAACTAGGTCTATTAGTAAATAATTTTACAAATTTGATATAAATAAAATAATATCAAATCACGTTTTAGTGTTGAGATACCATTGGATAAAACAAATTTAATTACCGGTTAATTTTAAAATATTTTTAAATCTCATTCACTATATTAATACTAAAGATATAACGTTGATGTAGAAATTTTACAACTCCCGCATAAATTTTTGTTTACTTCAAACTTATCATATAAATGATTATTATATTTTATCATTTATATAATTTTATCATATCTTTTAAATAAATAATTTAAAAAGATTTATGTAATTTAAAGGATCGGTCGTAGTCATTTGTACCAATAATTTACACTTTTAAAATAGATGGGTTAAAAATAAACTACTTTTTTAAAAACTAATAGTTGGTTTAAAAGTAAATATATTTGAACTTAAAATTAATATAAATTTTAAATTAATCACTTTATATAAATTGGTAAAGGAATGATCTTGTAGATATTTTCTTTCCTTTTCCATCGATCTAAGAAATGAATCTTAACCATTAATAATAATTAATGGTTTAAATTCACTAAACTTCACCATGAAGTTGATAAGATAACTTCATTGGAGCCCAACCGGTTTAAGAGAGTTTAAATGTGGAGATTAATTTAAAAATTAAAACCTAAATTTAAGGTTATGAATACTCTAATTAATAATTTAACATCCCTATTAAAATGGTAATTGTCTTTAGTAGGTGGAATGAAATTATATTTGAAGCCCGCAAATTAATCAAAGGGTATTTTCAGAATTTTAAATTTCCATCAGCTCCTTAAGTTCCAATAAGCTTGTCATGAAAAGCTTATCACGAGAAGATGATGAAAATCACCATTTCATAAACTTCTATAAGTTTTCATAAGTTTCTTCAGCTACCATCAGCTGCCGCTTCCAAACGTCTATTAAATATATTCAGTGCTAGCTGAAGCTTTCATAAGTTTTCATAAGCTGTCATAAAATGCTTCCCAAATGCCCCCATAGTATCCATAAAATAAAACTCAATATATATACAATCCAAATTATCCATAAAATAGAACTAAATATCCATACTTACGAAAATATCCAGAAATATAACTCAATATCCATGCAAGAGAATTAAATAATAAAATATGTTTAATGAAAGTGGTAAAAATTGAAGGGTACACAAACCTAATGGAAATAGATAAGGGTCTATTTGGTCAAATTCTTTCAACAACGGCAACAATGACGGTTCCAATTCCGAAAAACACACAAAAAAATCTAATCTATTTAACGCTAAATTCCGCAACTTCCAATTCCAATCTTCTTAATCTAACCGATTTATAATTTACTAAGGATCTATTACATAATGGGAAAAAACGAGAAAACACACATCGAGTGGTGTTAATCGACGTTTTCGGCTAATGTTTGCATCCAATCGTTGTGGATTTCCCCTATTCAAGTCTCGATCCATGTCTTGTTATGATTTTTGCTGGAATATCTCGTTGGAATATCTCAAATAGCATAATGCAACTGGCAAGCGATGTAAATGATATAACGATCGGAAGCTCGAAATCAACATAGTAAACAAATCTGATTATCATTTATCATGCCAAAGTGCAAAAGGCTTTATATAAAAAGAAGACAAATTAACATAATATGATGCCTGTAATAGTCGAATGTTAACATTAATGACCAAATTTAAAAATAGTGCAAAGAAAATTACCATTTGGATATTTTTTTTGTGAAGTGTAGATTGTAGGCTGCCAAAAATTTATAAAAAAATAGACAAATTAACATGAATTTTCTTGAATTAGTGTCCACAAATCCTTGCTATAATCATACAAATCAACCCCAAAATCACCATTCATATTTCATCATTACCCCTAATTCAAGCCTTAGTTCTGGAACCGCTTAAATTGATTAAAAAAAAAAAGGTTTTTGGGCGTCGACGCATGGAGCTAGCGTCCAAAAACCTTTTTTTTCTTCTTACTTTTGCCCATTTTCTTTGTTATTTTTAAGATTTGAGCGCCGTCGGAAAGCGTTGGCGCTCAAATCTTTTTTTTATTGGTTAAGCGCCACCGGAATGCGTTTGCATTTTACGTTAGTAAAACAAACTCGAGTCTTTAGCTTTTTCGTTTTATTAATACTAGTGGGTCTTTTTAATAATGGGTCATGGACGGTCTTCCAACATTTCGGGTCAGCCATGATTTACATAATGATTTACTTCCCATTTTCAATTCTACAAATCACGATTTACTTCTTTTGCCCTTACCTATTGCCTTATCTACCCCATTCACTTCCTTACCAAAAAAAAATCTACCCCATTCACTTAATTGATCCACGTGACACAATTTTTGATTAATTAAAATTAATTGGAGTAAAATTAGGGATTTTGTACTCTATATAATGTCTTCTCTTTCCTCCTTTTCCACGGAAGCATTTACTATTTAGTTCATCCTGTAATTTTTATGGTTGTCTTGTTCTATATTTAACTTCTCTTGATTTTTTGAAGGGAATAACAAAAGATTGTAGTTCTAGCCACCCCAGCAATCCAGACACCAACATCTTTTCAACCGTCATTACTTGAGCAAAGGAAGAATGGGTTTGAATGGTAAACATATATTAGATTAAGGTAACTGATAAGAGTAAGAACCTTAGCCAGCCAAAATAAAAGAAGAGAAAATACCAAGCAAAAGTGTTTCATCAGGAAAGGAACTCGGCAAAAAAAAAAAATTGGATGGTAAATAAAAAAATTAAATATACATAACACTACTCAAATATGAAAAGATTAATGAAAGACAGACAAATCCCGAAAGAACCTCCTTCCTGCACAAGGCAAGGACTTGCCCTAGTACTAGCCGAAACACAAATCAGTAATTTATATATTTCTATCCTATTGAGTGCGTTTCTTCACTCAGCGTGGATTGTGAAGCTTGGACCAAGCTATGATGTGAGTAATGTAATACCACCTGGTTATCATGTAGTTGCTCATGGAAAGAACGACTGTGTGGGAGAAGACTGTTGCTAAGGAAGGAACTCCGATCTTTTGTTATTTTCTTTAAAAATCAAGAGAAGCCAATATAGAACAATACAACCAGGAAAATTACGGGATGAATTAAGTAAGTAAAGCTTCCATGGAAGAGGAAGAAAGAGAAGACGATTTTGTAGAGTATAAAATCCCTAATTTTATTGTAATTAATTTTAATTGGATAAAAGTTGTGCCACGTGGATCAGTTAAGTGAATGGAGTACACAAGGCAATAGGTAAGGGCAATAGAAGATCCGGACTAGGAATATTGAGGTGTACCTTGTTCATCCTCTTAAGAAATTTTTTCAAATCCCCATCCATTTTCTTCTTGTTATGAGCTTGAGAAAAAGGAAGTGGAGGTCTATAGAGCTTAGGGGTGAAATTTTTGGTACCTCTTCTTGGAAGTTTTCTCAACAACAACGGGATTTGCGGTCTCATTTTAGCTTCTCAAGGTAATGCCGCAAACTCCTCTAGGATTGTTTTCCTATGGATCCACAAAGTGCTTATTGTCCTCTAACGAGTTGATCTATGATCTTATCTTGAGTAGTTTGTTTGAGGGCTTGAGCTTGTTTTGGAGCAAGATCTTTGGATGGGCAATTTCTTTGTGGAAAGGGTGGTATTTTAGAAGCGTACTCATTTTGATATTCCCTTTCATTTTCTAAGTAGTTGACTTGTTTCATATCCTCCCAGTGCAACATGTGTTCATTAAAGGCCGACCAGTCTTCGATTTCATGATATGTGTCCCAGAAGAATTGAAAATTTATATTAGTATCCACATTAGCAACGAGAGTGGTAGAATTACCCTCAACGAGTTTCATTAAAGCTTGCACTGCCTAACTAGTTTGTTAATCATGTCACCGTCCTTGATATTGTAGATCCCACGTGCCTTGTTACGCTTCTTACCGTACTTCCCAATCTATTCTACAACAATCACAAGATGAATCATTTTATCTAAGTCATTTATAAAATCCCTTATTTTGAAGGTAATAAAAAGGTGAAAATAAAGTACTTTGAATATATATATATATATATATATATATATATATATATATATATATATATATATATATATATATATATATATATATATATATATATATATATATATATATATCATTGGACCGGATATGAACCTTGACGAATATTTAGGTCCGGACCTATTAAAACAAGTTTTTTTTGCTGCAAATTTGGCTATTTATTATATTTTTAGCAAGCGGACCTGAATATTCAGTTCAAGTCCGGTCCAACAATAAGTTTCCGATCGAAACTAGTTTAGTTCCCGTCCAAAATTCCGGTCTAAAGCGGAATTTGAACAAACCCTACTCATAGTAATGTTGAGGTGAAGAGTACCCGAGAGGTACCGAATGAGTCTTTTAAGAGCATGACAATGATCTAATGTGGGAGCTTGCATATATTGAGAAAGCTTGCTGACAAAGTAACCAGTATCAGGTTAAATGAGGCCTAGATATTACAAGCTTCCAACAAGAGTTCGGTAATATGTTGGAGAAGGTAAAAGATGTCTAGAGTAACGATCAAGAGCTTATGTAGAGATAGGTGTACTAACAGGCTTAGAGTCATATATGCCAACCTTGTGAACCGGTCCTAATTTTATTTTTGTTGAGTAAGTATAAGACCTGAGGGTGTTGGCATGAATTCAACTCCAAGAAAGTAAGAGAGTGATCCAATGTCATTAAGTAATAATTTTTATTCAAGCTGACGAACAAGAGCATGTACTACAATAGGTGGTGTGTCAGTGAGAATAATGTCATCAACATAAACAAGCAAGTAGAGTTAAACATGATTTCTTCGATAAATGTAGAGAGAAGCATCAACAATGGAGTTGATGAAGCCATGATTGAGCATGTGCACTTTCAACTCAGTGTATACCATGCATACAATGCTTTTTTTAGCCCATAGATGGTTTTGTTTAGATGACAAAGATAGGTGGATGGTGTTTGTCAACGAACCCCAGAGATAGCTCCATAAAGACTCACTTTGTAGTTTGTCTTGAAGAAAGGCATTATTGACGTCAAGTTGTTGAATTGACCACCCAGCTATCACAATCAAAGTGAGCATCACTTGAACAATGACAAACTTGATTACAAGACTGAATGTGTTGGCTTAGTCGAGGTCATGAAGGATGAAAACATTTGGCTAATAGTCGTGATTTGAATTTGTTGAAATAGCCATCCAACTTGTGTTTAATACGAAAGACGCACTTGCACCCAACCAATTTTTTATCATGGAATAGAGGAACTAGGACCATGTATTGTTCTTCTGTAGGGTGTCAAGCTCAAATTGCATGGCTTGTCTCCATTCAGGGTTTTTGAAGGCTTGAGTGATGGTTTTTGGTTCTTGAGAAGGATGGTTGGGACGAAAAGTGTGTAAGTTAAGTTTTTGAATGGGTTTGGTGATGTTATTTTTTGTTCCAGTAATGATGTCAAATAGTGGAGATGTGGTGGGGATAATGGGTGGGGAAAGGCGTGTTGTGGGTAGGGTTGAGGATGTTGAAGATGATGATGGTTCATGTGTGGGAGCAAAAAAATTCACATATAATGGGAGTAAGAATGGGTGTGTGAAGCACTCATGAAGAGCTATGGTTAGAGTTGGGACTAATGGACAAGAGGTTGGGACCTGGTAAAGTATTGGGTTGTTGTATATTGGGTAGGTTAAAGTTTATTCATTGAGGAGATTAAGTAGTAGAGAGATTGGTGGTTTTGGAAATTTTAGAATATTAAAATTTCATTTCCAAAAATTAAATATGGAGGGATATATATAGATCTTGTGAATCTTAGGGTCGAGGCATAGATAGACACTTTGATGATTGAAGACAAATACACATGCTATTTACCTAGGTTCAAGCTTATGACAATTGTAAGGACGGAGCCAAGGGAAGCAGAGTTATCAAAAGCTTTTGATTTTGAGATATGAAGGTGGTGTATGAAGTAGGTGACTATATGGGGAGTTATCGTGGAGGACATGAGTAAGGAGGCGATTATATGAGATAGATATCCGTGGTAAAGGCATGAAGCCAATGGTTGAGACTTGAGAGGCATGTTGGAGTGTGTAAAAAGGGCAAGCCCCATTTCTACTACATGGAAGTGTTACGTTCAGATAGTTTATTGTGTTCCGGTGTATGAGAAGGGCTAGTGGGGTGAGTTATACCAACGAAACTTTTTAGGAATTGTTGAAGTGCAACGTACTCCCCCATTACCAGAGTAAATAATATTGATTTTGTGGTTAAAGTAGTTTTTGACGAGAGCCTAAAACTTGATAAAGATAGACATTGTATTTGATTTTTTTTGCAAAAGGGAAACAACCACGAGGAATGAGTAAAGTGATCAACAAAAACTACATAGTACTTATGACCATCATAAGACATTACTAGTAAACTCCACACATCCGAGTAGATGATCTCAAGTGGATAAGATGAGTGAATTATTGATTGTAAGAATGAAAATTTGTGACTTTTATTGAGATGACATGGATTACAATCATTCCGCACAAGAGCAAATTTGTTTATATTTAAATTCTTGACTAAAAGCGAAAAATATGAGATGATGAATCTCCAAGCTTGTGATGAAGAGAAGCTGAACTTTATTTGTGAGTAGTGAACATGGATTTGATTGGTGAGGGTCACACATAGATTCTATTAAAACATGGTCCTTTAGCTAAGATTGTTCCCGGCCTCATGTTCTGCACATAGACCAAGTTGTATGAGAAGACAACAAAGTATGGAGAATGATGTGTTAACTTAGATATAGAGATGATGTTTTGAGACATCTTGGGTATAAAAATGTACATTTTGTAGATTGAATTGAGTAGAAGATGAAGTTAAAGACACATTGTCAAAATGGGTGATGTTAAGACCCGAGCCATTATCGACTAGCATTTCATCATTTCCATTGTAAGGGTAGTGAATAACTAAGTTGTCAAAATCCTTAGTGACACGATGAGAGGTACCATTGTCCATGAGTCATTGTTGTTGCATAGGGTTGTTAGTGATGGTGTTGACAATATGTGAGGTTGCATGGAACCTAATTGAGTTAGGTAAAGGTAAGTTAGGGTGTTGTTTGCATATGATTGAGTAGTGAGTAAGGACATGGTCAATCTCACGACACTATTGACAACGTCCCTTGAAGGATTTACCGCCAATAGTGCTAGAGGGTTGTTGGGTTTGGTTGCTTGTAGGCCAAGATACTTGTGAGTTATGGGGAGATGAGGGAGCTTGCCAAGTAGTTTGAGAATAGGACGATTTACCTCTTCTTTTTGTGGATCTTGTCTGAGCATTGAAGCAACAATAAGAACAATTTATGTGATATATATTGTTGTGTTTGAGATACATTTCATGATTAATGAGATTTTCATGAAGTACCTCAAACGTAATAGGTGTGTCTCGGGCATTGATAGCATGAATGACAGGTTTGTATGCCTTGTCGAGACCAAGTAGAATGTAGTTAGTCAGATCTTCGCGGGAGACCGGTGCTTTGAGTGAAGCTAGAAGATCTACACATGCCTTTATTTGTTGTATGTACTCAACAATAGTGGGTGTACCTTTCACCGTTTATCGTATCCTCTCCTTGATCTACTTGATGTGGCCACGAGATGGCTTCTCAAAGGTGGTGGAAATGAACTCAAGGCTTCCTGAGGTGGTGACATTGGTGGCCAAGGTGGCGACTGTGGGTGAAAAGGTGCCAAGGATTGCTCCATAGAGAATGCGATCATGGCGTTTGTGAGTGAGATATATTGGGTATGAACTTTCCATGAGAATTAGTTTTTGGTTTCAAGCTTGATGATATTGGTTAGGATAACGAGGATGAAGGGTTTTGTTGGTTCGTGGGGATTGACTAACTAGGTACTGGAGTCGGCACCATGGTTGAGTAAGGTTTTGTTTTGAATGATCGAGGTTGATATCATATAGGATGTTGTAAACGTAAGTGGTGATATATTGATAAAAGTTGAGTATACTTGCACTTATACTCGAGCAATGAGCTTAATATAGCTAGGCGGATAAAACTATATCCTACAATAGAGGATGATAGGAATATCTTAAATATCTAGTTTCTATGATTAACATGATGAACCTATCTATTCGGTTATCAAATGAGTGATGTATAAACAAGATACAATTATCAAGTAGATAGGTGTGAAAGTGGTTCATAACTTCGTATATAACGTGTCAAATGGCACTCTACAAACCATATGTTTTTTTCATTGGTTGGACATTTGGACTATGTAATGAAATACCAAGGAAGATAGCCACCACCTTGACTGGAAACCTAATCACAAAAGATAGCAATCCGATCTTTAGGAAGATGAGCAAACACCCCAAAAAAAATCACCACAATTTTTAGCACCACCACCGACTTTCGCTCCACCACCTCAACGTCATCGGTATCTTGGGCTTGACGGCCCTACAAGACAAAATGTATCAACTCAATTAGATAGGGATTGTCACTCCCACTATTTATTGTGATAACCTTGGTGCTACTTCCCTAAATGATAATTCAACATTTCACTCCATGAATGAAACGCATTGCCTTTACCAATCACTTTGTTCGAGAGCAAGTCAACAACAAAGCTCTTCGAGTCATTCATGTCTCTACTCGTGATCATCTTGCAGACATCCTAACGAAGTCACTAGCTTATTCGACCTCGTTTCAATGAACTACTATCCAAGTTACAACTCTCCTCAAGACCGTTCAACTTGCGGGAGAATGTTAGTCATAGAAATTAGATATTGAAGATATTCATAACATCGCCTATTGTAGGATATAATTTTATCCTCCTAGTTAGATATTGTAAGCTCATTACTTCTGTATAGGCATACTCAACTTCTATCAATATATCATCACTTACATTATCCTATACATCCCCGGGTAACAAAAATTTAATAATATTGTTAAGTTCTTCTATTTCATTTTAATGCATTTTTGCACATGTAAGTTAACGCACAATTTGTAGTTTCTGTTTTTTAAACTTTTTTTTTTTTGAAAGTTTAATTGTATTAGATAGATGAGGATGTACAGGAGAGTTCATGTGCAAGAGCAGTTCAAACATGAGGAATAGAGATTAATGAAAGTGGATTCCTAGAATTCTAGCATCAGCAAGGCTTTGAGTGGATCTGTCCTTCCAATGGTGTGCAAGGTAGTTCCTGGTGTTGCAAATAACCATCCCTGCACAGTCCACAACTCTAGTGAAGGTGCTGTTGTATACAAGGTTGTTTCTAGCCTTCCAGACAAAGTAAATGTATGCTGTAATGGTAGCTATCCTGGCGCTTTCCAGCAGGTTGTGTCCTGGGTTAGGTCTCGAGCAAAGCCACGACCAAACATTGTTATTGTATGGTGCAGGATAGGGGACTCTTGTCCATCTAGAGATAATGTCAAGCACAAGAGAGGAGTAGCTGCAATGATGCCACAAATGATCATCATCTTCCACCATATACCTACATAGCATGAAAATGTCGTTAGTAGCAAGGTTCCATCTCTTGAGCCTAGAGAGAGTCGGGAGTTTCTTGTGGTAGGCAATCCAAGTGGTAAAGCAACACTTGGGGGTGTTGGTCTTGAGCCATATTGATTTGAAGGGGTTAGGGTGGGATGCAGGGGGTGATGATTGAAAAACTTATACGCCTGTTTGGGCGAGAAGGTGTCCATGGGGATAGGTGAAGGCCAAGGGCTGGTGATACCGCTGGGGGGGTTAAGAATCTCGTCGCGCACAGAGAGGAGGCTCTTCCAGAAGCTGTTGTGATAGGCCTTATGATTACAGTTCCAAATGCTGCAGTTTTTAAGGATATGCTTCGTGGACCATCTGATCCAAAGGTTATCGTCACCCCTGTCGATATCATAGATGAGACGAGCCAAGACAGCTTTGTTTCTTGCAAGCAAATTGGGGAATCCAAGGCCGCCCATCTTCTGATCGCAACAAATGGAGGACCAGGCAAAAAAAATATTAGATATTTATAAAATATATCGAGCATTATGATGAATGATCCATCACCTAACTCTTTTAAATTTCATATATGGTTTGGATCAAACAATTCAACTACTTATCAAATCCGGATAAATTTGGCATTCCAATTATGGTTTTCGTTCGGTGAAACGTAGTTTACTACGGGATGAAGTTGAAGTTGAAGGAAATATTATGGGTAGAATAATAAAAAAGGTTACGGGATAAAATTTAATTTGATTATTTGTCATGTGACAAGGGTGAATTTGTTAATATTGAGTGAACATACATCCAACAATAAATTAGTTTGTCCGATACAATCCGGATACATATACGGATAACACATACAAAAAACGAGGGGCAAATAATAAAAGTTCTTTTTTTCTTTCTTTTTTTTTGAAGATGAATTGTATTAACTGAAAGAATATACAGTAGAGTCATACTAGGAGAGAGGGCAAAGTTACAAAGGGAGAGAAAAATTATGGAAGGTGAATGCCAATTAGATTGGCCCAAGAGATTGATTTAGACGATCTGTTTTTCCAGTTGCTAGAGATGTAGTTCTTTGTTGTGGAGATGATGGTGTGACCAGTTGAGGTGGGGTGAGTGAAACTTTGGTTGAATGTGAGATCATTTCTTGATTTCCAGATGAAATAGATGTAGCTTGTGATGGTTGCGACACGAACATGAGACCGCAGGTCATTCTTGTTGCATTTGAGGTTGTTGAACCAAGTCCAGAAGTTTTGCCCGTTGAGATGGGGAGCCGGCTCACGGAGCCAAGAGAAAGTTTGGACGAGAACCGTAGTGGAGTAGCTGCAGTTTTGGAAAAGGTGATCTTCGGTTTCGGGGTGCAGACTACAGAGCTTACAAGAGTCATTTGTTACAATATTCCATGTGAGCAGTTTGTAGAGCGTAGGGAGATGTTTGTGACAGGCCAGCCATGCAATGAACCTGCACTTAGGGACGTTACTATTGCTCCAAATAGAGCTGTGAAGGAATGGTTGGTTTGGAGGGGAGGGTTTCCAGATGAGGTTTAAAGCAGCAGTAGTTGAGAAGGCACCAATTGGGTTTGCTGTGAGCATGGAGAAGTTTGGGGCGAATCCAGAGTCAACAATTTCATCCCGGACTTTGAGGATAGCACACCAGGAGTGGCTATACTTATAACTTGGAGCATAATTCCAGATGGAGGAGCCTTTGAGGATGTTGAAGTGAACCCAATCGGACCAGATGCTAGAGAAACTGGCCGGGTTGTCAAGCTCGAAAATAAGCTTTGAAATACATGCTTTGTTCCAGGAGAGAAGCTCTTTAAATCCAAGCCCACCATCCTCTTTTGGAGAGAAAACAGTAGACCAGGCGACAAGGGCGCGAGAGCTAGAGTCAGTACCGGCCCACAGGAAAGAGCGCAGCAATCCAGTGATAATAGAGGTGACGCCTTGGGGAATCAATAGGACTGCGTTCCAGAATTGATTTATGGCCATGAGGATGGATGAAACAATCTGAGCTCTACCCGCATAAGAAAGTTTCCTTGCGGTCCAAGAGTGGATTTTCCTTGTGATTTTGTTGATGAGAGGCTTGTAATCAAAGGTGTTTAGGCGCTTACTTCCGATTGGAATGCCAAGATAAGTGAAAGGGAGGGATCCGAGCGGGAGCCCAGTGAAGTTTGAGAGAGAAGCGCACTCATGAGGAGATAATCCACTAGTGAAAAGGGCGGACTTTGAGGAGTTTAGGTAGAGGCCAGAGAAATTACCAAACGCACGTAATGTGTTTATGATGATCTTGGTAGAGATTTGGTCCCCCGACAGAATAGCAAGAGGTCATCGGCAAAGCATAAGTGAGTGATTCGGGGAGAACTGCATTTAGGGTGAATGATGAAATTCGGGTTTGCAGTGTTGATTTGAAGCATCTTTGAGAGCACTTCCATAGCTATGACAAATAGAGGCGGGGAAAGAGGACACCCCTGTCTGAGTCCTCTAGAGCCTCTGAAGAAACCATTTAGTGCACCATTTATGTTGATGGAATATGAGGGAGTCGTGATGCAAGCACGGATGAGTTTGATGAAGCTTTCAGGGAATCCCATACGACCCAGACAATTGAGGATGAAACGGTGGTCGATCATATCGAAGGCCTTTACAATGTCGATTTTCATGGTGCATCTAGGGGATATATGACGTCTAGAATAGCTTTTGAGAAGTTCATTACATATGAGAATATTGTGCTTGATTGATCTACCCTTTATGAAAGCTCCCTGGTATCTACCGATGATAGAGGGGAGAGCAGCATTAAGCCGAGAAGCAAGGATTTTCGCAATCACTTTGTATGAAGTGTTGCAACAAGAGATGGGCCGGAAGTCAGAAGGGAGAGTTGAATTATCCTTCTTAGCAATCAAAGAGATGGACGTGTGGTTCACTTGAGGAGGGAAGGTGCCCTTGATGAAGAATTCGTTGATTGCATTTGAAAATGCGGAGCCAGTAATATGCCATGTTTCTTTGAAAAAGAAAGCATTAAATCCGTCCGGTCCCGGCGCTTTGCAATCACCGAAACCGAAGAGGGTGCTTTTGATTTCCTCCTGAGTGACAATGGAGCAAAGATTAGGGATGAGATCGTGTGGTATTTTTGGAAGGGTGCAGTCCGGAAATAAATTGAGCGGATTGTGAGGGGTTGGTGGGTTTAGGATTGAGGAGAAGTGGTTGACTAGGATGGTTGAGATTTTAGTGGGATCATGGGTGTAACCGCTGCCAAGAATATGGGGATCTTTTAGGATCTTAATGGCATTTAAAGCACGTATGGTGATAATGCTCTTGAAGAAATAGCCGTTACATTGGTCACCGTTTTTAATCCAAGCAGCCTTTGAGAGTTGAGCGAGGGTGGATCTCAACAAGCTCAAACTCGAGTTGAGTTAGGAAGTGACGGTCTTTTTCTGAAGGAGGAGGTTGGGGTCAAAAGGCGCGGCTTGGAGGCCATTTTGAGTGGTGTTTAGGGCATCCTTCAGGTTGGCAATAGTGGAGTGGAGTGTCTCCATTTTTTCATTTGGGAATCTCTTGAGAATTGGTTTGAGGCGTTTGAGTCTTTGTAGTAGATCCTGCATAAAGCCATAGCTGGGAGGGTCGCTCGATTGCTTCCAGGCGTTGGATACGGAATTTGCGAAATTCTCGTGGCCGGCCCAAGCATTGTTGAACCGGAACTGGCGCTTTGCCTGAATGGGAATGTCGTTGAGGAAGAGAAGCCCGGGAGAGTGATCCGAGGTAGAGGGATTCTCAAAGTAGACAGAGGAGTTTGGAAAAGTGGAAGCCCAGGTGTGGCTTGTGAGAACACGATCAAGCTTACACCAAATACGATTAGCAATCTGCTTATTGTTCCAAGTGAAGGCGCAACCAGAGAAAGGGTGGTCCGTCAAGGAGTTTGAGGTAAAGCATTCCGCAAGTTCATGTGATTGTTGAGAGGAGGGGTTGTGGCATGCCGATAACTTTTCAGTGGGGTTTAGAGTGGTGTTGAAATCCCCCAGGAGTACCCATGGGTAGTTTGTGGTGAGAAGGTTTATGGTTGAGATGCAATCCCAAAGGGGTTTTCGGAGATCAGGGGTGTTATGGGCATATACGAAGGTACATGCGAGACTTGATTGGGAAGTAGAGTCTGAGTTAGGAGGGGGGAGAGATTTTGAAGTGAATGAGTTGATCATTTGAAAGAATAGGGGTCATGTGGAGGCTAGCCGGGTTCCACCAGACCCAAATGCAGCATGTTTGGTTAGGGAGGACATTTGATGTGTGATTCCAACTTGGAATAAGGTTTGCAAGTTTATCTATTTTGCTGTCCAGAACCTTGGTCTCGAGCACAACAACGACATCAAGATTGTGGCGACATACTATGTCCCGGATAGAACGTTACTTGTTGGGGTGATTGAGCCCCCTAATGTTCCAAGCACAAACTTTTAGATTCATCAATGATTTTTGTGGTTGGAGATTGCATCCTTGATGCTTTCATGTTTTGAGGGGGAGAAGATGTTTGAGGGTCGGCAGGTATTGTTGGGGTAGAAGGATCAGTGGGAGTGGAAATTGGGGGCACGATGGTGGGGGTGGATGAAGTGGTTGATGTAGATGAGTTGGGGAGATCGGGGACATACTTTCATGATCTTTTGCAAGCTCATTAGCATGGTTTTGTGTTGTTTGGATATTGTTTGTGTAGAAGTTGTTTGGAGCAGAAAGTTTTGAGTTACAGTGATCTTTCTGTTGATTTTTCTTGATGAGGAGGGAGGCATCCGGGGTGGGAATTATTGGCCCAAGGTTTGAAGGTGGGG
>BSUD01000153.1:1008424-1086269 GCA_033239045.1 Fagopyrum esculentum
GGCGTAGGGGGGGCTGGTTCGAGGGGCATCCGGTGGGTTTTTTGTGGACCGACATCGGTGTCCGAATAGAAGACATTTGGGGCAGTGCTCAGGGAGCCACTCGTAAGTCACTTTTTGGGTTATTTTTTCACCATCCTGGCCCAAGAAGGTGACTTCACGTAAGAGAGGCTTTGACGCAAGTAGTTCAACAAGGATCTTTGCATATCCAAGTCTATCCTGATTTGCGAAGCTAGAATCAGTGAGGAGTGGTACTCCGAGTGCTGAACCGATCTTCGCGAGCATGGTAGGAGACCAGAACCTATAGTCCAAATCATGGAAGGTAGCCCAAACTGGGACAGAGGAGAGACTCGAATAGTCAAGAGCAAGGTCGTGAGTCCATCTCTTAATAAGGAGGGTAGTAGCGCCATTTATGAACCAAGGGCTGCCTTGAAGCACAACGTTAAGATCATGTTTGGAGTTAAAGTGAAAGACAAATACACCCTTGTCATTTCGAAGGATTTTTGGTGGAGATACGTTATTCCAGGAGTTGTTTGCGAAGTTTGACATACATTGGTAGGCCAAAGGACTTCCTCGGGGAAAGCCCACCAGAGACAGGTGCCACTTAGACATGGTGTCAGAGACATCATCATTTGAAAAATGAATGATGCCGTCATCAATTCCTGGGGTGAAGGGAAGGGGGATAAGGTTCCATGACGAGCCTTTAATGAGGATGTCTCGAAAAGAGCCTTTTGGGTTTTCGGAGTTTGGTGGGCTGGAATGTGAAGGGGCGTCAGCAAGGTTGACACTTTTGAGTTTTGTGAGGGTAGTTGGAGGGTCATCTGGAGAGGGCATGTCGGAGGAAGAAACAACACCAGCAATGAGTTGAGGATTTATGGTATTGGTATGGCCGTTTGGGATATCACGAGACTTAGGTGGGGTAGACTGTTGAATAGTAGCATGCAACATAATAGATGGGGGTGCATCTATAGAGCAATTTGTAGGGTTTTGTGTTGTTTCAGGATTATCAGAGACATTTGTAAGGATACCTTCAAGAGGTATGGGAATATTCCTAGCTTGAAGAGCGGCCCCTGGGGACTGCAAAGGGGACTGCAGAGAGGACTGGGAGTCCTAGGAGATTGGTAGAGGGTTTTGTGAAGGAGCAATCTTATAAGGAGAGGTTGAAACTACTGCAAGAGGAGCAATATGAGGGTTGAAGGCAATTGCTTCTTTGGTTGCGTTTGACAGGTTTGTTGGGATAGGGGTTTGGAGGGGAGGGAAAGATATCTTGGAGGAGATCTCCAACTCATGCTTGGCCAAGTCCTTCGATATTCTGACGTTGTTGGAGCGTATAATTTCTTCAGGGATGACTTCGTATGGGCTCGGAGGGTCTGAGGAAGATCTCTACTTTGATGGGCTCAGGTGGAACTGCGAGAGCTTGACGGATTTCTTCTTGGAGCGTTTTGATCCGCCCATCGTGGGCAGCAGGGAGGGCGGGGCAAGGCCGGACGGCCTCACTGGGGGGAGGAGGAGGAGGCGGGGATGCCACCCTCCGGCAGGGAAAGTGTGTTTAGGACGAGAGCGTTTTTTTTAGTAGGATAATAATAAAAGTTCTACATCTTCCAATTAATGTCAATTGCCATAAAATAATTTTGAGCCTTTCATCTTTCTTGCAATGTCATCCAAAGAATGTTGTAACATGCATTCCGTATAATAGACTTGCCAATTTGTTTGAATTTCGCAACAACAATACAAACAATAGGCAACCCAAAGCTTATCTTCGGTTTGTAACATGAAATGACACAACTTCAACGGAGCCGTCAATGAACTTCTTTACACCACAATTATCGAATAATATGTCCATATAGTTGATTGATTGTCAAGAATGTCTAATATCTCAAGAGCTATTAATGCATATCGCTTTGACTCTAGAC
Source organism: Fagopyrum esculentum (assembly GCA_033239045.1). Taxonomy (NCBI): domain Eukaryota; kingdom Viridiplantae; phylum Streptophyta; class Magnoliopsida; order Caryophyllales; family Polygonaceae; genus Fagopyrum; species Fagopyrum esculentum. Next base: position 1,010,335 of record BSUD01000153.1, read on the forward strand.
CTCCCTTACCAAGAACACTAAACAATGTTATATTACACTTCGATTAGGAGGAGGACATTAGTTGCATAGAAGAGAAAACATAAGTTATAAGGAACTCAATTGGATGTGACGAATTTCTATTGGATGAGAGTGAGAACAATTGGATTCATCTATAGTTTTGGTTTTATTCTCCACTTAACAAACATAACTTCACAACCAATAACAACCAAACAAAACCAACAAAAAAAATCAACCAAACAATTTAAGAGTACCTTAACAACATAAAATAAATCAACAGCTTCAAAAATATCAGCAATTTCAAACAACCAGGATGTTACTAATTAGAGTACCTTAGCAATATCAATGTTGTCAAATTATGACAAATTAAGATGTAGCCACAAGTATGAGGTGGTCATTTGAACTAAAAAGCTATAAATAAATATAAATCCCATCACGTAGTCCAAAATTAGACATTAAATTGAGAGGTATCCGCACATATGAGGTGATGTACAAAAATTACATGAGAAGTTCAAAAAGTAGGGAAGAGAAGACACTCACTAAGGTTTGAACGGAGAAAGTAAGGGAAAAGAGAGAAGTCACCCACTAGGGTTTCAGACATATTGGAAAGGTAAATTGTGCTTCCAAGACGACGGCTGGCTCGATAGAAATATTAATGATGGTTTGTTGACTCGAGAGGGGAAGAAGACTATACAAAGATCGGCATATGGCTCAACGGGGATGACATCGATGTTGAGTGGAAGAAGAAGAAGAAGAAGAATGATAGTAACTTGAAAAATCCTTCAACTCACTTAACCACATCTTCACCCAAAAAAATTGTCATCTAACAAAAAAAGAAGACTGAAAAATAAAAAGAGATATAGGCCCTTTTTGGTAAATGAAAAAATTAAGGGAAATAAGATTATAGGAATTAAGAGGGGAGAATAATTCTTAATCTCGTTTGTTATGTGTATGAAGGAGATGAAATGAATTAAATTAAATTATGAGAATTATGTAACCCTTTTGAACTTCAATTATAAGAAATATGAAGATTATTGACGCTAAAATATCATTTTTACGCATTTTTCTTTTCTCATATCTTTTATCTAAACAAAATGGCCAAAATTAGTTAAGTAAGCCCTTTTGAGAATTGTCTGATAATTAGGCTCATGATACAAATATGTTAGTAAATGTATTCCTAATCAAACCCCTTACCTTCCAACTTCAATTTAATAAAAGTGGTAAATATTGAGAGGGTATACAAACCTAATATATATAGAAAATGACCGATTTGACCAAACTCTTTGAAAAAAATTAACACATATATTTTTTTCGCAATTTTACCCGCAATCATATTAATTTTACCAATCACTCATTTCACTTATTTTCATACTCGTCCCCTTAAACAATTTCATCGTCTTAATCCTTTATCTAAATAATTTTCTTCATCTTCATCTACGTAGTCTTACGTTACCAAACGAACCCATAAAGTTGCTCATACAGATTAAACCTATTGCCGAATGCACCCATGATCTAATTTTATGGGTTAAGTGAAGCTTTCGGGGCGTTCAACAATGTATTTTTTAGGAGATTATTGAGAGCTTATTATACTCAGATTATTTTGACAATAAAAATATCCAAACATAAATAGATTATCAGAAATTTTATCCCCTGAAATAATATCCAAATTGTGCCGAATGGACCCTAGTGTTTTTTATACCTAACAATATTGTTAGGATTTAGTTAAACCTGGTTCGAGTTAACCCTTAGATTAGCGGGTTTGAGTTTTGAGTGTGAGGCCGGTTTGGTTTGATGAAGGGTTGGACATGGTACTTGTGCTATATTGGCGATGGGCTGATTGCAGAGCCGGTTGGGCCTAGTTGATCGAGGCCCAATGGTAAGCGCTCCAATCCATCTCACCTGTTGTTGAAGCAGAATGAACGAAGCATTAAGTGATGAAATGCTGCGTTGCTAATATTCTTTTCGTGGCACTGAGTACTTAAGCTCTCTTCTTTGTCTTCAACCCTAAGGCGGCCGAAACACCTCTGCTGAGAACCCTAGATCTGAAAGTAAGACGAGAGAAAACACAGAGAGAAAATTTTGTGAGAGAGAGATCAAAGTCGAGTACTTCACTCAAGAGTTGTCTTGGAGCGTTCTCTGTTGTCTAGATCTTGCTTTGCCTCAAAGCACATATCGATTCCTTGGTGGCTTACAAACCTCTTACCTATCTTTGTTTTTCGTAATCTTTTAATTTGATCTTGTATGGTTTTTGTGGTTGTTTTTGTTCATCTTGTAACCGTTCTACACTGTACCACTACCTAGTGGATTGGACTGGATCTCCCCTCCTGAGATCCCGCAGAGTAGAGCTTATCTCGAATTGCGTCACCAAATCTTTGTGTGCATCTGTTTTGAAAGATTGGATTGCTCTAGATTCAGCCAGTTTTGAATCGGTAATTCGATAGAGTTTTTATCAAATTGGTATCAGAGCAAGGTTTACGATTTGAAGTTGGAGATCTTGTTTTTCAATCGGTCTTTAATTTCTCCAAATTTGTTCTTCTTTGAGTTCCTTTTAAAATTGCTTCCGCTTATCTCTATCGTTCGTTTTTCGTTTCGTCTAATATTTCTCAAAACAGTCTTTTGATTACCTTCTGGCTCTTCAAAAACCCCAGAAAAGAGGATAATTCCTTCAAGCACTTTTGCTTAAGGAACCCTAGATACGAGGAAGATCAAAAGAACCTAAAACTTACAGTGTTTTGAGGATCTTTGATTATTCCCACAGGACGGCAGGTTCTTTGGTTCTAAAGACTGCCTTACATCGATCCTAAGTACGACATCTGGGATCGTGTCTTCTTAGACACGGAACTATGTCGGAAAACACAGTGATGATTAAGCCCTTTGATGGCACCCTTGACTTTTCCATATGGCAACTGAAGCTGAAAGCGATCCTCATCAAGGAAAAGTGATGGACCACTGTACAAGGAAAGTTCCCTCTAGATACTTCCCCAGATAGGAAACAAGAGCTTGATGAGCAAGCTCACTCTGAGATTTTTATACGGTTAGCTGACGACGTGGCTCGTCAGGTTGTAAGTCTCACTGATCCTTCTTTGCTTTGGAAAAAATTAGAAGATCTTTATCTTAAAAAGTCTTTGCCTAGTCGTATATCTTTGTTGTGTAGATTGCTCAATTTTCGGATGAATGTCAACCTGTCTTTGCATGATAACCTATACATTTTTCTCAAATTGACATAAGACTTAGAAAGAGGTAATGATAAGATCTCTGATGACCACTCTACTATCCTTTTATTGAATGCTTTGCCTAGTCAGTTTGACAATTTTAAAGATGTTATCCAGTTTAGTCATGATGAAATCTCTAAAGACAAAATACTGGAACAAATAATACAGAAAAATGAAAGTATAAAAGTCTTAAAATAATCATAAAACTGATGATAAATCTAAGGCTCTCATGATGAAAGGAAATAAAAGGAATAAAACAAAATACAAGCTGAAATATGAACTAGAAAAGGATAAGAATAAATACTCTAATGATCTTGATAAAAAGAATAAAAAATGCTTCTACTGCAGTAAACTAGGACACTACCAGGAAGAATGTAGGAAGAAAAAGAAAAATGAATCTAATAAAGATAAATTTGCTCATTCTGCATCTCTTTGTGAATCTGACTATCCTAATGAACTGCTTGTATGCTCATCTAAACATGATTGTTCTAAGTATGATATGCCTTTGTTTGCATGCTTATATCATCATGAATTACTGGTGTGTGCTTCCAATTCTAATACCATGAATGACTGGATTCTTGACTCTAGATGTACTATGCATGCTACTTCAAATAAATCTATTTTCACTAGTATTAAATTGTATAATGCTGGAGAAGTTATGCTAGGTGATAATACTAGCTTAGCTATAAAAGGAATTGAAAATGTACCTTTAATTTATGTATGCATGATGGTGTTACTAGAACTTTACAAAATGTTAGATGGGTTCCCAAACGTAGAAGAAACTTATTACCAGAATCTGTCTTTGATAATTTGAACTGTACCATTGTCATCAAGAATGGTGTTAGAGATGTGATTAGATATAATGTTGTGTTAATTATAAGCATTAATAAAAGGAGGTTTATATTATGTTATCACCTCACCTGAAATTAATATGTCTAAAACAACTGATCATATGACTCTAGCTCAAACTACTCTTCTTCACAGTAGACCGGGACACATGGGAAATAAGGGAATGCTTAGCTTGTACCAACAAGGTTTGATAGATAAGAAACCTGCTAATCTAGACATATGTGAAACCTGTATCTTAGGAAAGAAAGCCAAGCACAGTTTCACAACTTCTAGTTATGTAGCCAAATAACCTCTAGAGTACATCCATTATGACCTTTGGGGACCTGCATAGGTTGATACCATAGGTCGGAGGAGATACTTTATCTCCTTTATAGATCACTTCTCTAGGAAAGTTTGGGTCTATCTTCTTAAAACCAAAGATGAAGCCTTTGAAACTTTTAAGAATTGACTAGAAAAACCTTGTTGAAACACAAACTAATAAGAAAATTAAATGTCTAAAAACTGACAATGGACTTGAATTCTGTAATAAACATTTTGATGAATTTTGTAAAGAACAAGGTATTAAAAGACATTTAACCATCTCTGGAACACCTCAGCAGAATGGAACTGCTGAAAGGATGAATAGAACCTTGCTTGAAAAAGCAAGATGTATGCTTGTTAGTGCTGGTCTCAAACCTTCCCTCTGGGGAGAAGTTGTTACAACAGCTTCCTACCTCATCAATAGACCCCCTTCCTCAGTCATAGAATTCAAAACCCCTTCTGAGTTGTGGTCTAACAGGAAACCTAACCTTAACTACCTTAGGCCCTTTGGAAGCACGGCCTACACTCATGTGAGTGAAGGCAAGCTGCAACCAAGAGCTAAAAAGAGTATTATGTTAGGTTACCCTGAGGGTGTCAAAGGTTACAAGCTTCTCCTTATCCAACCTGGAGGGTATAAGGTAGTTGTGTCTAGGAATGTTACCTTTAATGAAACAGATTTTCACTTTAAAAATAAACATTCTAGTGAGACTGATAGCACTGCTGGTGAGTCTGAGGAGAATTCCAGTGGTGGAATCTCCTTTTACATGTCCAGTGCAAGTCACAACAATGTTGAGATAGAATTCGACATTGGTGACTATCTTGAAGGTAGTGATCTACCTAATGATGATGCCACTACTAATGATAGTAGTAGTTTCCCTTCACAACCTGAAAATAGTAGTAATTCACATAATCAGCAATTAAGGGGGGTAGACGAGCCTAATATTTCTAAGAACCCTATTATTCCATCCTTGTCCTCTAGTGATGGAACAGGTCATGAAAGCCAAAATGACTTGAGTTCCCTTGGTACAAGACAAGATCACACCAACTCAGGTCATTTTGGCTTTCATGATTTGTACCAGCTAACCAGGGACAGGGCTCCTAGAACTATCATCCCAAATAAGAACTATGCTAATATTGCTGAATATGCTCTTATTACTGCTTCAGTTGTGAAAAATCCCTACACTCCTGAAACTTATGAACAAGCTGTTAACTATAAAGATTTAAAACTTTGGATAGCTGCTATGAAAGATGAAATTGACTCTATGCATGCTAATGATACTTGGACCTTAGTTAACAAACCTAAAGATTCTAAACTAGTTCAGTGTAGGTGGATTTATAAAATCAAAGAAGGTCTATCTCCTAATGAACCCGACAAGTATAAGGCTAGACTTGTAGCTAAAGGGTTTACACAAAGAGAAGGGATAAACTACAATGATATTTTTGCCCCAGTAGTTAAGTATAAAATTCTGAGACTTATTCTTGCTATGACTGTTGTGTTTCACTGGGAATTAGAACAAATAGATGTTAAGACTGCTTTCTTGCTTGGTGATTTAAATGAAACAATTTACATGTCACAACATAAGGGCTTCACTGATTCTAAAAATACCAATGCATGTTGCTTGCTTAAAAAATCTATCTATGGATTGAAACAATCTCCTAGACAATGAAATTTAAAATTTGACTCTTGTATGATTAAACTGGGTTTTGTCAGAAGTGAATATGATACTTGTTTATACTTTAAGAATGTAAAGAAGCATGATCATTTGTATGTGTTACTCTATGTTGATGACATACTTATCATATCCCCTTCTAAAGTTCTTATAGCTAGTATAAAACATGACCTTAAAAATCATTTTGACATGAAAGACCTGAGACATGCTAAGAAAATTTTAAGCATCTCCATTTCTAGGGATAGATCTAAGAAAACCATGTTGTTATCTCAGACTAACTATGTGCATAAAGTTCTGCAAAAGTTTAATATGCTTAATTGTAAACCTGCACCTATACTCTTAGGAGGGCACCTTGAGTTATCTAAAAGGGATTGCCCTACCTCTGATGAAAGCAAAAATAATATGTCTAAAATACCATATGATGTTGTTGTTGGTTCTGTAATGTATGTTATGATGTGCACTAGACGTGATCTTGCTTTTGGTATCTCTGTTTTAAGTAGATATATGTCTAATCCTGGTATGTCTCACTGGGATGCTATGAAATATTTACTTAGATATATGTGTGGTACAAAGGATAAATGTCTTCTATATAAAGAACATATCTCTCATACTAACCTGATTGGATTTTTAGATTCTGATTATGCTAGTAACAAGGATAACAAGAAGTCTACTACAACTATCTATTTTACTTGGGTTGGGAATTGCATTTCCTGGAAGTCTCAACAACAATCTGTGGTAGCTTTGTCCTCAACCGAAGCTGAGTACATGACTGCTACTAAACCTGCCAAAGAAGCTACATGGCTCAAAGGATTGTTAGAAGAAATAGAGAAAAAGACCTACATTCCTGTTATATATACTGATAGTCAAAGTGCTTTGTACTTGTGTAAAGATCATATGTATCATGAAAGAACAAAACATATTGACATCAGGTACCACTACATAAGAAAGAAGATCAAGCACAAGCAACTAGTGATACAGAAAATCAAAGGAGATGTAAATCCAGCTGATTTTGGAACCAAGATTGTCACAGATGACAAGTTCTCATATTGCAGAGATTCTTTGCACATTGAGAATGGCTAAGGAGGACAACAACTGGATTGAGGACGGACGGGAGCACCACTAATCCACTACTGGTAGTATGCGGTTGTAGAACCTGGTTTAGGAGGGCATTTGTTAGGATTTAGTTAAAACCGGTTCGAGTCAACCCTTAGATTAGTGGGTATGAGTTGAGTGTGAGACCGGTTTGGTTTGATGAAGGGTTGGACAGGGTACTTGTGTTATATAGGTGATGGGCTGATTGCAGAGCCGGTTGGGCCTAGTTGATCGAGGCCCAATTGTAAGCGCTCCAGTCCATCTCACCTGTTGTTGAAGCAGAATGAACGAAGCGTTAAGTGATGAAACGCTGCGTTGTTAATGTTCTCTTCGTGGCACTGAGTACTTAAGCTCTCTTCCTTGTCTTTAACCCTAAGGCGGTCGAAACACCTCTGCTGCGAACCCTAGATCTGAAAGTAAGACGAGAGAAAACATAGAGAGAAAATGTTGTGAGAGAGAGATCAGAGTCGAGTACTTCGCTCAAGAGTTGTCTTGGAGCGTTCTTTGTTGTCTAGATCTTGCTTTGCCTCAAAGCACATATCGATTCCTTGGTGGTTTACAGACCTCTTACCTATCTTTGTTTTTAGCAATCTTTTACTTTGATCTTGTATGGTTTTTGTGGTTGTTTTTGTTCATCCTGTAACCGTTCTACACTGTACCTCTACCTAGTGGATTGAGCTGACTCTCCCCTCCTAAGATCCCGCAGAGTAGAGCTTATTTCGAAATACGTCACCAAATCTTTGTGTTTATCTGTTTTGAAAGATTGGATCACTCTAGATCCAATCAATTTTGAATCGGTAATTCGATAGAGTTTTTATCAAATATTCGTGTATATTATTTGTACAAAGACTTAATTTTGACTCGATATTTGATGCATCAGTCATTCATGCATTGATGGTAAAAACAAAGCGAATAATTTTATTGCTTAAACAGTAAAATATCCCGGGCAATTTCTCGCAGCCCGCCAACTTTCAAATTTTATAGGAAAACCTTCCACCTTTCTTCTTCCTCTTTTATTTATTTATTTAATTGTACTAAAATATTTGTCGCTTCACTGTGTCCTCTACGTTTCCATTCCCGAAAAACCCAATACAGCTCCGACCTTAGAGAGATACCATACCACTATCCCAGCAATGATGAAGAGGAACCAGAGGAGAATCACCAGCAATGGCAGAGGAGGACAGAGGGGCAAACCCAAGCTCACCGCCCCAACATCCACAATGAAGCCACTCAAAGATCTCCTAAGCCAAGTCTCCCTCAAACAACCTCATCGCAATGACCAGGACCAACCTCAACCTCCTCAGAAGAAGCACATCAACTCTTTCTATTTCCCTCGCTTACAGAAGATTCTTCCCGATTCCGGTCCTTCTCAGATCGATAACGCCCTATTGCCTCCTCATCCTCCCTCCTCCAAGATTGATATGGACCTCGATTCCTCCGCCCTCGATGAAAAGGATTGCATCCTCAGCCAAGATTTCTTCTGGTACCCAATCTCTCTTACCCTGCTTCGATCAATTTTAGTTTCTATTTAGGGTTTTATTGTACTGTTTATTTATTGAAACGAGATCAGCGCTCATCAATCTCGATTTCATTTTCATGGCGAACCCTAATTTCTTACCTAAAAAAAGAGCAAATCTTTTGGCTGTTTAGAAATTTGTGATGCAATTTCTAATTACCGAGATGTTTCTGTTTGTCTGCATTTTTTTGTGTTTGCAGCACACCTGATTATATTACGCCCGAGTGTCAGAATATATTCAACAATCTAGATAGCAACAAGGTGGTGGCACCTCTCTCTGACTTATATTTTATCAACTAATTGAATGTTCTGGCTTTAGATTTTTTTCTTACATCATTTTGGTTGATTTTTCAGGAAAACACTCCTTGTCCAGAATCACCTGAAAAGATTAAGACAGCAAAAAGCAAAATATTTAAGCGAGGTAATGAATTGATCGGTGAATCTTCTTTCATTAGGTTGAAATTGAGGAAACTTGCAGCAGCAGCTTTTGCTCTAGTTCTAACAGCTGCCTTAAAAACATAGTGCATGATTAATTTTAAGATTGAATTTGCCATTCCATTATGAGTTTCTTAGCATTATATTGTAGGTATATGATCCTTGTCAAAGCAATCTAGTTGCTGCATATTAGCAGCATTATTGTTGTTCCATTATGAGTTTCTTAGCATTATATTGTAAGATTGAATTTGCACTTCCATTATGAGTTTCTTAGCATTATATTGTAGGTATATGATCCTTGTCACAGCAATCTAGTTGCTACAAATTAGCGGCATTATTGTTGTTCCCTCAACATTTAAAAGGATCCCTTCATGGAGCAACTCCCGTGTCTAAAATGCTGGGAAAAAAAATGACAACCATGTCGACACAATGTATTCCTGACATAAAATTTAATTCCAGGGCAAACCAAATGGTTTTCTAATCTTTGCGTGATAAGTTTTCCTTTACTTTCTCAGAAAGTGTAACATTTACCTGGTATTTGCTTCCCCTACTCTTGACCTGATCTGATGACTTTTCCATTTCTTCTTGTGTTTTCCCTCTCCTTGTACTTTAGAGCTTTCATTTTACCTTGAATTGAAATTCATTCAATATGTTCACAGAATTTTTCATCAAGTCTCCTGAATCTCAATCATCTGACCAACAGCGGATTGAGGAACTCTCCATAGATACTTCATGTATCCATGAAATCAAGCCAGAGAAAGCAGTAGTGGTGGGACCAGAAAAAACTCAAAATTACGTTTCACAATCAGCTGTTGCTTTGCGCTGCCGAGTGATGCCACCTCCTTGTGTTAAGAACCCTTACCTAAAGTGTGAATCAAACATGGATGTAGATCCGTTTGACAGCTGGAGATCAAAATGTTCAGGTGCCTGTCTTCTTATTTGACTTCTTTCCCAATAGTTACCCTACTTAGTAATCTTTTGAGACCAAATGACTTGTTTTACATGGAAAATGTCTCAACTGTTGGTATCTCTTTGGTGCTTAATGCGTTAGGTTATTTTGCGCCACCATTTACTGCTGACAGCCTATCAAGATATCGATCAGATTTTCATGAGATTGAGGTATTTTTAAGGACAGTTGCAGATTGTACTTTTTCGAAAGATTTTGGTTTACACCATTACTAAGTAGTTTTTATTGCCTGCCATATAGCAAATTGGACATGGGAATTTTAGTCGAGTATATAAAGCGCTGAAGAGAATTGACGGGTGCTTGTATGCTGTGAAGCATACCATAAGGCAATTGCATCAAGATGCTGACAGGTTATCCCCTCTTCCTTTTGCTTATTTTCTGCTGGTTTAATAATAGTAAGGATCTTTATCTTATTTTCTTCCTTAAGGAGTAACACCTGCCTGCCTGCCTGTAATAGTTATATTTTTTTTAACTTTCCTAAATTGATCAGTGCAGGAGGAAGGCATTGATGGAAGTTCAAGCCTTGGCAGCTTTAGGTTTGTGACTATTTTTTGGATACATTTCATATGTCATTGTTGATCACATTTTCTGCATCATTGGAACCTGAAATATTGTTTCCCTTGTCTATCTGTTTGCTGTAGGATTTCATGAAAATATAGTGGCCTACTACTGTTCCTGGTTTGAAAATGAGAAGCTGTATATACAGATGGAGCTTTGTGATTATAGTCTATCCATCAGCAGTAATTCTTTCCGAACCGAGGAAGAGTTGTTGAAACTTATGCTTCAGGTTGCTACTATCCTTTATAAGTTGTCATTGTTTACATTTGATTTCTGAAAACTCAACCTATGCTCACTGCTGTGTCACATGTTGCACTAGAAACCATGAATTTTTTTTTTTCATGGAAACCCAAAGAAGAAATTTTTTTATGCATACCTGGTACAAGCTTCTATATTTCTGCGAGCGGTTGGGTCTTAGCTTTTCAAAGACGCAAAAATGGTTCCTATGTTATTGTTTAGAACAAATTAATGATTCAGTACATTCTTTCAAATCAGTTTGTTGCTTTGAGCTTAAGAGTAACACAATAAACATCCCTTTAGATGATAATGGATTACTGAACTGTTGCTCTGGTGGCCATTTAGTAGGCATTAGGAATTTTCAACTTTGAGGTCCTGGTAACAGTCTCTCTGCAATTACTGTTGCATCGCTTGCACGTGCAGTTGTATGGCTAACATAAATTAATTTTTAGAAATACTGTAGGTTCTGGGAGGTTTGGAGCAAAAATACTTGTTACTTATTAGGGGCTTATAGAAAATCTAATAGTAATAGGTATGCCGCTGAAAGATAATCTAACAGGTGCTTGGTATTTATTGTTACTTTACCTGAAACACAGTGGATGAACTAAAATATTTAAGCACTGAAATTCAAAGAAAAAAGGGAACTTATGTAGAAAAAAATACTCAGAGCAGACTTCTAAAGCGCTTCAACAACTGTTTACAGTTTTGCACTCTATTAACCTTCAATAGACATTTCTGATACATATTCATTTCTGCACACTACAGATTGCTAAAGCACTGCAGTTTGTACATGAAAAAGGAGTGGCTCATTTAGACGTGAAGCCTGATAATATTTATGTAAAGAATGGTGTGTTCAAGCTCGGTGATTTTGGTTGTGCAACTTTGCTGGATAGGAATTTGCCAATTGAAGAAGGGGATGCACGCTATATGCCTCGGGAAATATTGAATGAGAAGTATGATCATCTTGACAAAGTTGACATATATTCCTTGGGGGTTTCAATCTATGAGCTTATCCAAGGTTCATCAGGTCTGCACTTCATGAATATCAGGGAGGGTAAAGTCCCACTTCTTCCTACCCACTCAATTCAACTGCAAAATTTGCTCAAGGTATCAACATCTTACCATTCTTTTCATTCTATCTTTAATTTATTTTCTTCTTGTTGGCATGTGGATATCTAGTTGTATAAAATATGTTTCTGGACAGTGACTGATTCATTAGTGTTTTGTTTTGGTTTCATATTTTTATCCTAAAGGTAATTGAAATATGTTTCTGGACAGTGTCTTATTGGGAAGGTGTTCTAGTCTTCTAGATTTTGGCTTCTCACAATCATAGGATTGCTCGTCTGCCGAAAAATCTTGCAGCCGTAGTCTGCATTGTTTTGAAATGCTCAAGGCGAGTAATAAGGCAGTGTTTACTTCACAATATGCTTAGGAGGACCTTACTGACTCTACAGTTGAGGTGTTAGATACATATTATTCAAATCTTTATTTGAAAATTTATGGCTGGGCTCAAACAGCCTTAGGGTCCTTTTGTCAAGGTTGATTATTTGGGATTATTGGGAGATTATTTGAGGGAGATCAAGGGTCAGTTTGGTTGCTTGATTATTTAGGGGTTATTTGAGGGATTAAATTTGGGGATGTTTTGAATAGTTTTTTTTTCATCTGGTATTTTGGGACTATAACCCTCAAAATAATCCAATAACCCACCAAACACAGCCAAAATTTGTTTTTTTTTTTAATCCAAGTAAACTTAAATGGTTGGATTATATTGGGATTATAGCCCCAAAATAATCCAAGTGAACACCAAACGGAGCCCAAGACGTAGAGCAATGTTTCTGTAAGGCCTGAATCGCAAATATTCTGGAAGGTTATTTTAGGTGAACACAACAGCATGTGTCTATGGGTTGGCTTATGACATCTGGGTGCTACTTTGGTGTTTAATAAGTTAACCAATGATACATTTACAACTTACTGTAAAATCAGGGTTTAGTAAAGTAATTTGAGTCCATTTCTGATGCAATATTTTTTAAATGGAGCCTTGAATCTTGTAAATTTATGTCTATGCATATACTGAGAAACAGTTTTACTGAATAAAATAGGCAATGGTTGACCTGGATCCAACAAGAAGGCCTTCTGCAAAACAATTAGTAGCAAATCCAATATTTGACAGGATCTCGGGTAACCCAAGTAAGTAGTGCACATCTCCTGCACTTCTTTTGCTTCAAGTTTCCTCGCAACCCAAGTGAAAGTTCAAAATTCTCATTGTTCGAATTCGGCATTGGTCACAGCCCCTTTGTATCATGCACCAAATTTTGTTAGTATGGTGCAGCTTTTGTAAATGTATAGCTGAACTGTCTGTGAAGCCTGAGTTTGGCTTCTGTAAGTTGCTGTGAAATTGTTATATAATGAACCACTGTTCAATCAGTGATCACTATCTCAGGGTTGTGTGCTGATCACTGTTCAAATGATGGCTTGCTTTTGGGTTACAAAATAATAATGAACTGATTGAAATGCAAAGAATTTTGATGTTAATGGAGATTCATAATCCTAGGTTATATTAAGGTTCTCTGTACATGAATGACATGCATTATAGTGTAAGTGGGGCTTTAATGGTCATGGCTGTCTGCACTATCATGTACCTTAAAGATTTGACACCAATATATATTAGTTAACCAATGGGGGACTGAGGAGTATTGAAGTTTTAAGATTCAACCTAGTAAAACTACTGAAGTTTGACATCTTTCACATGATCTGTCGGTAACATGATGAAAATTTGTCTTATCATGTAGCATGCGTTAAGAAAATCGTTGCATCCAGAATCTCCCATACTAAGGCCCCTCCGGCATGTTTGTGTAATTCTACTCGTAAAATCCCCGCGATTCTCTTAAGGTGTGTTTAACACGGATAAGTGTCAATTATGGAACTTATCGGAGATGAAAATAAATTTTCTTTAATCTCAAAGAGATAGATTATGGAAATTACGGAGATAATTAATGAATTTATATAATTTTACATGAACTCACCTAACAGGGCCATAATCTATTTGGAGTGAGGTTGAGAAAAACTTTATAATTTCCCGTAATTGCTTGTTTATAGGTTTTATTAGGAGCAATCAACACTATGATTTGCCAAATTTGATCTGAACTGACAATATGATATAGGAAAATTTGAAACCCTAATTAAAAATTAGATATATATATTTTTGAAGGGATTTTAAACACAACTATATAATTTCTTTATCCGAAACTCTAATTATTCAAGTGAGTTGCAAAATTATGGTTCGGCCAATTCTGCATTTGACCCTAAAATGAAAGTTATCTCTACAGACTATTTAATTTCGCTGATCGACTCTACAACTTTTGGACATATGCAATCAATTTTCAAATTTGTTCACACAAGCGAAATAGGGAAATCTAATTTCGGTTTTGAGAGGCATATATGTAATTGTGTGGTTTGTTTCGGCTTCCATCAAATTCTATTATAGAAGTCAAATATATAACCTAAAATAAAAAATAGAGAAAATTATATAAAACCACCCTTAATAATCACTCTTTTGTAATAAACCACCCTTTATAAAAAAATTTAGCATAAAACCACCTTTAATGTTCAACTACTTGCAGTAAACTACCCGTTATGATTTTTTTGGCATAAATTCACCCTTAGTTTTTAAATTTTTGCAATTAAACACCACATACTCATTAAAACTACTTCAAATAATTTAAAATTGAAGCATAGGCAAAATAAATTTTCATTATTAATATCATAGATGATTTCAATAGTTTCAATAAGTATTATAGTTTGGTTAAGTATTACAATTTATATTAGAAAAATAAAAATTAAAACAAAATTTAATACCCATGAACAATACATAAGCCAAAATACTTTTGTGTTATGCACAATATTTAAACGTTGTCTTTTTAAAGATATAGCTTAGTAAAAATATATTTTTTAATTTAGGTTTGAAAACATGAAATAGTATATAAATTACTGAAAATAAAATTTCTATAGTTTTTTATTTTTTGTACATGAGTAACAAAATTTGTATAATTTTTTTTGATTATTTTTTCGAGTATAAATTGTGATACTAACCAAACTATAATACTATTTAAACTATAGAAATTAATTGTGATATTAATAATGAAAATTTACTTTGTCAATGCTTCAATTTTGAATTATTTGAAGTAATTATAATTATTATGTGGTGGTTAATTGTAAATATTTAGATATTAAGGGTGGTTTTATGTTAAGGGGTGGTTTACTGCAAATAGTTGAACATTAAGGGTGATTTTATGCTAAAATTTTTATAAGAGGTGGTTTATTACAAAAAAGTGATTATTAATGGTAGTTTTACGTAATTTTCTCTAAATTACGTTCTTAAAAAAAATATTTTATATGAACTCGTCTAATATAACCCCTTTTATGACTAAAATTTTGAAAAAACAATAAAGCTGATTTTGAGTCATAATTGTGAGTAGATTAACATTCCTGACAAGACACGCTAGAAACAAAATAGACAAATCAACATAGATTAACAAGGACAATTAAAGAGAAGTATAGGCAAAATATTATCTTTTCAATACGCCATTAAGTTAAAGTGAGACCCACTGTGTTTATTGACAACGAGCAAATAACACATTTCAATTTGTAAAAAACAAACGAAAAAATTATGCATAATGTCAGGTAGAACCATGACCTCACATTTAGTAGATATGTAACAACAATAGATTGAGGTAAGAAGTTGGCTACAATAGAATTCAAGGTTCAAGATTGAACCACTCTAGTATTTGATACTTGTCGATAGGTAGGGAAAAGAATCTCACGTCGATAACACGCAGTCAAGTGAACCGACCATATAAGCATCCGAGCTGCTCCTCCTATTGCCAATTGGTTTTAGGATGAAACCTCATGTTCTTGTATGTGTGGCTCACCGGATGTGCGCCCTCCGCGTCATTTGGTCTCGGGACGGTTATATAAGAAAAAATAACATGGTATCAGAGCAGGTCCGATCCGGGTCCGGTTTCTTCACTTCAGGGATTAGTTAAAAGAGAATGAGATGTGAAACCCGTCGAAAGAAAAAAAAAAAGAAATTGTGGGCGAGTTAAAAAGAGAATGAGATGCTCAACCCGAGAAAGAAATATGTGTCAAGTGTTAACTAGTTCAGTGTAGTTAACACTTGAGGGGAGTGTTGAGATGTAGGGAAAAGAATCCCACATCGATAACACACTACTCCAATTACCAATTGATTTTAATATGGAACCCCGTGTGCTTGTATGTACGGTTCAATGGACGTAGGCCTTCCGCGCCATTTAATCCCGATACAGTTATATAAGAAAAAGTAACATATACCATAATAATTTGATGGAATGAAACAACAATTATATCTATTCTATTATAAGGGTATATGATGATTTGAAAATCAACATCTTGAGTAAAAAAGTGAAAAACAAAAATTTAGGGCTTGACCCAAATAGTAATGCATTCATTCCCTGCATAATATACATGTAACATGATGATATGAGAGTGACAAATTATGACTTGCTTGGATTCACGAAAACAAAGGCAGATTGATATGACTAGATTTTGTCAAATAAAAACAAAGCAAATGGAGGTGGACACAATGTGATGATCAATAAGACCTTTGTATATATTTCTGGAACATATCTTTCTTCCCCACACTACAATACACTCGAGCACAGTATAGGCTTACCTAAGGTTCCATTTCCTGGTAAAATCTAATATTAAACTGAAAATAGTCGAATTACAATAAGTTATCTCACTTGAATTTCTGTCATCGATGCGATCAACGAAAGTATTTCTATTCTTGTAAATTAGTCTTTAATATCAGATAAATTGTAAAAATAAAAAGATTGCAAATTGGCTTAGTCGATTAGTAGTCGGTGTAAAAGAGATACTAAATGTTAAAATCCATTAAACTACAGAGTGAGATAATGTGCATAATTCCAGTTTTACATGCACGTTGAACCTGAGTTCGAATTTGGACCTTAACGGTTGTAGAACAGAAGAAATCGGGTTGAACAAACTTAAGAATGAATTTGATATTCTTCACCTTGAGCACACTCTCTATGTAACTTTCCGGCCAATGGTTGAAGGTTACTAAACTCACCCACAAGTGTGACGAGGTCAATTACAGTATATCGAGTGTCGAATTCACGGAGACTACGTGACTAATAATCAATTATGTTAAGTGAAGGAAGAAGAGAAAGAGAAGGGTGGAAATATTAGTTTTGAAAGAGTTTTGTATTGTCAAAAGGGTAAAAACAAGAAACAATGATGATATAGAAATAAGAGAGGAAATAAATTAAGGAAACAAATATCTTCACTATGATAAATCTTTTTTTTTTTTTGGTGTGAACCACTATGATAAATCTAGATATAACCAAGTATATGAATATTATGAACATTGATCAATGAATAAACAAGTAACTATCAAATATAGACCGTGTTTAACCCATCCTGAAGATGCTCTCGCCATTGCAACAAACATAAGAAAAAACCCATCAAGTCACACTGTCACGGAAGAACCAAAAAGGTATATAAACCGGTAGATCTATGATAGTTAGGACTCCTCGAGCTAAAGTTAAAATCACTACTCCCTAAACAAAGCTCAACTTAATAAATCCAATAAAATCAGCATGCTCTTGCAAGAACCAACTCTATTTAAATTACCAAAATCAACACCACTTCTCAATGTACGTAAACAAAGGGGTAAAAATAAGTGCATTAAGAAGAAGCAAATTCATGTATCTCAATTCAATAATTTATATACATAATTATAAATCAATTCATCATATGGTTCAACCAAACCTTAGATTATGAGAGAATTAGCCACCATAAAGAAAGGAGCGCAAAAATTAATAAAAGGGAAAACTTGCATTAGACTCAAAATGTTTGGTTCAAGCACAACGATGCGAACCTTTAAAACAAAAAAAATTTGTGAAAATTGAAAGATACGTACGTGCGGGATTGAATGTTTAACCTAGGACTGAGAACTATGAATATATAGGGGGAAATTCATATTTAAAAGATATAATTTTGGCCCAATGCGATAAAAGATAGAAGACGGATTTTCGCAAAGCAACGACACCAAAACAACCATGGTACGGTCAACCACACGGGATGACACGGGCAAGGTGCATGTGTCACCACAATCTTCGCCACAAGCTTGAATAGGCTTTTGCAGGACTTCCAAGGGTAAAATATGTCACTTGATTCTTCGATTCCCAGTTATGCATGATGCTCCAATGCAGCTCCTGACTTCAAAAAAAGATCAAACCCTCGTATTTCAACCGAAATGCGCCGTAAACAACCTCGAACACCTGAAACATGAAACAAACCAAGGTAGATATCGGAATGTGGAAAATGAATGTTTTCTACAGTATAAGAATGCAAAACATCTAAAATGAAATGTGAAATGCATGAATCTAACTACTAAACTATGCATAAATGAATGACATCAATGATCTTCGTCGACACAACCTGAATATTGTGATACTTCCTTGAATCATATTGACATCTCCTTCGTTCTTAAGTTTTACGCCGTAAACACACCACTATTGTGGCATTTATAAAATCAATATCTAGATATCTCACATATATTGTTAGGTTTTCTTTAATATTAACATTTTACAATCTTTATTATTCTCTGATAACCAATAAACAGGAAATTAATAAACTCAACATAATTGTAGTTTTCTCCACCATAATCTATGATGATATTACAACAAACATTCATGAACCTCAAACTCAATTTTCACCAATGTCCAGACATCTAAATCCGTCGATGTGTCGACATCTAAATCAATTGATTTTTTTTGTCTTCAACCTACCGATGGTCTAATGTTGTTACCGTTCTACATGTCGTCTCTCCATGTCACCATTGTTCGTTGTCGATGAAGTTCTGGTCTTCAACATTTATCTACCCTCACTTTGATTGCTGGAGCGTATTGAAAAATAAACATGAGAATATTTTGAGATATTCTTAATAATTAAATAAGGTTATACCCATGATATTATCTTATATTTTTGGTTAGTTTATCTTTAATATTATAATTTTCTAATGTTTATTAATATTCTTTGACAACCCTGTAAATAGGGTGCTACAAACTTGATATGATTGTAGTCTCCTCCACCAAAATCTATCGATTATAAATAAGGTCGCAATCTCAATATCTAAAGAATCATATAATTTTTTAATAAAAAAAGGGGTTGGTTCAGGTGAGGGGGGTTGTTACGGTGCGACATTACAAAATAGTTTGGACGTCATCTTCATCAATATCTTTCCGTGACTTTGACCTCGGAGGTGGATGAGTTCCCCATAAACAAAAGCTCACCGCTCTTGTAGTCTTGTTCTTGACATATGTAGTGTACATACCCTTGTCAAAACCGATGTGACGTGTAAAACCAATGTCATACCACCACTTCATCGGGTTTCTTCCAAACTATTCCGTAATGCCTCACCTCGCCTCTCCTCGGCTCGGCTCGGCGCACACGTGGTCAGTTAGCTACAACCTTTAAGTATTTTCCCTCCTTATGTACTATAAGGGTTCTAATCATTTTAGTCGATGTGGAATACCCCCATTTTGTCCCCCTTTCCCAAGTTTTTTTTATTACGTACACATAACTTCGGGCATCTTTATGTCATTCACCCGGAATCCAATTTTTACAAATATGTATACCACGATTTAGTGCTCGTGGAGACAAAACCAATGCTTCCGTTTTCTGGTATTGAAGATGGCCGGATCCCACCTGAAGTATTGGCTCCAACAGGTCAGACCCTAGAACGCAGGTAAATTAGTGTCATTAGGGTAGATCAGGGCTAGAACGCATGTAGATTAGCGTCCTAGGGTAGATCGGGCCCTAGGACGTAGCTAAATTAGCGTCCTAGGGCAGATCGGGCCCTAGTACACATATAGATTAACGTTTTTGGGAGTTGATACGAAGGGATGAAATGAAGACTTGAAGGATCTCCCTCCCTTCATTGGTTTGTGTTTTGTTAGGTTGACGATAATAGCACGCCGTTAGAGTCGGTTCTAGGGAGCATGTAGCTTGGCGTGATAGTCGTTGCCGCCATCACCAGCGGCGTTGATGACGGCGCAACTAGGCTTTATATTTTTAGGGTTTGTTTAGACAGAAGCGTGTTTTGGGATCGTAGGCTCTGATAATATGTAGAGATTTGTGAACTAAAAACTTGTTTATTTAATTGATCAAGTATTGTTTATATAGACAAATACAAAGAGAAAAAAATGGTAGATTAACAAATAAAGAATAAGCCAAAATGTACGGCACAATATACTCTAACAATTTATTCCACAACAAGTACGATTTTACCAACTCTAGCTCCCCAAATAGTTCTAATTTTTCTCCACGGGTTAAAAGAAAACTTAGCATGAGCATGTCATAGCTAGATTCATTCAGCTTAAATAACAACCTTAAACATGACTAGATGAGTCAGTCTTCAATAGAAATGTTATATGAGTCGAGCAACCTGAGCTCGTTCACTATCCAGTAGATGAATTTGAACACATTCTTAAACTCGGTTAAAATTTAAACCCAGTTCAATCATATCAAATAGAACATAAGTGTGTCAAAACTCAACTCGTTTACCTCGAATAAAATCCCTACTCACCTCGACTCGATCTAGTAGGTGAGTCACTGATATGTCTTCTCTAGCTCTCTGTATTTACTTCACGTAACACTCCGTCCATTCTTCTCATTGGCTAAGCCTAATATATAACTTAGGTTAGCTAATTACGAAGTGTGAACAAGTACAAATTTACATCGCTTATGGACATATAGTCCAATCAACACACAAGTCGGAATGATGGAAATAGAGAAATTTTGGAAATGCACGTACAAAAATGGCTTTACGTGCATGTGAAAAACATAAATGTACCATCATAGTGGAAACTTCAAACACACTATCTACCTTTCATAAGTGTCCCATTTTCAGTTTTATAATGTATTTTGGCTTCCTACTATTACTAGCTATATATCGGAATTTTAACTATTATTTTTTTTGGGAACGGAAAAATATAAATCGGTTTTTTCAGACAAACTAAATTTAACATGCACACAAGTACAACTAAGGAACAAATCTAGTTGATATATAATCATCTCATTGTCTTTATAACTAATCGAGAGAATTGAAAGTCGGGTTTGTTTCGCTAGTCGCTTTGATACAATCTTAAAGTTCAACGTACACACGAATTCAACGTGATTCCATCTTAAAACTGATTATTAATATGGGTAAATTACCGAAAACTACATACCTTTAAATAAGTACATTTGCAACTAATCACTCATTCTATCATTAATTACCGAAAACAACGGTGGCCTTCACCACCACCACCGCGGAGAAATGGTGAACCCAAAATTCACGAGGAAAATTGGGAAGATATGTCGAGGTTGGGAAGACAGAAGGAATATACAAATTCATGAGCAAAGTGGTTTAACAATTTGTTTGATTTTGTGCATTCTCTATGTTAGGTTACAATGGAGGAACATAAAGATGACATGTTTGAGTGGAAAAAGACAAAATTGAATTTAGGCATAATGTCTTATTCTTCTTCTTAAAATTCTCAAAATCTATTTTTATATGGATTTATGATTGGACAATTTTGATAACTAGACTTTTTGAGAAACTAGAATAGTAACTAGGCTTTTTTAATGTTTTAATTAAGTAAATATACCTCAATATTTTATATTTATTCTCAAACGCTAAACACTCTTCTATCAAAAGATACATTTACTAAACACAAAATTAGAAAAAGACTAATAAACCAAATTGTTTCTGTATACTTTACTTTATGATTTAACATAAGATTATCCAGGTGATTTTTGATAATTAAACAGCAGAACAAGTAGTTAGCTGCAAATGTATATATTTAGCGGTTAATTTTAATAATTTACCCAAACAAATGGATTAGCTAGAAAATTCAGATGTAAAAAAGTTGCCTATACCCAATTAAAAAAGGCTATACAAATTACAATATATAAAGGATCAAACTCATAAAAAAAACCAAAATGGTTATATTTTAACAATATATTATCTCCCATTCTTAAAAATATATTTCTTTTTATGAGCTAACATGAAAAGTTAAAGTGCGGCCTGTTCAAAAATACCATAATCCGACCAATTCCATTTTCTTCTCAAATTGACACTCTCGTATCTCAAATGATAATCAAACCAAATTGATAGTCATATGGGTCCAACTCCCCAATGTATCCTTCATTTACTTATACTATAAATTGATGATATTTCATCAAAAAAAATAATTGATGATATAAAAATTTAAGTATTATAATTAATTTATAATATAGACGCAATATCAAACATGTATTAAATTTTATAAAAATAATCAGCCATCAAAATATCTATTGTAAATATACCTTAAGTTTTTTTTTAATCTTTACCATTCTTTAGTTAAGTTTATGTAAATATGATTTTAATGTAAAACTTACGGCTCCAAAGATCACGCATTTCATCCTAAAACACAATTTATAACAGGAGGACTGATCCACAACTTTATATATTACCCCATTATTCATTTTATTATCGTCATGAAAACGTTTCATCCTCCACACGCCCCCAAATGCAATCGAGATCAGTTGTCACACAGCTACATTCTCTAAGGTTGTCTAGCCCATCAAATGTCTGAAGGATCGACAAACTCACTGAATCAATACCCAATAGATCGAACTACTCTTATACCATGTGAAATTGCAGCGGTTCAAAGATCATGTGAGGGTTTCATCACACGCATTAAACCCGAACTCAACACAAAAACTCAACAGAATTTCATCCTATAATCAATTGACAACATGAAAAGGAATAACCAACTACCTTAGCTCGACACGTTCCCATAGTATTTCGGAGTAGAATAAAATGAGATGAGCAGCCAAACGAGTTAACCCGGTTCATGTGAAGACTATGGTAAGAATTATCATGGGTCCCAAGGGAACCCACCTTTCGTGAGTGGTCTTTAAATAGCAGCCTGGATGGTCTCTAAGTTTCCAGAAATTGCATAACTTGTTTAACAAAAAAGTGGCGACGATGGAAGCGGAGAGTAACGCCCAGCAAGAGTCATCGTCGGGGAAACTACGTCGTCACGATTCCCTTGATATTGAATCATCTATGGTCGTCGGGCATCACGGCCACACCACTCAAGCTCGGTGGGGAATGGTGCTTCAGCTTGCATTCCAAAGCATAGGAGTAGTGTACGGAGACATCGGCACATCTCCTCTTTATGTCTACGGGAGCACCTTCCCAAATGGCATCAAACATAAGGATGATATTGTTGGGGTCCTCTCTCTTGTCTTCTACACTCTTACTCTCATACCCGTTATCAAGTACGTCTTCATTGTCTTACGAGCCAATGATAACGGAAATGGTACGTATCTACGTATACATTTGTGTTTATACTTAATTTTACTATACATATTTCTTCAGTTTCATCATCTTCACGTATGATATCTATTAGCTAGAACCTAAAGCTCCGGAGACCACATACTCTTTTTCTAACCAAAAAAGTTAGAACCGAAGGTTTGTTTATTTCATTAATCAATTATTGTTTATATATATATAAAAGGGTAAAACGGTAAACTAACAAATAAGGATAAACCTAATAAACGACTCAATATACGGTACAATACTCTTAACACTCATCCCAATCTGAGGTGTGATTCAACAACTCCAAAATTAAAAAGTAGAAACTTGAAGGTTTTTGATTTTTGACGCTCTTAGTTAATCGCCCTTGAGTCGTGAGGGTGAAAATTGTTGTTGGAGTGAAGAGATGTAAGAAGGACTTGATGGATCTCCCTCCCTTCATTGGTCTTTGTTTTGTTGGCGTCAATACGAAGTCGGTAGTTTAAGCCCTAGGATAGGTTTTGGACCTATGACACAGGTTGATTAGTGTCTTATGGTGGTTTTGGCTCTAAGGCGCATGTTGATTAGTGTCATAGTGTAGTTTTTGAGCCCTAGGACGCAAGTAGATTAGCATTCTAAGGTAGTTTATGGGCAAGCATCTAGGGCAGTTTATGGCCCTAAGACGTAGGCAGATTAGTGTCCTAGAGAGTTCACGAAGGGATGAAATGAGAACTTGATGGACCCTCCTCCCTTCTTTGGTATTTGTTTTGTTAGGTTGGCGATACTAGCACGCCGATAGAGTCGGCCTGCGTACTAAAGCACAAAACCTACCTAGTGCTCAAACTGCCGGCATCGTATTGACGCCAACAAAACAAAGACTAATGAAGAATTTGACTGATTTTCTCGTGGGTGAATTATATATACATAATATTATTTGCAAACAAGATATTATATGAATTAAACTACTTGAGTCGAATATCATTATACCTAAAGCTCGGTTTGAATCTGACTTATTTTTAAAACAAATCGAAGATAAACATCTTAAAACTCGATCGGTTCGTTCAGGTCGAGTAATATTGGGACGTTACTTTAGTAAAATATATAAGGTTTAAACAATCCCCAATGAAGTCGAGAACAGAATTCCCATTTCACAAAATTCCAACTTTTTTGACATGAAAAATAAGTAGAAGCTATATATATAGTGATCTTAAGTTTACTCAATCTGCTAGCAAAGAAAGAACATGATGATGATGATGCTGAAATGGACTTAACAGTCTAGTCAAGTCGACTAGTTAGTCTTTGATCACAGGTTTTATTCGCATCTCCAAAGTCAAGTCAAATACTTACACTATTGCGTTACTGTAAACTTGAAACCCTAAAAATGGATGACTGGATGCTAATATGAATTTAACACATAATTACAGGGGGAACCTTTGCTTTGTACTCCTTACTGTGTAGACATGTGAAGGTAGGGTTGCTACCAAGTACACAATCAGAGGATGGACACGTGTCCAACTGCAACCTGCAGCTACCCAGCACCCAACAAGGTTGGACCTTAAAAGTCAGATATGCCCTTGAGAATAGCCCTTTTGCCAAATTTACCCTCCTCATAATCACCATGCTTGCTACTTCCTTGGTCATCGGAGATGGCATCCTTACTCCTTGCATTTCTGGTAATTCCTTACTTCGTTTAGAACACCAGATCATTTGAATTTCTGGTAGAAAGTAGAAATCTTTACTCTAATGAATGATCGATCAATCGTTAACAGATTGCTTGTCTTGATGACTGAAAATGCTCATTTGTTAATCAACAGTTCTATCCGCTGTTGGAGGGATCAAACAGGCCACCCCTTCAATGACAGAAGGTATATGACCGTTTTTTCCCGCTCAATCTTAAGGGCTTGTTTGGTATGCAGCTTATCAGGATATGGGTACTACTGTACTTGTATCAAATATACATATATAATAGTTATATTCGTAAATCAAAAACATCACACATACCTATTTACGGATTTACCTAGATATGGCTCCAACTCATATCTTCGTATCGATACTCATACCTGATATCTTTGATATTGATACCAAACGAGTCCTTAATTACATGAACTGTCAGAACATTGCTTGTAAAACATAACTCTCTTCAACTAGGTAATATTCTATGTCTCATGCGCTAATGTTATACAGACAAAGTGGTGTGGATATCAGTGGCTATCATAATCTTCCTCTTCTCACTCCAGAGATTCGGAACTGACAAAGTAGGCTATAGTTTCGCTCCCATCATCTGCGTTTGGTTCACACTAAACGCCGGGATTGGCCTCTACAACTTCATCCGTTACGACCCAACAGTCATCAAGGCCATCAATCCATGCTACATTCTCAACTACTTCATCAGGAACGGCATAGATGCTTGGATTTCTCTCGGAGGAGTTGTTATGTGCATCACAGGAACTGAAGCCCTTTTCGCAGATCTTGCACATTTTACTGTCAGATCAATACAAATTAGTACATGCTATGTCGTCTACCCTGCTCTCATCTTCGCCTACTCCGGCCAAGCCTCGTATCTCAGGCATCATCCTCAGAATGTCCGCGACGCCTTCTTCAAGGGCGTGCCTGGTAAAATCATACCATATATATATACACATATGTGTAGAGATTCATTGAACTAGTACTCATCTGTAACTATCGTGGACTAGTTGCACGTAAAGTGAACCTATACATAAGTCTTCGGGATTCCATACTAAAACCAATTGGTAATAAGAGGAGTAGCCCTAGGATTTCACGAAGTATAATATTGTCGTTGTGAGACATTTCCACACATTTTAACACATTGTGTCGTGTAGGTCCTCTTTATTGGCCAGTGTTCGCGGTAGCTGTTCTAGCCGCGATCATAGCAAGTCAAGCCATGATCTCCGGAACATTCTCCATTATACAACAATCCCTCTCCCTCGGATGCTTCCCTCGCGTCAAAGTTGTCCACACCTCGACCAAGCACCAAGGCCAAGTATACATCCCCGAGCTCAACTTCTTCCTCATGGTCGCTTGTGTGTGTGTCACCCTCACGTTCAGAACAACTGAGAATATTGGAAATGCATATGGTATAGCTGTGGTTTTTGCTGAGATGATTACATCTTTCTTCATGATCTTGGTCATGATCTTCATCTGGAAGAAACACATTCTTGTAGTAATCGCCTACTTAGTTTTGATCATGTCAATAGAGCTCACTTACCTAAGCTCGGTCCTTTACAAATTCAGTCACGGAGGATACTTACCCTTAGCCTTTGCAATCTTGTTCATGACACTCATGTTCGTGTGGAACTACGTCTACCGACAAAAGTACTATTACGAGATGGACCACATGGTCACCCCGGAGCGACTCAACGATCTATGTGCTCACTCCACGGTCCATAGGGTACCGGGGATCGCCATCTTTTACTCGGAGCTTGTCCATGGAATCCCTCCGATCTTCGAGCACTATATAGAGAACATTCCTGCTCTACACTCGGTTTTGGTGTTTGTTTCGTTCAAGTCACTTCCGATGAGCAAGGTTCCTCGCGAGGAGCGATTTTTGTTCCGTAGGGTGCAACCGAGGGAACTCTATGTGTTTCGTTGTGTGGTTAGGTATGGATATACGGACACTAGCGATAGGCTTGAGCAGGAGCCTTTCGAGAGGGTGTTGACGGAGCGGCTTAAGGAGTTTGTGGAGGAGGAGGCGGAGGAGGATGTGGTGACGGTGACGGAGGCGTGGAGGGCCGGGGTGGTGCACCTCCTTGGGGAGAGTGAGGTGAGGGCGGGGAAAGGGGCGGGTTTCATGAAGAAGATTACGATTGATTATATGTACAACTTCTTGAAGAAGAATTTAAGGCAGAGTGATAAAGTGTTTGATGTTCCAAGGAAGAAGCTTCTCAAGGTCGGGATGATCTACGAGCTCTAGCTAATTAATGTAGTTTTTATTTGTGATGGTAAGAGGCCAGGGAAGCTTGAATGCTCTATAAGGCCGTCTTGTATCACTACCATATGGTGTTTAAGTTGCATGTACTAGCTAGTGTGTCTTCTCATCTTGATGTGTTGCATATAATCCATATATAGTCAGGATTTGCAACGTATTCTCTTCTTCCATAGGATATTACATATCAACTTAGAAATGCAAACCAAACTAAACTAATTAAACATGATTGGAGATTTGTGTTAAGTTTCAACGGAATTATTGAGCTTGTTGTCGAGACAAGGTGCAGTGAAATACTCACGTGAGCTTGTTCTTCGATATCAAGCTTTAATAACAACAATTTTAATGTCGTGACATATCATAATCGTTCTTATCAAGATTACATCAATCAACATTAAGACTTAAGAGAAATATGCTCTTTTCTTTTTCTTTTTTTTCTATAATTTTTTTTTTTTTGAGTTTTACAACACAAAAATAACTCAAAGGACGAAAAAAAACACATGGAAACCTAAAGCATGTTACACAACGCATATATACACATGGAGTGTAAATACACCCTACTCCATACTTAAATTTTAAAGCGTTCCCAATGTAAGTATAAGAAAAGAAAATAACTAAGCTACACAATGCAATGTCGTCAAGAAGGTGGTGAATTCCTCTGGAATCACTGCGGCTATAGCTCTACGGTTATGGTCATAATATCGCAATGGACAATGACTCCCTTCCTTGCGCCCTACCTAGGCTGCATCTGACCCTGGATGGCCTCATGGTCCAGGAAGAAGCCCCTTCCTATGGATAGCGTCAGGATTGCTGTGATTGTTGCCTACTTCTACCACATCTGGGCAGCGAGGAACAACCTGATTTACAACCACACTCTCACCACCCCATTCGACTGTGCTGGGATGATCATCCGAAGTGTGAAGTCACATTTCACTCACAACTGGAAGAACAGGTCGCCTCTCTCGAAGGACATGGCCTTCAATCTCAGCATACACCTCCCATGATCTGCCCCTCGTGACTCTTTGCCTCTCCTGCCTTCCACTTGACCAAGATCTTGTACCGATCACTGCTACTTGCTCTTGATTCTTGTTTTCTCTTTCTTGTAACATATCCCTATTTCTCAATACAAATTAACTTTTCAAAAAAAAAGGTGGTGAATTTGATGAAACAAAAGTGAGGTTTTATCCCTCCAACACATTTAATACAAAAGTTGTTGCAAAAATTTATTCAAAAGAGAAAATTAAGGAGAAATAAATTATATCATGGGTTATCTCCTACCAAACGCTCTTGTATAAGCTCATAGGCTCCACCTTTCACATCTTCAGGTAACTTTTTCAAATATTTGACTAAAACCTTTATCGTCATGAGAAGTCATATCCACCGCGTTATTTTGTTCTTGAAGAAGAGGTGTGAGCACGAAGGAGTTGATTTTGATTTTTGGACTTAGATGCATCATTATCAAGCCTCGGTGTTCAATTTTTGTAGTCTTTCATCCTCCAAGACCTCTACCTCATATTTATCGCGTACTTCCTTATCAAGCAATGCTTCTATGAGGTGTGTTGATTGAAACTCTTCGATCTCCATATTGTTAATTATCCCACTCCTCGATTGAGTAATGATATTCTTTCACGGTATTGGGGGAGTCATCATCGAGTATTCCATTAAGGTTTATCATGATGATCATGTCCTCAATTTATTGCTTATTTTTCTCTTTTTGGCCATTTTCTCCTTAGGAGGCTCTTCTATACTTGACTCTTCAACAATCATCTTCCCTTTGCTTTGGTCTTGCACTTGAGGGTCTTGTATAACTCCTGGAGTTTCAAGTTTTCTTGAAGAACTTGTCACTTGTTGAGCATATTGTTGTTCTAGCATCCTTAGTCTCTTAGTTAGTGATTCCACTTGGATTATTTAGCTTTTTGACCATCGTTTTTAATCTAGATTCCCCAATCTAGCAAGAAGCTATTCATGATATACTCTTATAGCCTCTTATTCTTGTAGGAGACACCATTGATCATATTAGATTTCTATTGTCATATCTCTTCTCTTGAAGTCCATATGGTGGCTAAGATTTTACCTCCCAATTCGGGTTTGGCATACCCTTGTTCATATTCAAATTGTCTTTGGTGTGCCTCTTTGCTTGTCGTCTAAGAGAAGCTAAGCTAGTAATCAACTCAATATATAAACAAACAAAAAAATCTTACACAATCAAATTGTCAAATAACAACCAAACAAAACCCAACTCCCCACCAATTATGTCAAAAACTAGATGGGGTGCGTCTCAAGACGGGCAACCGCAAGCACGATTTTGTAGGAATAGTACATGATAAAATGAATTATGTCCTTAGTTTAAACTTGCATTTAGGTATATTTTCCCTTTGTTTTGCATGCATAGACATGAATCCATGACATTTATGCTTAACTTTGCATATTATGGTAGAATAGATGTCTACATGGATTCTTGTCTCGTTTTCAAGCAATTTGGCAAATTCTAGAACGAAATGACACACATGAGGACTAAGCCTCGAAGCGGGGCATAACGGAGCACAAAAAGGAAGCTAGGAACACCACAAAGGATCAAGCAAGGAGATAAGGAGAAGACACACACAATTAAGAAACCGCGCCCCCGACAAAAGGAGGAAACTGCGGCTGAGATTACTACAAGGTGCGACCGCGGTTTACCTATTTTCGGCTCATGGCCCATGCTTGTCTAACCCTAGCAATTTTCCTATATATCTCTCAGGCTGGCAACATCAAAGACATACATGGATCATATAAAGACGTTCTACGACATCTACGCTTACACTTATACTTAGAGTTGCAACACTTGTGATTGAGAAAGAATATTTGAGAGAATTCTGGGAGAGAAAGACTTATGTTCTTAATTTCATTGTTTTTGGATTAAAAATTCCATCTTTGTAATTGGATTGCTATTGCTTTTGGATATTGAAAACCTCTTGCTAAGTATTTCTTTCATCTTTTTTTTTTTAATTTTTTTGCTTATCGTTTTCTTGAATTCTTTTTTTTACCTTTCTTGATTTGAATGTGCGTTATTGGATAAATCCCTACGATTCTAGGGTGATTGGTTGATAGATGTGGTTTAGATGATGATAGACTGAGCCTTTATGTGATTTTGGACGTTTAGAATTGATTAACCCTCGTTCTTTAGAACCTCGGCATGTTCTCCAGGAACCGCGGCCGCGGTTTATCTTAGAATCACCCGAGGTTTCTTATGTTGATATATATATATATATATATATATATATATATATATATATATATATATATTTATGCTTGGATGTTAGATTGCCCAAATTCTAGTCTTTGTTAAGAGTTTTATACCCTTAGATCCCTCTAAGGCTTACATCTAAGCTTGGGATCAAAGAGACTTACTCAGTGATTCCCGTTCTTAGGTACCTTCGTTTATGATTCTAGGTAATAAAGGATTCAAAACCTTTTATTGGTTTGAGTGTGTCAGACTTCTTGATTGAGTGAGCTTAACCTGAAAATTATCCGGTGAAGGTTAGTTATATTCCCTTAGGTAGAGTGGTTGGTTTGAGTATATGTCCTTTCCTTAGAACCTTGAGACTTACCCGATAATAGGTGATTTGGTTTGGGATAGCGGATTGAGAGACCTCCCCCATGATCTTTCCCACCTTAGAAACACCTTTCTTTAGCAATCCCAACCTTATCCTAGTTTATTGAAGTCTTGAATTGAATAGCTCAACTGGATACCTTGATTTCTAGAATCCGCATTGTCCGATTATCATATTATTCATATTTGTTACATTTTTCTTGACTCATTCTCTATGTTTAGCATAGGTTTATTCTATTTATGATCATTGCATACTTTCGATTTCAGGTCAGTCCCTACTATTCGACCTTGGAATATTTGTTTTTCTACATAACGATTCATACACTGTGGGTTCGCTTATTTTTTTAGGCTTTTATTACAAGTACAAATTTAAGACTAATTGTTCATCATTATTACACCCATCTAGAGAGCAAACAGTACGTACATGATCGTAATCAAGTGTCATATCCACAAGCTAGGAATTGACTCGTTGGCAAAATAAGCAACTAGATTGTTTAAGCAAAAGGTAAAAAAAATGGTCTAGAAATTGGAAGTTAGGCTCATCAATCTATGTTAATCATCTTAGCTCAATGTATGCAATCAAAAATGCAAGATAACCTATGCTTATAGGTGGTTTCATCCAATGATTTCATACATCTTTTGAGCGTGTAAAATGATTTAAATCATCAAGCATTAGCACTCTTGCGAATAATGTAGCAGAGATGAACCTAAAGTACTAAGTGCATGATCATACAAATGAGATGTGACTTGCTTTTGCTTTGCACAATCAAACAATTTTGGATGAAATGCAACACATTAAGAAACAACCATGCTCTTACCTTTAACATCTCCTAACTCAATCTCTAACATCTTAAGAATGCATTGTTAACTCTCGATTAAGGCTTAGAAGAGATATATATAAATTCAAATAAATGAACCTTTGGGTTAAAAAAAAAAACTAATCTTAATAAGACAATGCTCAAGTCACCACTGTATAAAAAAATTAAGAAAACAATATATTTTTAAACTAGTATAAGAATTCCTAAGTTCACTGCTCTAGAACAAGACTAATATTACCTGCATAATCATCAGCACTCAAATTAACTAGTATTTTTGGGAGCAATTGTAGAACCAACTATATCCTCAAGGGCAAATCTAACACTAAAAGATGACTCCTTCAAATGGAGAGTGGAAGATGTATTAATAAAATATAGTTCACCTTTGGAGAAAACAAATTAACCATTGGAATAATAAATGAACCTTTGGGTAAAAAAAATGAAACTTTGGAGAAAATTGATCTTTGGACCTCCACAAACTACACAATGCCCCTAAATAAAAGGTTCAAAAATATTGGCAAGAGACCGGTCACCGATCGATTCAGTGATCGAGCCACACCAATGGTGAGACCATGAGAGGCCTCGATCGGCGGCCAATCTTGTTATTGTTATCAATTTTAGAGGTCTTGCTCAAAAATTCTTCTTTGGACGAAAAATATAAAGTTGTAATTCTTCAAAATTCCAAGGGCCCGTTTGGTTCTAATTCCGAAAACATAAAAGAAGTGGAAACGAATTTAATTAGTCCATATATATATTCTTATTCATGAAATTTTATGAAATCATTCTTTATCGTTTCATGCAAGATGCACTTGCTTCTCCACATTTTGTTTCTCTACAGAGTATCAAAAGTAATCAAATTCTACTACAATTACTTCAAACCACAAGGAATGATTCTAAAAACTTTCATGAATAAAAGATATACGTATGGACCAGATTCGTTTCCATTCTCTTTCCGATTTCGGATTTAAACCCAAACGGGCCTAAGTGTTTGTGGGGGTCTTCTAACCCATTCTCATCAAACTTTATCATTTGCACAATGTGTCCTTATATTAGTTATATCCTAAGTCCTTACTTGTGACACAATATATCCTAGAGATCGGACACGTGACATAGGAATAGAAACCCAAAGAAATGGAACATTGAAGAAGTCGATGGCCAATGGTGTAGCTCCAAAGTGTCACATGCAGAACACATCTGCCCACATGCGCACTCTCTCTAATCACATTTATTCAAATCATAATATTGTACAACTACTTCTCATTCATTAATACAACTTGTCTACCACCTTCTAAAGCGACACTTGTAAGAATTACATCACTGCAAACTCATCTTTTCTTTAAAACTAACCTAACATATCTAAAACGTAAAGAGGATGTACGTTAGTGAACCTACACAGACGTATAAGTCACGAGGTTATATATTAGGCTCATACTTAATGTAGTCAAGTCAAGACTAAGTATTCACTGAGCATACAAGTTACGGGGTTCGAGATGATTGTATCTGATTTTAAGTTGGATCTTCGTTTTTTGGAGGAAGTACAGGTCAGACATGTGTTCAGAGAACTCAACTGTATTGATGCGATTGACCCATTTGGGAATTTCGAGCCACAACATTTTCTGACGATTTCGAATTTCGTGTTCTCATCCGCAAGGATGTTTTAGGATGGACTACCTCTAGAACTAGAAGATAACGCTTCCTAACCACTTTCCGTTTTCAAAAAAAAAAAAAATCATGTATTCACACTAGGGTCGAGACAAACTACTCGAACTCGGCTCGCGCTCAGTTCGTCAAAAGCACGGTTCGCGTTCGTTCATTTTCTAAACGAGCCAAATACGAAACATTTTAAGGGTCGTACAAAGTTTAGGCTCGGCTCGTTTATAAACGAGCTGATCTTGAGCATGTCATTGCTCGGCGCATTCGAGTATAGCTCGACTCGTTCGGCTAAAATCACACTATATGAGCATTATTTTAGCCGAGCTATTCAGGATCCTTTCGTCAAAGGCTTGGTTCAACCTTGTTCACTTTCTAAACAAACCGAATATGAACATGTTTTAAAAATCAGATAAAATTTAGCTTCAACTCGGACTCAAACTCGGCTCGTATTACATCCCTAATCCACACATCTCAACACTGTCCAAACACAGATAACATATCGGCTCACCATAACCCAAATACAGATATCGAGATCGTGCATGATACAATATGAGTATTACACAAATATATAGTATTAAAACTAATATAATTTAGCAGTAGGTGATCTGTCAAAGCAATTGACTAGATTTGACCGACGATTGTTTGCGGTGGTCCTGGTGCTTAGGGTTGTGAGAAAACACTCATCTATATAAATAAATATAGCTTTACACAACCAAGTACAAATTGATGGACTCGAAATACCACTCAAATATTTTTTAATACATAATAAAATTGTGACATAAAGGGACATATTTTGCCATAAGCATTAGTAAATGTCGTGTGACGTACTATGTAATAATATATATAGAGAGATGTAAAAAGCAAAGTTCGATCCACTATGGTAAATCATACACGACAACTTTCTTTACCAATACGACAAAAGAAGGATCCAGAAAGAGGCCCCACAATACCACCTACGCAACCCTTCAACAATCGCTTCATTATTTTTCATTTATTATAAATATATAGCACCGTAACATCACGCAAAACCCTAATCTCTCGCTATGTATATAGGTGGCTCTCATGTAAACAGTTCTTACTATATAAAATTACAATAAATTGTGTATTTGTTAGATCTTTAAATAAATAATTGAGATTAAACGATATTAAAGAGGAAAAAAAAATGGAATAAATATTCGTTGGACCTGATTCATATGTTCGACGGTATATTCACTTATATTAGACGATATAGTTACATATATTCAGTGTTTACATGTTCAAGTGAGGAGAGAACTTGTAGATAGGAATTAGGAGGGTTGTAAGCCATTGGATGAATGTTAAATCAAGGGCTCTCACACGCTCATCATTAATGGCATTTATGTAAATTGACTTAAAATCTGGAAAAAAATCCTTACGTTCAAAATAGTCATCGGTGTTCATACTTTTATATGTCATTGTTCATCTTTTTATACATCGGTGTTCATAGTATTTTTATTCATCAAAGTGTCATGTCCATTTATTTTTTTGTATTCATTTTATAATGCATATATGTTCATTTACAATATATAACCACAAAAAATAAAAAAAAAAACTCATCACAAAACGTTAAAAGATGATCATATTAACAATGTGTTTAAGTTATAGATAAGTCATCGGTGTTCATACTTTTATACGTCATTGTTCATGTTTTTATTCGTCAGACTCATACTTTTTATGTCATTGTTTCTGTAAATAGTATAACTATTTTTCTATAAGGCATTTTGCCGAACAGTTTGCGTGCACACTTAAAGGAGTATATAAATTATTCAATTGGAGTTATTAGACCAACTCAACATATGTATATACATTTATTTTCTCAATCAAACTTATCAAATACAAAAATGATTCAAACAAATTCGATTTCGAACACAAACATCAATTATAATGAATCTTAAGCCTTAAGAATGAAAATCTAAACAGTGAGAATAGAAATTCGAATAAGCAAAACCTAAATCGTCTTATATTCTCTTTGATTTCACAATTTTTTATGTAATCGATCTCTT
Source organism: Fagopyrum esculentum (assembly GCA_033239045.1). Classification (NCBI taxonomy): domain Eukaryota; kingdom Viridiplantae; phylum Streptophyta; class Magnoliopsida; order Caryophyllales; family Polygonaceae; genus Fagopyrum; species Fagopyrum esculentum. Next base: position 1,045,577 of record BSUD01000153.1, read on the forward strand.
AATATTATAAACACGATTCGAAAGAAATGTATAATTTTCAAAAAATGAACATCATATTATAAACACCATAACCTTATATAAAAATGTACATATTTGTAAAAAAATGAACATCATATTTTATTAACACGATTTGAAAGAATAGTATAATTTTCAAAAAAAATTCGAAAAAGTTTTTTTTTTAAAATGAACAATTAGTGTTGGAAAAAAATGAACATTTATTGATAAAATATGAACAATGACTCTTTAAAAAATGAACACATACTTATAAAAATATGACACCGATTTTTATTTACAAAAAAAAAAGGTGACGTGACATGCCACATGTCACCACTCCGGCTCTCCTCATTCCTTTCTACAAGGTGCTCCTCACCGGAACTGGACCCTATATATATATATATATATATATATATATATATATATATATATATATATATATATATATATATATATATATATATATATATATATACTTTTGTTCAGGTACGGTTCATTTAATGCGGTACGGCCGTGCGGCCGAACGTACGACCGACACGTGTCCCGGGAAAAAAAATTCTTTTTTTTTTCCGAAACGAATGCTTTTTTTTCAGAAACGAATGAAAATTTGTTTGAATTACCATGTTATAATTTATGCACTATTTTCCTATAAACTTTGAGCTATTCTCATATAATCCATTAACTATTACTTTTTAATATATTATATCAAATTATTTATAAATTAATCGTTTATATATTATGAACTATTCAATTATAATTCATGAACTATCTTATAATAAGTTTTGAACTATTACTTTCACTCCTTTATAAATTTTGCACTTTAAACTATTCTATTATAATTAATGAACTATACTTATATATATAATAATTGGATAAAAAGTCAATAAAAAAGATATGGGGATTCTTGACCAACTTTTTTATTCTGATTTGATTCTTAACTCAACATCATTCCTACCAACCGAAATTCTAAGGGTTCATCAAACCACCATAAACAAACAACATCTTGGATGACACGGAGGGCACGCGTCCGGTGAACCACACATACAAACACAAGGGGTTCCATCACAAGGGGTTCCATCCTAAAACCAATTGGCAATAGGAGGAGTAGCCCTAGTGCTTATATATTAGATTCACACACTATCGTATTGTCGATGTGGGACTTTCCCTACATCTCCAACAATCTAAGAATGCTAATTAAAATAATGAATCTTTGTATCTCAAACATCAAACATTTTTATTATTGATCTGAAACAACTTATTCTTAAAATCTTAATAAGTTTGTTTTTACAACATCACATATACTTAATTCAGACAACGGTTGTTATGCTACTTAGAGAACAAAATTGTCCTCGTACTAAGCTTATGCGATGATTGAACTCTAATGAGCATGTATATTCGAACATGTTGAAATCCTACACTTTCTAACTCGAAGGAATTAGAATTTGACACGCTATCATAACAATTCAATCTCAGGTCCAGATATCGGGTTTGTCACCGATTGAGGAGCTAGACAAAAATTCTTGACATCAATTGTCAATTACAACAAAAGGTTGCGGTTGAAGCCACTGGCGGAGTTAGAAGGTTTTATTATGGGGGCAATTCATATAATAAATTGGAGTATTTTAAAAAATATGAAAAAAAATGCTAGTCTTTTGCTTTTTCTGAAAATCGAACTTGTATTTTCGGGTTCAACCACTACTTCTACCAACTAGGCATCAACATGGGTCATGACCCCTTTTCTTATACCCCTAACTATGCCACTGGTTGAAGCGACGCGTGCAGAACGGGATATTATCGTATCAATAAAGGAATAAAGAGTCTAGTATATAAAATTGATGCAAGAACATGAAACCGATAAGCTACATAGAATGTGAAGAGTAGATAGCCAGCCATGGTGTTAGTTGGGAAGATGGTCATCGTCTTCACTAGTAGCCCTAGTCTTACTATTATGATTAGCCCTCTCGGCTTCCGACTCCCTATACCGGTGAAGAAAAGTGGTGAGAGCGTTAGCATAGTGGTCGAACCCTAGCGACGACATAGCCCAACAGACATCATCTCCATTAACCGTCTTCCGCTTCTCCTTATGGCATTTATCGGACGCTTCACCGGTAACGAAGCTAATGAACTCCGACACGCACTCCTGCATCGTCTCCTTGGCCTCCTTAGACACCTTGGCGTTCGCCGGCAAGGCTTGCTTCATTATCCGACCCACGTTCGCTATCGGCAGAAGCCTCTCTTGCTCGGCTTGATCCTTCATCGCCCCATCCTCAGTACGGCTATCTAATGAGTAAGAGTTTGCATACATATCGTTATCGAACATTCTCAGTACTGTGTGGCGCTCATCCATCTGCAACCCTTTATTTGAATTGATTCAGTACTACTACTGCTCCATCGATGGAGTACTTATATATCGCAAGACTCGATCTTTTTCAGTGGAGGAGACACAATGGCAGGTAAGTTTCCAATGATAGTATGAGTTAGGTGCCTATTTTATGTCTTCAAAATCTAATCTAACTAATATGGCACCTCTCTCTATCTACGTACGTATATCACTCCAAAACTACAAATATTATATATATATATATATGACTGTGCAATTAGACTGTGTTTGGCCATGATCAATTATGTAGAGTAATGGTCCTACATAAGCACTTAACTTGAGTTAAGGTTCATCTGGGTTAATAATGATGGCAGAAGTAAGGAAATAGTATAATAAGGAAGTAAATTTGAACTTGTGGACTGGGTTAGTGCACGTATAGGCTTGTGAGAGTGTGCATGGAGACAATTTCAAAGAAAGTGCAGAATTCTAAAGAAATGGAAGTAGTTGGTTAATTAGTTTAATAATGAAAGTAGGATGGTACCCTACAGATTATGTTGGTTAACCTACTTTTACTTGGCTTTCTAGAATTACATTCATCTTTTTTTTATTTGCACGCTCAACTACATCCTACTATGTCATCATTTTTGTATAGGATCAGAACCGGGTGAGAACCTCATTTATGATAAGAAGTGAAACATTTAAGAAGTGTTTGATATAATTGTAACTTTGGAGTTTCGAACTCTGCTTGAAAGACTGCTCTATTACCAATTGAACAAGTTAGTTGAACAACAAAGTTACTGAAATGAATAATTAGGATGCACGGTCATAGAGCACGATCATGTGTTAAGGACACAATCATGTGTCTTGTAATTGTGAATGGCCCCTTTACCATTGTTCCTTAGAGTTTTTACTCTTTATCGTAGGAGATAAGTGGCGAAATCAAAACTGTTTTTATATCAAATGCTTCTTAGAGTTTTTACTCCTTATCGTAAAAGAGATTTTACATGGTCTTATTCATATATATTAAGTTCAAGTGAATACATTTATTACGATAATCAGTAAAAACCTCTAATATCTATTGGATTAAAGAATGAACGATCCAAATTAACGATCATTATAAGCTTATAGAGGAGGAAAACTAGATCAAATAAGTAATGATCACAATCATTAAATAGAATTGTAATTTAGACGATTTTATATGGAAAAAAATCAGTCATATTGTTTTTATAATCAGACGTTTTCATTCCATCGATATACAATTGTTCAGGTATGTTAGTGCACTCATCTTATTCATTCTCAAATCTTTCAAATCGACTAGCACGGTTCCTGTTGTCAATTATCCAACACGTAAAAGTTCCAATCATTTCTTTGATTCTATTAGTCATGCTTTGATTTTATGTACGGGGAAGAGAGGTGTGGAGGGCTCGGATGTAGATTGATCCCTGTTGAACCTCAAATGTTGATGACCGTGTTTAAAACGAGTGTGATCGTGCTCGTTAAATATAAGGGATACGATTATGCTCTGATAATGAAGGAATGTGACCGCGCTCATGATAGAACGTGACCACGCTCGACTTCTAAAGAGTATGATCGTGCACGTTAAATATAGGGGTCACGATCGTGTTCTAAAATGAGAACGAACGTGCTCTTTAAATACAGTGGTGTGATAGAATGAATATCAGAAGGCCTGATTTTCTTATTGATCAGAAACGTATATATACAGCAAATATATGCAACAGACTCATAACAAAATAGGAGAGATCTTTGGTATACAAATATAAGATCTGGATATCAGAATCGTATCCTAACATTCCCCCTCAAGCTGGAGGTGGTTGAAAACGAACTCCAAGCTTGCGTAACAGAGTTTGAAACCGAGATGGACCTAATGTCTTTGTCATAATATCAGCCAGCTGATCCACTGAACGTGTAAAATGTAAACGAATGGTGCCCAATTGGATTTGGTTGCGGATCGTATGACAATCTATTTCGATGTGCTTCGTACGTTCATGGAAAACTGGATTGTTTGCAATGTGAATAGCGGACTGGTTATCACAGTAGAGCTTCATTGGTTGACGATGTTCATACCCTAGAGATCGAAGGAGAGATCGTAACCACAACAATTCACAGGTTGTTGCAGCCAAGGCTCGGTATTCGGCTTCTGCAGAGGATTTGCTCACTGTAATTTGTTTCTTAGTTTTCCAGGAAATTGGAGATGTGCCCAAGAAGATGACATAACCTGTGGTTGATCGACGAGTGAGGGGGCAAGCTGCAAAGTCCGAGTCACTATAAGCACGGATACATAGGTCACTAGTATTTGACAGAAAAATGCCCTGAGCTGGTGCAGATTTCAAATATCGCAGAATGCGAAGAGCAGCTGTCCAGTGCCCTTGGTGTGGATCCTGCATCTGTTGGGCCAAGATGTGTACAGAATATGCAAGCTCTGGTCTTGTAATTGAAAGATAAATTAGTCTGCCAACAAGCCGTCTATATGGTTCGGGATCTGTCATTGAAGGACTGTTATCTAGCTGCAGTTTGTGGTTGGGAAGCAGTGGAGCAGTTGATGGTTTACATGCCAATAAACCTGCTTCTTGGAGAATATCCAACGTATAACAACGTTGATTAAGCCACAGACCATCCGGGGTGCGGACGATTTCTATTCCGAGAAAGAAACGCAACAATCCCAAGTCCTTCATATGAAAGCAATGACTAAGATAGGCCTTGAATCTGGTTATTGTTGCGGGATTGCTGCCTGTGATGATCAAATCATCTACATAAACCAGGACCTGCAAAGAAATACCTGATCGTTCATAAGAGAAGAGCGAATAATCAGCTTGTGACTGCAGAAATCCATACTTAAGTAGAGCACATGTGAGCTTATGAAACCAGTTGCGTGGAGCTTGCTTTAAACCGTACAACGATTTGCGTAGACGACACACTTGTTTGCACTGTTGATGTCGAAAACCTGCAGGAGGCGTCATGTATACTTCCTCAGAGAGATCGCCGTGCAAGAATGCATTTTGGACGTCCATTTGATGCAATTCCCAACGGCGAATAGTTGCTATTGCAAGGAATAGTTTAACGGTGACCATCTTGGCAACAGGGGCGAAGGTATCGACATAGTCCAGACCCTCTTTTTGTCGATTTCCGAGCACTACCAACCGAGCTTTATGACGCTCTATCTCGCCGTTGGATCTGTACTTTATTCTGTAGACCCATTTGCATCCGATAGCAGTTCGATCGGGAGGAAGATCAACTAGATCCCACGTATGATTCTTTTGAAGAGCATCCATTTCTTGTTGCATAGCCAAGCGCCAATGAGGAATACGAGCAGCTTCTCCAAAAGATCGAGGCTCGGTCTCGTTATGAATGGACCTGAGAGCACTTACATACGCTGAAGACAAATGATTATAGGTTAAATAATAGGCAAGCGAATGAGGCGTACCCGAGTTTGATGACGGAGTGACCGTGCTTCTGCCGGAATTGACTGGAGTAACTGTTTGACACACAAAATCCCTGAGCCGGGATGAAGGTTGGGTTTGTCGAGAGCTGCGACGAGCTACGGGTTGAGATTGTGTTGGAGGATGGTTTATTTGGACGGAATGTGGGGCAGCAGTAGAAGAATCTGCAGGTGTGGGGGTTGGTGATGTAGGAGGTGTAGTAGAGCGTTCATTAGTAGGGTTTTCAAAATGGGGGGTTTGGATAGGGGGGGTATTAGGGCTAAGTAACGGAGGGCTGAATTCATCATAAATAGAATAATGATATGGGTTATTTGGTTTACTGGTTGTGGGCTGGGCTTTAGCAAGGGAGAATGGAAAGATATGTTCGTAAAAGACTGCATCACAAGTTACAAAAATATTATTTGAACTTAGATCCAACATTTTCCAACCCTTTTGACTATGTGGATACCCGAGAAAAACACATTTTCGACCCCGTGGACTAAACTTATCAGAATTACGAGGTAAAATGGGGCAATAAGCTAGACAACCGACAACTCTAAGATGTTTGAGTGGTGGTTTGACGCCGTAAAGTAATTCATACGGAGTTTTATTTTGTAATAATTTTGTTGGTGTACGGTTGATCAAATAACACGATGATAGAACACATTCCCCCCAAAACTTTACTGGTAAGTTGCCTTGAAACATTAAGGCTCGGGCAACGTTTAAGAGATGTCGATGCTTGCGTTCTACCCGGCCGTTTTGTTGGGGTGAATACGGACAACTAGTTTCCAAATGAATGCCTTTTTGAGCAAGTGAATGTCGTAGAGTTAAAAATTCTCTTGCGTTATCACTGCGAAAAGTTTTGACTGAGAGTTTGAAATGGTTTTGAATCATGACACAAAAATGATGGATGATTTGATGCGCCTGACTCTTATGTTTGATTAGGTAAACCCAAGTACACCTAGAAAAATCATCAAGGATAGTAAGAAAATAGGAATCACCAGTGGTTGAAGGAACCCGATACGGACCCCAAATATCCAAATGGACAAGTTCAAATAACATAGATGCATGTGAAATACTGACAGGAAAAGATGTTCGAGGTTGCTTAGCCCTGAAACAAATGTCGCAAGGACTAAGACTACTTTTATTTAAAGAAATGGACTCATTAATTGTGTAAGATGGATGGCCAAGTCTGCGATGATGGAGGATGGCGGGGTCGAGAATGCTGGTATGACAAAGGTGAGTAAGAGCGGGAGGTGTCATCCAGTTAAGCCAGTAGACTCCGTCACGAAGTTCACCCACTCCAGTCACCATCCTCGAAATGCGGTCCTGCATAACACAAACTCTATTAGTAAACGTAATAATACATTTGAAATCAAGCGTTAGTTGGCTGATTGACAGTAAATGACATTGTAGGCCAGGTACATAAAATACGTCATGAATAACAATATCGTTGGCAATACGGATAGATCCGGACTGAGTTGCGCCAACAATTGTACCGTCAGGGAGTTTAATACGTCGCTGAAAGACCTTTCGGATATTGATTAAGAGACTGCAATCGCCTGTCATGTGAAACGATGCACCAGAGTCGAGAATCCAAGGGAACGTAAATGTACCTGCAGACGTATCAAGTGTAGTCTGAGTTCGGTAGTTATTCAGTGCTGAGAGAAGAGTAGTCCACTGAGCGTCCGAAATTGATGGTCCTAGGGCTTGACGATCTTGTGTTGTTAATGCAAGCGGACTGCTGGAAGATGCCTTGCTTGCATAGGCCGTGACTGCAGCATTTGAGACAGCAGCAACAGACTTGGCTTTGTTTCCTGGAGGAGCACCGGTTGCTGGATCAGCGACACCCCGGCCGTTATTCCACCAATCTGGATAACCTATGACTTTGAAACAAGCAGCAGTGTCATGTCCATTTTTATTGCAGTGTTTGCAAAAAAGCTTGCTCTTATCTGTTTTCTGGTAACTAGATTTTGCGCGAGACGCAGCAAAAGCAACAGAGTCCGCCTTTGTATCACATTCACGGGCAATAGTCTTCAATCTTTCTTCCTGAACCGCCATTGAATAGACCTTGTTCAGTTTTGGCAGGGGTTCCTGGGAAACAATGCTGGATCGAAGTGAGGAAAAGTAGTCATCATCTAGTCCAATTAAAAACTGATGAACCTCCTCTTCCTCTTTGCTTTTAATTTTGTTTCCGCAGGTGCAATTACACGTACAAGCATTGCTCTTGTGTGAAGCAATCTCCTCCCATAGCTTCTTCATCCGGCCAAAATAAGCAGCCACTTTCTGACCATCTTGAAAGCACTTGGCAAGATCAGCCCGTAATTGCATCAGACGAGGGCCGTTGCCTTGATCAAATCGCTGTTTTATGTCGTCCCAAAGTTCCTTCACAGTGGGCATAAGCGAGACTAATGGTTGGATCAACGCCAGCAAGAATCCAACCGGAAAGCATGGAATTGACACTTAGCCAATAGGGATGATCTTCAGACGTCGCTGCTGGTTCTTCAATTTTGCCTGTCAAGAAATCCAACTTTCGTTTAGCAGAGAAAGCATTGGACATTGCACAAGACCAATCAGCATAATTGTCATTTGTGAGAAGAATGGGGCAAATTGTTTGGCCTGGATTATCAGAAGGATGGAGATAGTATAGTGAGGCTGGGGTGAGAGCTGTTGGTGTGGTCATGTTGAGCGGAAGAGTGTTTGAGGAAAAAGCCTGATACCATGTGATAGAATGAATATCAGAAGGCCTGATTTTCTTATTGATCAGAAACGTATATATACAGCAAATATATGCAACAGACTCATAACAAAATAGGAGAGATCTTTGGTATACAAATATAAGATCTGGATATCAGAATCGTATCCTAACAAGTGGATGTACGATTGTGCTCAACAAATGAAGGAATGTGATCACGTACGTGTTCCAAAACGAGCACGATCTTGTAAGGCTCTACAACTGTTGTTGAAACCCCAAGAAAATGAACAAAACTATGTACCGAGCATTCAACATAGTCGTTAGCAAGACAATGCATGCTAGAAGTAAGTAATGAACCAAAAGCAGTTTCACCACAGATAACATTAAACACCAACAACCATTGCAAAGCAGTGTAGTTTCACTCGCAAGTCAGACGTTAATACTGTCCTTTTCCCGCTACAAATGCAAAATTAGAACAAGATAATCACAGAAAATGCGCAATTAAAATTCAAATCATCATCTCATGTAAAAGAGATGTTACATGTGTAATGCCCCTAGCAAAGTTGTTACTGGCATTTTCTTTTCCGGAAATAAGATATTCGGGATGGAAAAAGACGAAACCTTGAGGACATTAAACGGAATTTTTCTTTCATTTTATGGTTAAGGCTCATCAGAAATATGAAATGGCACAGTACTACTAATGAATGGTGAAGATTAATATGATGAAGCTATCATCATCATGACCCCCACAGAGATATATATATGTGAAAATCTGTGTGAGTGCACGAAAACGACTTGCACCACGCTGGTAGGAGCATTTCCAAGATCTCACCAAGGATTTTGTCTGCTGCTTTTATTCTTGTGACTTGATTACCAACCCTATACATGATATGATGATAGTAAAAAAAAAAAATTTTAAAAAAAAAATTTTAAAAAATAAAAATTCCGACCTGCCGGATTCGAACCAGCGACCTAAGGATTATCTGTTATACAAACTACAGTCCTCCGCTCTACCAACTGAGCTAAGGTCGGATCGTTGATTATAATCATTTCAGTACATTTATAAAAATAAAGCATATGCTTTGTCAGAAGAGTAGCTGTCATAAGTCGTCTCTCTTAGAATCTTCCTTTCTTAATTGGGAAGATTGACGTCAGTGGAGCATAAAAATAGTAAAAGGCCCAATCCAATGCGAAGTATGTTGCTGACAATATATTCTTTCTTGCTGCTATTTTCCCCTGGTGATGTACTTCCTAAGTTCTATCATCCAAAATGGATGAAGATATACCTTCTTGCAGATTATCAATTTGTATTTTCATGAAATCATACCTCAATTCTATATCATGTTTCTTCAATTTTTGTTTACTACATGATAAATTACTGATATGGATATGGTTGCATTTAAGATCTGAATTTATCTTACTGCCATTCGGTATATTTTTTAATTTCTAACAATAAATTTTTAATAGGTTTTATTATATAGTCAACTTTTATCTATTTTTTTTACTGAATTTGCAGATTTGAGAGATTTTGGAATCCTGCAAATGAGTTGATTTGCAATAAATTTCTCCCAATCTGGTTTTGGTAATCTTACTTGGCCTTCTAAGGCCATAGACCTCGACAAACACTTTGATCAATGCCGGGAGTGGCAATACAATTGAAAATGCTGATTAAAGTTAGCTTAGAAACTGATGACCGTTATCGCCTTCGCTCCTGATTACCATATCTTCGACTACCATTCCAGCTACTTTGATCTCTAACCCCGGGTGAATCCTGTCTCCACCCTCTATCCGACCTTCCTTGAACCCATCCCGGATTCACCCCTTGCTCCTGATAACTTCTTCCGCGGTCTTGATGCCTACTCGGGCTATTATCAGAAGCCCAAACACCGTGTTGACTCCTCTCTCTTGTGTGTCCTGTCAAAAATGGAGCTTCGTGCATGTTCTGGCTGTGTTGGGGATGATAAATGTTTTGCTTGCTGCTATCCTGAGCCATAAGATGATGAGACCCGGAAAATTGGGATTTTGGCATTGAGGGTGTATATGCAGGGATGTTAGTTTGTCTCGAATGCACGTTGTCGAGCTGGGCGTCTCTCGTTGAATGGTGATGAATTGGATTCATAATCGGATTCTGTCTCTCGGTTATCATAGATGATGAATGGGGCCAGGAAGATGAATGTACTGTACCAGGCATGACTTGTGGCTCTGGTGCTTGAAGCTGATGTTGCTGTATAACTGTCTGTCTTGAAAACGGGTTTTTCGGGATTTCCCGTCTCCATCCACTCTGCAAAGTACCAAAAAAACAACCAGATTTAGATTTATCAATCTCTTTCAGTGACCTAACAAGTTCAAATTGACAATACAATCTTGTCCCCTACCCAAAAGATCAAAACTAAGACTTCTTGTCTCTATTTATTGTTCATGTTCAATTTCGTCTTCTGGCTAGATTTTATCTGGATGGTTAAGGTTATATATATACTGAATTGGTGATTGTTCAAGTTCTTTAGTCTCAAGTTGTATAATGAATGTTCAGGTGATCCGGAAATTTTGCAAGTGGTGGTATTTGCCAAGTAAAATATATTGCAACATGGAAGCTTGGTTCCATGGATTGAGGTTAGCTGTTGGAATATGAATACGGAACATGTCACGCACCGGTGCAGCATTGCTGGATGGGGTTGGAGACGGAAGTGAGACGTCAAATCGGCTTGCTGGGGTTGGAGACGGAAGAGACACCTCAACATTTCGTGTTGGTGTAGGCGAAGGAAGGGAAACCTCAATCCTACTCTCTTGTGACTGTGAGGAGTTCCCGGCCAAGCCACTCAAGAGACCTGAATTGTTTTTCAACAAATCAAGAAGCCGGACAGTGTCGGCGTTTGACAATCCACTGGCCTGCCCAGATGTTAAAGCAAAAACCAATTCCGGGTTCTTTAACAAGACAGCCAGGAGCTCGAGATCAGGCTGTGCAGAGGGAGCGATATTCGGCTGAGGGATAGCCAAAGAGTCATTTTCACACGATTGGTGTTCTTCGGAATGTTCTAGAATGTCTGTTTCGGGCAACTGTTCCATTGGTATTTCAAGTGTTAAGGTATCATCATAGTCCATCTCGAGGTCCCATGGCTCCTTCGGATTGGGCGGGATCTCGTCGCGTGTACTATACACACTTTCTTTCTCACGGCTTATTCTGTTCCTCTGCACATCCACATCTTTGCTGTTCTCACCGCTGCAAACATTCCAGCTCAGATCCATCTTGATTTCTGCAGGAAGAAAGGGGAGAGATGATCAAACACCCGTATACTGTATAATCAATCTCATTGCTCATAAACTCGTTCTTACAGAATTCAGAAAACGTGACAAATCCCTTGCTTAGACCATAGCAAATAAGTATCGAGCTACACACCCAACCGACCCAAAGCTTCAAACCATGAATTTGTACGAATGCACACAGATTTTGAAAAAAAAAAAATTTATTAAATTTTATAGATGGTCGCCAAAATGATTTGTCTGGAAGTTGACTGTTCATCATCAATTCACCATCACACATATCACTGTTTTCGAGCTCTCTCCAAATAACCAAGTTGAAAAGACGTACATAAAGAAAAGTTGAAAGCATATTTTCATTTTCATTTTTTTCTTTATTAAAGATTTTAGTTCATACGAAGACTAGTACAGCTGAAAGCTTCTGGAAATAAACAACCAGGTGGACGGGGGATCGAACGGATGACATCAAACTCAAAAACAATTATTTCATTCTGTCAATTTGAACAACCAGCAATCAGACAGACATGTTAAATTCAGTGTTGTTGCACCATTTTATCATTCCATCAGTTTAACTGAATTTGAAAACAGATGCAGCTTAATCTAACAGATCTCCTGTATTGGGATCACATCAAACTGTCAGGATACTGCACGCATACATATATCTGCGAGCATATACGCCAGGTTCAACCTCACAAGCACAGATTCATGCCTCACGTACAAAGCTGACATTTTGCTATTGTCAGAGTTTCAATACAAACAGCAACTGAAACGCAAGCTCTCGGTTTCCACTATATATGCCCGAGCAGATATGATGAGTCCGCTTCACTACAATTCCCCCTAGTTCTAAGATAGCTTTGCAAAAATGTTTGCATTGTCTTTGATGTAAACAAATCTGTTTATTATAATGATATTATGCATGAATTTTATAAGAAAATTCATGGATCAGCAAGCAGGAAATTTTCAATAGAAGTTCAAAATTGCAAAATGAATTATAATCTTCTATACTTGCGTATTTACCACTGGGATTTGTAGAGATGCCTGTGCCAGAGAGTTGTTACATACACAATGATTTTGTATTTGGCTAAGGATGTATAGATACAGGTAACAACTCTAGCGGGTGCCAGGGGATTTGATGTAAAATGAACTTGCAATTCATGTGTCACAAATGCAGTCCAGACAAGCAAAGGGAAAATACGGAAAAAGTAGGTGTACACTTGCGGACCTGAAATTATGGCCCGGCCCTTTACCGTAAAAATCGGCATTATTTGCTTCCGATCCGGAATGGACCTTTTTTAATTTTTACATAATATTTTTATACTAGTAGAGCTCGTTACGGACCGTATTTTAAGGGTATGATGTTTTTTTATACGGTCCGGACCATATAGGAACAGGCCATGATGTTCCAGTCCGGTCTATGGATGTGAGTATGCAGAACTACTAACGGTCCGGTTTGGACCAACCGTACTTTCCAGTCCAGACCGTTGCACAAAGCATGTGGTTGACCCGTGTAAAAATACAATGTGGCAAAAGCATAGAGACGGCATACATTTTATTTTTAAAAAGGCATATTTAATTTTGCCATTTTTACAAAATATTGCGTTGGAGATTTGTATAAGATCAATCCTTAGGTCTATGTTCCACGTCCCATCATTAGGCAAATATGCTTTCAGGACAATCTAGATCACCTGTCTTCTTTGAAAAAGGGTAATTTAACCAAGTTTTTATTGCAAAATTGGAAGTTATTTCAATAGGAAAAGATATGAACGTCAGTACAAAAGTCCAGCTAAAAACAAAAGAATTTGAAAGTATACCTGGTGGCACCTGCCATGGTATTTGGACCCTCTTGGGCCTCTCTTCCACTTTTTTCTCGGATACACATATCTGCTTCTGATCAGAAATTTCCGTCTTCTTACTGTTTTTATGAGGAAGCAACTTGGCTTTCTTATGAGCTGCTTCCAGTTTAGGTCGAAGGTAAGCTTCTGATGCTGAAAGCAAATCGTTAGTGAGCAAAGAGGAAGCTCTCTTTACATCATTGTTTTTTGACTTTTCACCATCCTTAGAAGGTGACCCTGATTTATCATGCTTGCTCTGCATGTACTGCGCACGCAGTTTTGCCTTTTGAATTTCGTCGGCTGTGATAGGACGAGCATGAGTAGAAGGTACTGCTTTCACAACCTGCTGGTTCTTGGCAGGAGATTTTTGCCCTGGCTGTTCTACTAGTAATACTTTTCTGCGTTCTTTATCTGTAAGCTAATTAAGGAATGGGAACATAAAACTTTGCTCTTCCTCTAGATGTAACAAGAATGGAGGCAATGCCTCCTTCATGCAAGCTCTCAAAAAAATCAAATCAGACAACATATTAGCAAAATTCATAAGAAAACAGTCTAGCAGTATGTCAAAAACTTGTAACAGCTCTTTTCAAATTGATCAATCTAGCTCAAATAGGCATTGAGCTAAAAAAAGTGTTTTGCCAAATCCTATGTCATTGAAATCATCAGCACTAATCAATAATTGCCTTCACTGGACTGCATAGTACTTGAGAGCTAGGTTTGTAGTACTCTTTTAGCAAGAGATTTAACATTATCCAGGGATATCAGAAGACATGCTTAACAACTCATAAATTCATATCCTAAATAGAGCAATAATAGACCATGAATGCTAAAAATTTAAAATATTTAAATATTTAATCATTCAATCAAGAAACTCAGTAATAAAGCTGCACATAATTGCGGATCAAGCATATTAATCTTACTCCCCTCATTTTTTTATGACAAAAAAATGACAAACAGATTAGTGAAAGACCATTAAGAACTTGAAATTAGTACTTCACGAATTAAGTCAAGCAGAAAATCGTATGACCAAGGAGATCTCAAGGATACGAGTCGTAATCCCAAGAATAAGCCTCTTATTAGGGTCATCTGCAGATGAAGTGAGCAGCTTCACTGATTGGGGAGATTCAAGGCGCCTATATAAGTAAGATCGATGTTAGTTAGTTAAAACCAAATTCAGAGGGTTGCAATACCCAATAAGGATTGAGCTGTTACCTAGTTTCATCTACATTTCCATAACGAGTACAACCATCCTCCTGCAATGAATATAACATGAGATTTGGAACACACTACTGCAAATCAGTCTTTAAGAGCTAGTCAATGCTGGGATACTTACAGACATATCAGCACCACGCTGCTCCAATTCATCGCCCATAAGTTCAGAAATCCTGCACGTGAATAATATGTGACATTGAGAAGCTAACTACAAAACTTGACAGTTTCGAAGCAATGCAGTGCTATTGACTTGCCTTTGCTTCAGATCAATCTCATTGTGTGAGTCACTTGAAGGCTTTGTCCCATTCAGTCTTTTGATAGCTTGGGTTTTAGCAAACATTTTGCTCCAACAGGATAACAGAGCCCTTGCTCTGTTCGATACATCTGATATGCAAAAGAGATTGGTAAGCCTATACGGATACAACTACACATTAATGAGATGAGTAAGAGACGATTAACAACTCTGAAAACAATCAAAACATCTCATGCAGGATGGAAATTATAAAAAAAAAAGAAAAAAAGAAAAAGCAAGAAAACTCGGTGAGGTACTACCGAGCCATTTTTTGCTGGCATAAACGACCAGTGAAAATTTGGATTTGCCAGTGGATGAATAAGCTGATAACAAATTATCAATTTCAGGGACACTTTAATTAGTTCCTGCCATTGAAAACTAAGTTTCAAACAAGATGACCCCAAAACTTAGAACTCTTCAGTACCTCATATGAGATGGAAGTTTCGTTGAATGAGAGCTGCCACTAAAGCATATCTTCCCTAAGAAATATTACTTTATTAATTTAAATCTAATATAATGATGAAAAAAGATTGATCTACATCCAACAGAAGTCAAGCCAGCCATTGGGCAAGACATTTCCTAGAAATTCTAACAAAATATACACTGTACAAGGGAAAAGGTTTCATATTTGTCACACTGATAAGCATTCATTTTGGAATATGCATAGAAAAAGAATAAAAACAAACGGGGGGCACCTGCTTTCCCGTAAAATCTTAGTCTGTTGACACTTTGGATTACAGCCGACATATGTACAGGAAGAGCCTTACTTAATGGCAAATAAGAAAACACCTGCATAGTGCCACATACGAGTTTATGTTACGGACGGAAAGAACAATGGCATAATAAGTAGGCAAATCAGCCAAATACAAATCCAAAAACTAATGTATACTTTTAAAGCAACATAAAGGACACTTGTTTGTTCCTCACTGGCAGCTTGACTTAACCAGGTTGCAAGAATCATAAGACCTCCTCTTGTCAGAAACCTGTATCAATTGATGTGAAGCAACAATGTTAGCAAGAAAAAGTTCCAAAGCCAAGAGAAAAATTCTGGTTACTATTGTTAGCAATGAACAAGTACCAACAGAGCACTGATGGATTTTTCATCTGCAAGATCCACTCCATAAGTTTAACTTGTCCCGAAAACGTATCTTCCTTCCGCATCAGGCTAAAAATATTATTTATGAAGTTTTTATCTGAATCGGCCATGTCAGGTAAGACTTCGTGCTGGTTTGAGCATGAAGGTGCTTCTTCACTTTGGGGAGGCGCAATGGTGCACAACGGAACAGAATCAATGGGCATCATCTCAGAGCTTGATGGTTCTCCATCATGTATAACTATACTGAGTCCATCTCCAACTGCTTTCTCTCTAGATAAACGAACAAGCTTCCTCACCCTTGAACGTTGATTTGTAAAAAACTCCTTAACCTAAGAGCGTGTAAGATGTAGGCATAAACCAACATCACAAAATATAAGCAAATATCACCATATTTTTGAAACTCTTGTTGACTTTCTATAAAATAGAAGATGATTGTATATCTAGGACAATCTACTGACCTGTGTGGCTGTCATTCCAAAACGAACACTTATATCACGGATTTCCTTTTTCGTAATTGCATCTTTTACAGAGAAAACAGACTGCAGATAATTTACAGCCTTAGGATTAAGTAAATCTCTGGGTCTCTTGCCTACAGCTCAACACAAAATAATAAACGAAGAGTTAGAGGAAGTCAACAACCATTAATAAAACACTGAAGGTTAAAACTATCTTTCTCAATCTGTATAATAAATAGTAAGAATGGAGTAATTTTGTGGCATGTAATAGCCTATGTAAGCATTTGATGAGCAAGGAATTTAGTGGAAACAATGATAACTGTGACATCCAATCCATCATAAACCATATATTGTTCGTGATAAAACTTTACGACATCCAATAAGATAATTAATACATACATAATAACAAATTAGGAAGTTTGGTCATGATCATAACTCTCAGAAGACTTACCAATTTTCACGAACAAGGCACCCGCAGCCTGCACATGTAAAGAATAAATCATAGAAGGAAGAGGAAGTACCACATAGGAATACAAACTGCAAACCTATCAGAATTTCACAATGCTGATGTTCGAGAATAAAGGTTTGAGCCATTTATAGGTTAAGAATGAGATATTATGATCAAACAACATTTTGGTAGTGAATAAGGAACTACAACATATTGACTACAGAGGAGTACGGAAACCTATATTCTCTTTACTGTTGCTGCATTTTCCACATGAATTCACTGTCATTTGGATGAAAAGCATCTTCAAAACCTATCCAAAGTTACATATATCCTGCAAGATCATCTCGACTTGCAAAAAGCAACAGTCTGTATGTAGGTGGTCACGCTATCTAAGTCAATTTACCAACATGCCCATATAAATTGGCCTAAACATCTGAGGCATCATCAAGTGAAAAAATCATGTAAATACTGAAGATTAGGTTCCTCACATCTTCTTGCTAAGCACTCAATATTATAACCCTACCCTTCTCAACAATATCCTAATTTCAATATATGTGGCCAAGTAAAATTCAGGCAGATCGGCATTACATCAACATAGCTTCTTACAAGACGCGTCATTTATAGTAATTTCAGCATCATGAATCAAACTGAATTGGAAGCCAGAAGAAGAGGGAGAGATAAGAACCATCTCTTGAGAAAGAGGATTGACTCCGGTTAGTTTGCACTGAGTGACGACGATGTTTTGTAGATGGTCAACCTGGGAATGGAATAAAGCCTTCTGCGATTCTAAAACCTTGAGGAAAGACTCCGTGGATGTCCCAAATTCAAGCTCGGAATGATAACCAATCAAGGATTCCATCGTTCTCCAAACGCGAAATGAAAGAAAGGAAAAACTTTGGTGGGTTGCGAATAGAGAGTTTATGAGAATTCGTGAGAGATTTAGGGTTTACACCTTCGCAGAGCAGCTATGGAATTCCACTGTAGAAAATTAGGGATTTGATCGTAAAAGGGGCATGAATTAGGAATTGCATGTATTGTGTAGATTGCGGATTTCTACTTCCTAGGTTGGGAGGGCAGCTCGCTCGCTCGCTCGACGGAGGAGCCTTCTCCTTTGCTTTTTTCTATACTACGAGGAGCTAAACAAGTTTTTCAGGCTTACACAAATTACATTTTCCGTCTAAATCATTATATTATTGACCGTCTAACTTAAATCCAATAAACAAAAATTTAATTACATTATTTTTATTTTTATTTTACGTGAAAAGTCATTTGGGCACTAGACAGATAGAATCATAGAAAGTCTAGTGGCCGAAAGGTCATCTACGATACACAACAACAACTTGTGATACCAAAAATTAGGATATACTCTTCGTCCCTTACCGCTTAAGGCTATCAAACAAGATGATCTCTTCAATCGCTTGAGGAATATCAACATTGACAGTAGTCACGGTGTTGATTTCTCATAAAATATGCTTGACCGCACTTCCTCGAACGACTGCAAATGAAACAAAAATGTCACTTATAAGAATTTTTGATTGTCATGGTGGTCTCCCTCGATCTCGATTTTTCGCAATCCAAGTTCTTCTAAGTTTACAAGACCCTTTAAAAGAGCGTGCGATTCTGATTCAAAGACTGATAATTCTAGAAACCTTTCATACTTTATGGATATGACGTTAAGTTGTCCGATCTCTGTGTTTAGAGCAACCGCTATACCAAGAACAACTAGGATTTATGACATCATCGCTACTAGAGAGAATAAATCTTCAAAGTTGACACATTTCTTTTGTTAGAATTCTTTCACGACCAATTGAGCCTTGTACCGAGGCTTTGAGTTGCCATCATCCGATTTTATTCGGTATACTCATCTATTCTTCAAAGTTCGCCTCCCTTTTGGTAGCTCCACCAGCTCATATGTGTAGTTTTTATGCAAGGATTTCATCTCTTCTTGCATGGCACATAACCACTCACTCTTGTGTATTACTCATGGTCTCCTTGTAGATTTGAGGTTTCCCTCATCTGTGAGGGTCACGTATTTGTCTGAAGTGTAATGTGTAGGCGGCCGTCTATCTTTGAAAGATCTTCTCGGTTGAGACTTTGGTGGAGTGCTTGATCATTAGTATGACGCTTTGTGGATTTCTTCATCACCATTCTTTAAATTAGGGTTTATTCTCTTTAACATTTTGCTTCTTGGCATGACTTCATCTAAAGTGTCCTCTCATGCAGTAGAAGTACGAGGGTTCGGTGTGGTCCTTTGTACTCTTGCCCTTGGCTTCTATAAACGTTGAATATCTTTAATTGTATGGTCTTCAAAGAACACCACATCTTGACTTTTGACGGTCTTCTTGTTGACCGAATCTTACAACCGATATCCAAGTTCGTCTTTGGTGAGCCAATGTAGATGAACTCTTTGTTCTTGGCGTCAAGCTTTGCTCGTTCGTCCTTGGGTATGTGAATGAATGTCTCGCGCCTTAATATATGTAGATGATCATATGAAATCTTCTTTCTTAACCAGACTTCCTTTAGGGTGTCTCTATTCAAGGGAACGAACATTGTAAGGTTGATGATGTTAGCAATTGTCTTCACGACTTCTCCCCAAAATGACTTGGGCAATTTGGTGTGTGATAGCATACACTGAATTATTTATGTAATTGTTCGGTCATTCTCTTAACAAGCCTATTTAGTTGTGGCGTCCTAGGTGGTGTATTCTCCACCCCGATTCCACGAGATTTGCAACCTCAACAAACCTTGATATCCTCCTCCATTATCAGATTGGATGCTCTTGAACTTTTGTCCCGTCTCTCGTTCCACCTGAGCAACAAACTCATTGAATGCATCAAAGACTTGGTCTATAGGAGGTGCACCCGTACCTTCCTTGAGTCGTCATCTATAATAGTGACAAAGTATGTCGTACCACCAAGGGATTTCTCTGCACATGGACCAAATATCGTATGCACAAGATCTAGAATATTCTTCCTTCTTCTACGAGAAGGTGTTTGGAAGGCAACTCTATGCTGTTTACCAACTAAACAATTAACACAACGGTCAAGTGAGTTACCTTATACGTTTGGAAGGAGTTGTCTTCGAGCTAGTATGTGAAGACCCTTCTCACGCATGTGCTTGAGCCTACGGCGCCATAGTTTCATATCAGCGGTTGCGATATTGACTTATCATTTGTAGAGGCTTGCATGACGTAAAACAACCATTCCTTCTTTCCTCGAGGCATTATCATACTTCGTTTGATGAGATTCCACTTGCCGTCGCCTAAGTGATTTACTAGACCAAGATCGTCAAGCTTTCCGGATGATATGAGATAGAGATGCATATCACGGACATGCCTCACATCTTTAAGTAGGGTGGACATAAATCCCGGTTAATCATGTCCCGTCCCAATCCCGGGGGGATTTGAAAAAAAAAATGTGTATCCCGTCCAGTGAAAAATTTGTGGGGTGGGACGCGGGACGAAAATTTACTATCCCAGTTAATTTTGTCTCGTCCCGCATATATAAAAAAGTAATATTTTTATATTTATAAAAATATTATATAAAAAATTATAAGTTTTTATTTATATAAATTATAAAAAGTAATAAAATACTATAGATAACATTCTCGTACATGTTATTTTTTGTAAAAAAAATCATTAGTGTAGTGAAGTGTTAGGTTCTTTGAATGCGAATTGGTAAGACACCAAATGTGTAAACTGTATACATTTGAATGTACTAACTACTATTGTAGACCTCTTTAAAAATGAGAGAAAATGGGTACAAATGGTGAAAAAGTTATAAGAGGAAACGAGGCATGTTTGCTCAGTTTGTGACAAACGTTATTGACAACCGGGGTAGTATTGATGCACGTTGGCGCACGAAGAATTGAAGTCAAGATCAGTCTCAAGGTCGGTCCAAATCATACTCTAGGCCGACATGCATATCGTGAGGCGAATAGAGTAGCTGACTTTATTGCTAGTTTTTCTACAAACCTTTCTATTGGATTGAATGTATTGTGTGACCCGTAGTTGATCTTTTACTTGATGATGTACGGGGTCGGGCTATCCCCGTGTGATGACTACTGAGCATTCTTTCCTAATAATAAAAACGCGTCTAGATGCATAAAAGACCAATGTCTCTCTTTCACATCCAAAAAAAAATTTCATAGAAAAGCTACAAATTGTCCAAAATCTATAATTCTCCAAACTTGATTAATTACGGGTTGTAATTTGAAAATAGACATCCCAACCTAGATTAAATTAAGACAAGTCTAACACATAATTCATATAGAATCAAACAACATGATTTAACAAGGGTAAAATGGTTAACTAGGCACTTTTTGCATCTAGGCCCCTCATTTTTATTAATAAAGATTTATTAAAAGGGTTAATTAGTAATTTCAATTTATTTAAGTAGAAGCCCAATCAAATAAATAAAGCCCAAGTTTAATTCTGGTCCAATAGGCCCACACGAATTACACAAGTCCAAGCCCAAATTCAATATAAAAATACAAATATTGTTGCTAGTGTGTTTCGAACTCTGGGTGATAGCCCCTCCCTCCCACCATTAGACCAGCTGGATTAATTAAACATTGTGTATTCTCTTGTTGATACACGATAATAATACACGATGCTAATACATAAGTTTTCATACACAATTCTGATACATAATTTGCCTTAGACAGTGTGAATACACAAATTCCAATTACACAAATATAAGCAAAATTTCGACCCATAATTTATGTATTACGTCTTTGTGTATTGTATAGCCGATACATAGTATTCATACACAATTTTGTCATTTTTCCACTACACAAGTCCGGTCTTTGTTTGCGCAAGCCCACAAACCCGACATTTACACAACACCCGACATTTACACAACACCCGACATTTACACAACACCCGACATTTACACAACACCCGACATTTACACAAACCCGACATTTACACAAACCCGACATTTACACAAATATAATATATGAAAAAAATTGTGTAATTACTAAAAAAAAATGCAAATTGGGAAAAAAAACAAAAACAAAAAAATTAAGAATTTTTTTTTTTTAAAAATGGCTGCAAATTGTAGCTTCCTTCTCTTACGCAATAGGAATAGAAATAATACACTTGCTAATTGGTGGAGCTGCAAACTGGAGGGGAAAAAAAAGCAAAAACAAAAAAAAAATTAAAAAATTAAAAAAAATGGTTGCAAACCCTATCTTCTTCTCCAACTGCTTTACGCAACATGAATAGCAATAATACGGCAACGGCTGATCCAGGAAAGCGATTGATCGGCTCCTCCACGCAAGGGACGGGCGGTTGCTCCATTTTGCGGCTGGGCGGCTCCTCCAGAGGGCGGCTGGGCGGCTCCTCCAGAGGGCGGCTGGGCGGCTCCTCCAGGCAGGCGGCTCCTCCACGCAGGCGGTTGGACGGAAGCTCCACGCAGGCGGTTGGACGGATCCTCCACGCAGGCGGTTGACGCGGTTTCTCCTGGCAGGCGGCGATAGATACTGCGTTGGTCTCACCATTTTTTCGGGTCGTATGCGAAAGCCAACATTGATAGAGGATTCGTCTTGAAATTGTGCCGGAAAACACAGAGAGAGCGGGTGATAGCGAGTTCAGATCTGAGAGCGAGTTTAGATCTGAAATTTAGAACGTCTGCAATAAACCCTAACTGAGAATGATTTTAGAGAATGATTTTATAGGATTTGAATTTTACGTATTCCCCTTATACCCTTTTACTTATTTATTTTAATCTTTTAAATTTTATTTAAAAAATAGAGGGGCCTAGTTAGTATATGCATTACAAAAAGTGCCTTATTAACTAAATTTTCTCATTTAACAATACTTCATTCCAACACCCAAAGTATTGTGAATTGATTGATTATAGTTCTTTATTCAATTCCGATTCATGATTCCAACCCCATTTATACTTTGGTATCAAACGAGCCATTTCAATAATATAACAAACACAATGATCTATGTTAGACACTTATTCCATCATCGATAATATTCATGCAAATTAAGAACTTAAAATTCTCTTCGTAAGAGTCCTTACGTCTTATGATAGACCAAACGTTCCCGAGTAACTTTGCAAATTTCATTCCTTTATTAGAAGAACATGGGTGAAGAAGAGAGTTAGGGGATGTAGGCATATAACCTATAGGTAGACCCGTATAAAGTCAGGCCAACCCGTTTGAAAAAAAAAATATGAACAAAAATAACTTGTTTGACCCATTCAGGTCCGGTCCGTATTTTGACATGATTGGTACGGGGAAACATTTTGACCACGGGTCAACCCGGCCCGTATATAGTTTATACAAGATATAAATATATAAAATTTAGCTTGTTTTGAGTGTCACCTATTCTGATTTTTTATTTAATTTGTTTTGAGTTATACTCGTTTGTAATATAAGATTGTAGGGATTACTTGAGTACAATGATAGTTGTTGTTTTCCAGTTATTTAAATTTATTTATTTTTGTGCGTTGATTGTAGGGACTCACACCTTATGCTAGAGTTTTTAGGAATGACCGGGCCGCCCGAACCCTTTTTCTTGCCCAGCCGGCCGAACCCGGCCAAGCCCGTTTTTCTACCTGTACAGGAAAGCAAAGGGAAGGTAAACAATATAACTCATACAGAAGTCTTATCCATCCAAGCTTCACACTCCAACCTAAGAAATGCAGAGCTTAACTTCCACCTTCGTACCTCCAACGCCACCGCGCTCAAGCAACCCTTTTACTTACTTTCCTTCGCGCAACAGCTTTCCTCTCTTCCCGCAAGGTTACCATGTCCGCTTCCCGCCCCTCTCCCCGAATCGTCGCCGATCATTTGGAGTTGTTTGCTTGGCGGTATGTCTTGCTTCTGCTAAATTTTTTGGAAGATAGATTCAAAAATAGGTTTCCAGGGTTTCATTGCTTTAGACTGGATGATACAAATTATCTTTTTGTTAACAGGAGCCTTATCTGATTACCAAGTTAGAGTCTGCTGAGAAGACCTGGAAAGAATTGTCGGTGAGCAGTTTATTTTCTATGTTAAATTAATCTAAGCTGGTTTTTAGAGCAAGATGCAATTACGAAATCTCACTTTCTTATCAAACGGGAACGAAGAAAAATCTTTTTAGCTAAATTTAATAGAGAAAATGATATTTTTAGGAAGGAGAAGTGACCCCAGTACCATGTGAGATATTATTTTGGGTACATAGTCTTGTTTGGACCTTTTCTGAAGTTAAGGTTTTTGCAATTCTGATATGAATAGTCATAAATACTTAGTTTCACTGCAACATCAAATGAGTAGAACTATTGAGCTATTTCTGTTGATAACTTATCGATTGGCTTATAGAACCGTAAATTTTTGTTATAGGTAAAGCTTGCTGATCCGGATGTTGTTTCCAATCCAACTGAATACCAGAAGCTAGCACAATCAATATCGGAGCTTGATGTGGTACTTGACTGAATTATAGCATAGCTTATGTAATATGTGGCAAGTTTCTCATATAGGTACTCAAAATTTTTGTTGCTAATGTTATAGGTTGTGTCTACTTATCGAAAATACAAGGATTGTGAAAAGCAGTTACAAGAAGCCAGAGGTTTTTCCTCCTGAATTTTCGCTGTACTATGTGAATATTTAAATATGAAATGTTAAAACTTTAACTCCTTTCATGCCAGCTTTAGCAAAAGAAGATGGCAATGGTGATATGGCTGAAATGATAGAGTTAGAAGTAGAATCCTTGACCAATCAAATCAAAGAGCTGGAGGAGCAGCTCAAGGTTTTGCTCTCTATAAAAAGCACCCTTCCATTTTGTATGATTAGATTTGCCTACGTAGTTCTTGATAGTTCAGCTTCTTTTGTTGATAAGCTTCTTCAACTTTTTGTTTATGTTTTATTCTGATATTTCCTTTTCCTCAATAGCTGTTGCTTATTCCTAGTGATCCCCTTGATGCCCGAAACATATTGCTTGAAGGTAACTTCCCTTCCTAAGTGCTTTTAAGATTTTGATTTTTACCAACATCAGGAATACAACTTCCTTGCTTGATTGTGGGAACCGTTTATTGCAATAGTGCAATACTATCTAGGTTTGGCTGTATAAGTATCTTGCACATTTTTTTTAGTTTTGCATATACGTCTATTATAGATCCTTGCTTCATTAAAAGTTGGGGTCTATTTTATACTTGCTCAAGAGAGTCTAAATGTGAGTATACTTGTTAAAGATGCAACATATAACACTCCTAGTTATTTTTACAAATGGTTGAAATGACAGATTGTATAAAAAGGTATAAAGAATGTTAGCATCAGTGAAAAAATTGTCTTTTAATAAATTGCAGCGGCATTAAGTAAACTTGGGCAGAACGAGGTTTGGGGCCAGGACACACTTTACGTTCATGGTAGTACGACACGAACATATGATTGGTTTAGACTAGGTTAACAGTTTTGGCCTATGTAAACTTAAATGATTTAATTTGCAGTTGGACTGCGTAACTTATATAATGTGCGTTTAATTAGGTGCTGTGATTCTATCAATTACTAATTGACTGAAAAGTGCCATAGAGGCCCAGGACAAGCATCATTACCCATTCTTTCTCACTTTCTAAAGGTCAATTTTTGAACTTCTTCGGGGAACGATGCCCCATATACTAGCTCATACTTTCACCACATATCATGCTATCTCTCCCTTGCTATTGCCTGTTTTGTCACCACATAAGCTTACTGCAACTCTTTGCTATCTACAAGAGTTAAGACTACAACATAGTTCAGTTGTATCATAAGATATTTTCGTTTCCAATAAAGAAAATATATTTGTGTCACTCCTATCTGTATTTTCTACTATACATATTGCTACTGTCGATTTTGTGTTCTTATCTAGCCTATTATTCTATTTTTCCAGTTAGAGCAGGCACCGGTGGAGATGAAGCTGGCTTGTGGGCTGGTGACCTTGTAGGTACATAGCTCCTTTAGCTCCCTCCCAAGCAGTTATTCTGTTGTTGGCATCTGTCAGCACTCAGCAATTTTTTATATTTCTAATTCATATTTCTGAGATGTGAGTAAAGTTCTTGGAAGTTTGAACCAGTCTCATCTAAATTCTTACCTTCTGTCCTCTTGAACAAACTAGGTCCGCATGTATCAGAGGTATAGCGAGAGAAATTCTTTGAAGTTTGCACCAGTATCATCTTCTGAGGTAAAACTCGTTTTATCTACCTACTTTGGGGTGATACATATTTACACTATGTAGTTATTAACTTGTCTAATGTACTTGAAGGCTGAAAAGGGAGGATACAAAACATTTGTAATGGAGATAAAAGGAAATCGTGTCTATAGTAAGCTAAAGTATGAGTCTGGTGTCCATCGGGTTCAACGAGTTCCACAAACAGAAACCCAAGGCCGTGTGCACACCTCCACAGCTACTGTAGCAATCATGCCAGAGGTACTTCTTGTTCTATCTGTGAACATACGATAAGTAAGATGTATTGTTTTACATTGTTCTTTAAATTTGTAGTATTTGGGCCAACAATATTGTCCGTGGCAAGCATTTAGTAACATTGTTGGCCTGTTCATTTCCCAGAAGCCTTCCATTCAATGCAATTTTTTTTGTTCGAATGGTTCTTTGGTCTTACAACTGCATATTTCTGAACTTACTGATCCGTCTCTGACTTGGTTTATGGAAGGTTTTGATGTCTGAGTTGCCATATTAATTTTCACAGTGATACTTGGGAGTAACATTTAAAGACTCCATAAATGTTTTCAAGTCTTCCTTTCAACAAAAGAGAATGATCTTTTTCTGAAAAAAAAAAAATCCTTCAACTGTTTCCAGGTTGATGAAGTTGAGGTTGTGATTGATCCAAAAGATATCGAACTCACAACTGCAAGATCGGGTGGTGCTGGAGGTTAGTCGTTTATGCGTTTAGTTTCTCCCTTTCCACTCTGGTTTGACTGGTGTCTCCAGCCCAAATGCTTTACTTATTTGTTTATTGCGTTTGAGTAATATGTTACCTTAACTCTATTCCCCGACATTAACTTATTTTGCAGGGCAGAATGTCAACAAAGTGGAAACAGCTGTTGATCTTGTCCACAAACCTACTGGGATACGAATCTTTTGCACTGAAGAAAGAACTCAACTTAAAAATAGGAATCGTGCTATGCAATTGCTAAGAGCAAAATTGTAAGATATACTTGCATTGATGATCCTAACTAGGCACAACAAGTCTCTAAAGTCTTTCAAAGTAGAATCAATACCGTGGCTTTGTTGTCCATTCCCCATTTCTTCTTTGCAGAGGATGCTTTTGGGGTTCATCAGTTGCTTGCAATTAATTGTCTATCTAGATATATTTGGAGCTGCGTGCCATTGATTTCACTTGCTTCATCTCTTATTTTTGCTTCGCAGGTATGAAATTAAGGTGCGCGAGCAACAAGAGCAGCTGAGGAATCAGCGAAAATTACAGGTTGGATATCTTCCACTGTTCCACTACAACAACAGAAATATTGCTTCTTCTATGATCATCTCTTCCATATTATAGTTTTTGGATAGCATCTGAGCTTCTCTCGTAGGTTAGGCTAATTGGCAGTTTATTGTTGTGAGAATACATATATTTGTTTGTGAGTTTAGTTCTTGTTCGCAGACGCTAATTTTTTCTTTAGATTGCTTGATCAATGCTGCAGGCTTCTCTCCAGCTATCATATGTTTTTAAAACTTTTCTTAATGAACTGAATGCCAGGTTGGTACCGGTGCACGTGCTGAGAAGATCCGGACATACAATTACAAGGTATATTATAGATGCAACAGATTACACTGTTCTGTTGGCTATATGCTTTAGCGCTGACACGCTTCTGTTTCTACAAGACCATTTTAAAGTAATCATCAAAATGATATCTTGTAAGCACCTACTGTGGTCTTGCATTTATGTGCTTAAAATACAACTCCTAACCTTTGGGTTAGAACTAGTAGTTGAAGTGTTTTCGGCCACATGACCATGATTTTGAATTACGTCTTTTAAACATGCTTCAGATCATGCTAATATATTAATGTGTGGTATTATCTTTCAGGATAACAGGGTTACTGACCACCGGTTGAAGATGAACTTTGAGCTGACTTCATTTCTAGATGGCGATATTGAGACAGCCGTTCAGGTACAGTACATGAAGTCTGAATTTTTCTGTTAAATTAAGGAGATTTTGCTGTCTAACTTGTACTAGTGTCTTTCAAATCCTTGTACACAATGGCTTTAATTTTCTTTGAAATATTTTGGATAAACTTAAGTATATCTTTCATTGCAGTCTTGTGCATCAATGGAGCAGAAGGAATTATTAGAAGAACTGGCCGAGTCAGTAGGGGCAACAGTAGGCTGAATAAGCTGCCCGTGATGGTACGAGAAAAAAATGGGATCTGCAGGCCTTCGTAGATCATATGTATGCCTTGAAAATAGATGCACATTGCCCAATATGATGCAACCAAGTCCATTCCAATCTGCCTTCAAGTTAGCCCCTGTACACAAAGGACGATCTTGTGATTACCCGAGTATCATCTGAGACACATATTGGTCACTTAACATCACGAGTTATTTTTATGAACTACTTTCTTTTGTCGCACATTTGGGACCATAACATCAATGGTTGTTTTTAAGTGTAACTTGGATACCCGTAACACGACCCTATACTCCTAGTTTATCGGAATTCAAGTTTGCTTTAGCCATTCATACAATTTTAAGTAAAACATTAAGTATTATTGGTCTTGTAAAATCTGTATCCTTTTCCTTTTGAACCAATTTAAGAACAACTCTTAAGACTCCACTTTATTAATATGTACTCAATTGTCTGATCAAAGTTTTAAGGGCTAATTTGGTTAATAGGCTTTTTTGAGTTTTACTTTTAGTAATTAGGCCATTTAATTTTTTAACTAGGTAAATATATCCTAATCTTTTGGATTTTCTCTCAAACTCTAAACACTCTTATCTTAAGGGATACATTTTCTAAAACTAAAACTCAAAAAAGTCTAGTAAACCAAATTATTTCAAGTTGTTTTAATGCTAAAATAACACTTAATTGTGATCGGAAAGAGTATAAAAATCATAACACTTAATTGTGATCGGAGGAGTACAAAAATCTATGGCGTAAAAATTGTCGTTTACACAATGTATGCTGAGGGCGAGTGCATCTCACAC
Organism: Fagopyrum esculentum; assembly: GCA_033239045.1. Lineage (NCBI taxonomy): Eukaryota > Viridiplantae > Streptophyta > Magnoliopsida > Caryophyllales > Polygonaceae > Fagopyrum > Fagopyrum esculentum. The sequence goes on from BSUD01000153.1 coordinate 1,074,738, forward strand.
ATTCCTTTTGAACCAATTTAAGAACAACTCTTATAACTCCATGTCATTAATATGATACTCAATTGTGTGATCAAAGTTTTAATGCTAAAATAAACTTAATTGTGATCGGAAGGAGTATAAAAACCTATGGCGCAAGAATTGTCGTTTACAGTAGCGGAGGGTGAGTGCATCTCGCACATTCCTTTTGAACCAATTTAGGAACAACTCTTATAACTCCACTTTATTAATATGATACCCAATTGTGTGATCAAAATTTTAATGCTAACATAACGCTTAATTGTGATCGGAAGGAGTATAAAAACCTATGGCGTTGAAATTGTTGTTTACACAATGTATGCGGAGGGTGAGTGCATCTCGCACATTCCGCAACTTGGATGCGCTTTCCTCGTCCGTATTCGGAATATAAGGAAGAGTGCATCTCACGTAATCTACACCCTAGATTGCGTTTTCGCGTTTAGATTCCCGCGCACCAGTATTCTATATGCCAAATTTGGATCTTCTCATTACATAAATTGAGCGTCACTCAAATATCAAGTCGGGTTTCTAACGAAGAAAAAGTTGTTGATTAGTTTTTGGTTAGCACAAATAAAAGAGAAAACTATGAAAAACAGAGGAAAAGCCACAGAAATTGTCCACGTCGAAGAGAAGAAACCTCAATTGAAGCCTCATCATCAGAGCCTGTCAACCGCAATGCCAAGAGTCGAACCTGAAACTTTCCACATCGACCCTTCGGTGTTGATCAGTTCTGACTCACCTCTATATCTTCCCTCTACAATAACATGCCCCTCTTCTCAAATGTTCTTCTCCCCCAAGCCAATTTCGCACTTTCCGTTAACAGTTCTATGCTCAAACGCCTCTCCTCTTTCCCCCAATTCCCATTCCTCAAACACCATAAATTCCGACTTCTTCCTTTCTCTTCTTCTCTACTCTGTCACCGGGGCATACCCATTTCATCCCGCAAGGTCCTTTCCATGGCTGCCCACTCTGGTACTGGGTCCCACCCCAAATACACCAATCGCCTTGCTTCCGAGCACAGTCCCTACCTTCTTCAGCATGCCCACAACCCCGTGAGTTCTTTTTCCTGTTGTTCTCATCTGCTCTCTGCTTTTAATTGAATATTTGGAGCAATGGTTGAGGCTTTGCCGGCTACTTATGCTCAATTACATTAAGACGTTCCCCGTTCTAAGGTTGCTTGATCAAACTATGGTGTTCCATAGGTCAATTGGTATCCATGGGGGGATGAGGCTTTTCAAGAAGCTATAAAAAGGGATATTCCAATCTTTCTATCAAGTATGATCTTTTTAACTCTTTAATTTTTATTGTATCAACTTTAATTCTTTAATATCTTAATCAAATTTTCATGCTTGACTTGTCTGCCTATTGCCTGAAGTCGGTTACAGCACTTGCCATTGGTGAGATTCATCTTCTAAGTTTTTTTCCTGCATTTCTTGGCTCTACGCTTTTGTTTCCCATTTGTGATTTGGGTTTTGATTTGATGTCTACATTAGGTGTCATGTAATGGAGGTGGAGTCTTTTGAGAGTGAAGAGGTTGCAAAGTTACTGAATGATTGGTTTGTCAGCATCAAGGTTAGTTTCCTGTCCTTCTATGTTTTGCTTCTGGATTTTATGTAGTCATGATAGTAGTCTTTTCTGCCATGGAGCTCTATTCTGACATATACTCTCTTAAAAAACAGGTGGATCGAGAGGAACGCCCTGATGTCGATAAGGTTTGACTATCTATATTAGATAATTTACACTTGGTTGATGCTGTGAGTACTGAGTAGTGCATGATGTTACTTTCTGAAATATAAAATTGTGGAAACATTGGTAAATAGTATGCTATTGCAATCTAAATAGCACTGCAACAGATGATCATAGTGCACATGCTTGTCATGATTTTCACGGGTCTTTAACTCTTCAAGTACATAATTGGATAATGGACACTCAGTTTTGATGCATGAGCTCCACAAATTTCTAAATGAGAAAAAGGTCAAAGAGCTATTGAGCAATTTGCCTTCATGGAAACAATATGATTTTGGGCTTAGGAATATATTTTCTTCAGCACTGTGCTTGATTTCCTTTAGGTGTGGAAGACTTTTTGAGGTTCATCCTTTTTCTTACCCTGCTTTGGCATTTTGCGGATTATATTCTGCAGCAGTGTTTTGTCTGTTACATATCAAGCAAATATAGCTATTATGACGTGCTAAGGAAGAACGAATTTTGTGCTAGGTATACATGACATATGTTCAGGCTCTATATGGTGGTGGAGGTTGGCCATTGAACGTCTTCCTTTCACCAGATCTGAAACCACTGATGGGTGGTACTTATTTTCCTCCAGATGATAAGTATGGGAGGCCTGGATTCAAAACCATACTTAGGTAAAATTTTAAAGCTGAAAATTTATTGCTAAATTCATCAACAGATATTTCGTTCGGATTCGCCTTCTATCTAGTATGTTTTAAATTCTTACAAAATGCAAATCATGAAAAACTTATGCAATCTCATTTGTGCGTCAGAAAAGTGAAGGATGCTTGGGATACCAAAAGGGACGTGCTAGTGAAAAGTGGCACTTTTGCTATTGAACAGTTGGCGGAAGCTTTGGCTACAAAAGCCAGTTCAAATAAGTTAGCCGATGGGCTTCATGAGCGTGCCTTCGAGTTGTGCTCTAAACAAGTAGGATTTTACTTCTCTTGTGAATTTGTTCCAGTCCATTGATGAATTAAAACATTAATATACTTGGAAGTTAGGGTGCACCTGGTTCGAACATAGTAAAGTAATTATCAGCAGTCGTGTACTTGAAAGGAATATAAGAATTTGAAGACTAGGACTAAGAATATTGAACTGTCAAAACTTAAAAAATCTGTTGATATAAAGCATTGGTTTATAGTAATTGCTCCACTATTAACTTCAGTTTTGCTTGCTTTCTGTAGCTATAGCTCTAATTATCTACTTATTACGAAGGCTCCTTGATTTTAGAATTTGTAAATATATTACTATAATTGTTATTTTCATTTAGCATTCAATTGGATCTTGTAGCATGTTGATATCTTTGCTGATATTATTTAATTCCTGATACCAATTCAATTTTTGGATGGATTTGTTGGTTCACAGATTTTCTGCTTGACCTTGTAAACATGTCTCCCCTGTTATTTTTATTATCCATTTTAACCATTAAAAAGTGAACACTAACTTTTTACTGTTTCGGTCCAGCTTTCTGAAAGGTTTGATTCAAAATACGGTGGATTTGGATCTGCACCAAAATTTCCAAGACCGGTGGAAATTCAGTCGATGCTCTATCATTCTCATAAGCTGCTGGAATCTGGAAAATCAAGTAGAGCAAATGAAGGTTTTGAAATGATATATTTGACCTTGCAATGCATGGCAAGGGGCGGTGTTCACGATCACATTGGAGGTGGCTTTCACAGATACAGTGTTGATGAGTGCTGGCATGGTTAGTTTTCCACAATCCTCTTCATGTCAATATCAATATGTGAACTTTCCGGTGAATTGCTTTTCTTCATTCTTGAACCACCGTATATTTGTATGAAATGCTAATTGTGATACACGATAAGAGCTACTTATAGCCATTCTACAGTCGGAAATTTGAGCTTTTAAATAACTTTCTTGCACAATCCTAGGCTCCTAGCACTTCCGAAGGGAAACTTAGATATAATACATGTAGCAGTGACGGAGTTGTGCCATGCCGTGCATACTTGAGTTGCATCTTTTCTTAGTCATCTTATTTTCGACTGTGAAATTTGAAATAATGTATTTTTCTTTTGGCAGTTCCACATTTTGAGAAAATGTTGTATGATCAAGGACAACTAGTTAGCGTTTACTTGGATGCTTTCTCCCTTACAAAGGATACTTATTATGCAAGTGTTGCTCGGGATATTCTGGACTATCTAAGGAGAGACATGATAGGTCCGGAGGGTGAAATATTCTCTGCTGAGGATGCTGATAGTGCAGAAACAGAAGGTTCTTCAAGGAAAAAGGAAGGAGCTTTCTATGTTTGGAGTAGTACAGAGGTATGTAATACAGTAGTTGCTTTTACATAGCCTTTTAAGATTGCAAGTTGCTTAACTACGAGTTCAGCATATCGAAGGAAGTGATTTTATTGATATATTTGATATTCATTTCTGTAGTCCCTTTTTCATGTCTTGTCCAATCTTTATTCTAGGTTGATAACATCCTTGAGGAGCACGCAGCTGTATTTAAGGAACACTACTATGTCAAGCCTTCAGGAAATTGTGATTTATCTTCAATGAGTGATCCTCAAAATGAATTCAAAGGGAAGAATGTGCTTATAGAGAGGAACAGTACTGAAGCGATGGTAAAAAAACTTGGTATGCCTATTGAGAAGTATCTTGAAGTTTTAGGAATATGCAAGAAGAAGCTTTTTGGAGTCAGATCAGGACGACCACACCCGCATTTGGATGACAAGGTAAGTCCCTTCCGCATTCATGTTCACTTTTTCTATTCGTTCACTGAAACTAGCTCGTAACAAGATTGTGCTTAATACAAGGAACACATTCGAAGGAAAAAGGTTATTTGAAAACATTTCATAGACAGAAGCCTGCTCTTTCTTGTCCTATATGGCTATACATAGTACCCTGAAGCCCAGTCTTTGATCTCTCACCTCTGGTATTCTTGATCATGTCTTTGATCTACCCGGCCTCAATGGAAGTAATAAATATATTTAGATATTAAGGAGTGAATGTGAAAAGGCATGATGAAAAATATAACATTTCCTAATTTCAGGGCATGACAGTCTCTTATCTTTCTGTTTGTTATGCAAATATGAAGGGTTTGAATTATTTGCAGGTGATTGTGTCGTGGAATGGACTTGCAATTTCAGCCTTTGCAAGAGCTTCGAAGATTCTACGTGCTGAACCCGAGGGAACAAACTACCACTTTCCAGTTGCTGGCTCTGATGTACGATCTGGCAGTTTGATTTTATGCACTCTGAAATATATATATACCGACATGATTCATTGAGCTTGATATCGAATGTGACATTACATATGTTTTTCATGGTCTTGCTGGCCTGATTTCTTGCTGCATGCAGCCTCTATCCTAGAACTAAATTCTTATTTATTTTCTTCTTTTTATTTGTTATTTATACCTGGTTTATCTGATTTTTAGCCCAGGGAGTATATTGAAGCTGCCGAAAAGTCAGCATCTTTCATCAGAAAGCATCTGTATGATCCAGAAACTCGTAGGCTGCAACACAGCTTTAGAAAAGGGCCATCAAAAGCTCCTGGATTTCTAGACGACTATGCCTTCCTAATTTCAGGACTACTGGATCTCTATGAATTCGGTGGCAGTACAAATTGGCTTGTCTGGGCTTCCGAATTACAAGATATGCAGGTACATCATATATGCCCTTATAACAGATGATTTTATTTGCGTAAGTTACCCATGCTCAAACTTGAGCTATGTATATATATTATTCTCAGGATGAAGTGTTCATGGACAAAGATGGAGGAGGCTATTACAATACCCCAGGGGAAGACCCATCCGTGTTGCTTCGCGTAAAAGAAGATTATGATGGCGCCGAGCCTTCAGGGAACTCGGTTTCAGCAATCAACCTTGTACGGTTGGCATCCATATTTTCTGGCAGCAAAGCTGATAGATACAAACACCACGCTGAGTCTCTTTTGGTACATGTTCTTTCATCTTACCATTCTACCTTTACCTTTTTAGTTATAATTTTTTTTCGTGTGATCATAAAAAAATGACCACCTGCTTGTTCCTTGAACTCAATTGCAGGCAGCGTTTGAGGCAAGACTCAAGGAGCTGCCCATGGCTGTGCCACTGATGTGCTGTGCAGCTGACATGCTCAAGGTTCCATCCAGGAAGCAAGTGGTCTTGGTCGGACAGAACTCGTCTCCCCTGTTGGAGGACATGCTTGCCACTGCCCATGCCTCTTATGAACCTAACAGAACCGTAAGTATCTATTATACATCTCACCATACTCTTCCATTCTCACCTATATTATGTTCACCTTTTTGAGATCTGTAAAACCATATAAACAACTGAATTGACTTGGAGGAAAAGTTGGTTTGATATCAATGTTTTCAAGAGCACCATAATTTTATCTGGCTTGGACATTTGTTCCTGGTAGGTGATTCACATAGATCCGACATGTGAGGAAGACATGAAATTCTGGGAAGCGAATAATGGGAACATAGCTCAAATGGCAAAGAACAACTTCTCACAGGACAAGGTCATCGGCCTGGTGTGCCAGAATTTCACCTGCAGTCCACCGGTAAGTGATCCAGGATCCTTAGCAGCCCGGCTTCTCAGGAAGCCGAAACTGTCACCAATTTCATAGAAATGTCAAAAACTATACGAATCCAGGCGATGTGAGTCTACAGGGAGTTAGACAGGAAAACCTTGCTTTGCCCATAAACTATGCGTATATCGTTTAGGCGGAAGATGAAGAGTATTTCTTGTACGAATGTTGCGATGTGCGGCTTGTGCCCGTAAAATCTCTTGTACATTCATCTTTTGTCGTTATTACCATACCAGCTGTGGCATTGATGATTCGTGATGTTTTGAACCCTTTAGCAGTAAAAGTTTCCATTATTTGGCAAACGAAAATTGTTATGACCCTCTAAAGAGAGAATCTTCAACGTCACATAAAACGTGGAACACTGACGAATGCATTTTGGTTAATATTATCGGGTGGAGTAATGCCTTTGTAGTGGCGTGGTGTATCTAGAAGTGGCGTAACAACCGGGTGTTCAAGGATGAAGATTGTCAGAAGAATGAGTTTGTGATAGACTAGGTTGTATGATAATAAGGCTTGGAGCACCAAGAGCGAACATGCGTCTAGGAATAGATTCATAACGTCTGGGAATAGATTCATAACGTCTGGGAATAGATTCATAACTTGTAGGGCTAATCTTAAGTATAAGCATAACGTCTGGGAATAGATTCATAACTTGTAGGGCTAATCTTAAGTATAAGATTGAATCAAACAGTAAATGATCAAATAAATGATAAGTCCAATTGAAAAGATATCAAAAAAAGTTTGCGTTAACTTGAATCCTCACAGATATACCTGATGCATTAGTCAATGCTCAGACTCTATTCTGCACTGGCATGAGGGACTCGCGGCATATACTACTTCTCATCTCACTGAGGTGAAAATAGGGTGAGCACTAGGTGTATTTATATACTTGATCGATGACATTCCAAATCTTGACAACGCCTTTTCAATATCGCCTTTTTATAATAAAAAAAGCTTTGAATGACTTCTATCTCTAAGAATCCCCATTCCTACAATTTTTCAAGTTATTCCCACATCAGCCATCACATCTCCCATACCTGCTAACCATTGTGTAACTTCAGACCTAGATACATCTTCTCTATAGGTGGATAGTGCACGAGTATTTGCCTCCTCAACAACCAGTAGAGCATAGTCAACAATATCCTCAAAACCGTACCTTTGTGGAGGTCTTACTTCAACTCTTCTTGAGCGATCATCCGCTAAGCTCTGGTGAAAAACTTCTGGTGGTTGATTTTCCGATGTTGTACATCCTGATGGTTTAGCTTTTGACTACATATGCTCCTCATCTTCTTTAGGAATAAACCAGATCTCCACCTATCTATCAACATTGCTACTCTCCCCTTATTTCACTGTTGAGTTAAGCATAGAACTTTCATCAAAGACGACAATTCGATCTACTCAAAAAAACTCTTTTCTCGGATGGAGACCAAACTTCGTATCCCTTGACACCATCTTCATATACTATAAACAATCTTTTCTTTGCTCAAGACTCTAATTTACTCTTACTTCCATGATAGTAAGCGGTACAACCAAAAGCCCTCAAATCAAACTTACCAAACCACACTTCATAAGATGTTTTGCCATTTATGACAGTGTGAGATTCGCAGTTTATCAAGTAATATGTTGTAATCACTATTGTTGCCCAAAACCTCTATCCAGTTTTGCAGTAGAGAGCATGCATCTCACTCTTTCTAGTAGAGTCTGATTCATCATCTCATCTACAACGTTCTGTTGTGATGTATGCCTAACTGTATGATGACGAACAATCCCAACATCCTTGCAAAATTGATCAAACTTAGATGAGCAAAACTTCAGATCATTATCAGTTTATAGCCTTTTGATCTTCTTTCCTATTTGATTTTTCACTAATGTTTTCCACTCCTTGAAGTTCTTGAAAGCTACTCATTTGTGCTTCATGACAAGTAACCAAGTCATTCTTGAATAATCATCAACGGCAATCAGAAAATACATGTGGCCTCCTAGAGACTCAACACTAGTCGGGCCCCAACAATCCGAATGGATGTGGTTCCCTTGTATGAAGGGCATATCTGACTTCTTCCAAAGTAATAGTATTTTTTCCAACAAAAAATTATTGAACAAAGTTTTCATATAACGACGGCAAAGATACCAACATAATCAACGCAACATCTTCATCTTCAATCTTAACATCAATATTACGCAAATCTAGAATAATTGTATTCAATTGATCTACGTGTTCATGAAGTTGCGTGCCTTCCTGCATTCACAGGCTAAATAGACGTTGCTTTAGAATCAACTTATTGGTGAGAGAATTTGTCATGTAGAGGCTCTCAAACTTCAACCACAGTTTGACTGCGGTATCTTGATTCAAAACCTCCCATAAGACACAACATGATGATTGAATGCGCCTTATCATCTTGAGTGCCCATCTCAACAACATCAACTTTTCCTTATTGGATTCCTTCCTAAGTAATCATAAGCCCTGTTGTTTCAGCAACACTCGCATCTTGGTTTACGACAGATTGAAATTGTTCCTCTATGCTTGTCAATCTTTGTGTTGAAAGAAAACATCTTTCTCCCAAATCACAAAAAACCAAAGAACCCAAAAGTTTTATACAAATAAACAAATGATAACTATTTTATTAGGAGACAAAGAGAATACTACAATATATATATATATATATATATATATATTATTAGGGTCCGGTTCCGGTGAGGAGGACCCTTGTAGATAGGAATGAGGAGAGCCGGGGTGGTGACATGTGACATGCCACATCACCGTTTTTTTTTTCCAGATTTTCTTTTTGTAAATAAAAATTGGTGTTCATATTTTTACAAGTACGTGTTCATTTTTAAAATAGTCATTGTTCATATTTTATCAATAAATGTTCATTTTTTCCCAACACTAACTATTTATTTTTTAACATTAATTGTTCATTTTTGTATTTTTTTAAAAATATTTTTTTCAGATTTTTTTTTTGAAAATTATGCTATTCTTTCAAATCGTGTTAATAAAATATAATGTTCATTTTTTTTACAAGTATGTATTCATTTTTTTTACATTTATGGTGTTTATAATATGATATTCATTTTTTTTGAAAATTATGATTTTTAATAAAAAATCGTGTTTATAATATTCAGAGATCGATTACATAAAAAATTGTGAAATCAAAGAGAATACAAGACGATTTAGGTTTTGTTTCTTTGAATTTCTACTCTCACTATTTAGATTTTCATTCTTAAGGTTTATATTTCATTATGATTGATGTTTGTGTTCGAAATCAAATTTGTTTGAATCATTTTGTGTTTGATTGTGAAAATACATGTATATACATATGTTGAGTTGGTCTAATAGCTCCAATTGAATAATCTATATGTTCCTTTTGGTGTGCACGCAAACTGTTCGGCAAAATGCCTTACAGAAAAATAGTTTATAGTATTTACAGGAACAATGACATAAAAAGTATGAATACTGACGAATAAAAACATGAACAATGACGCATAAAAGTATGAACACTGATGACTTATCTATAACTTTGACACATACATAACATATTAGATCATCTTTTAACGTTTTGTGATGAGTTTTTTTTTATTTTTTGTGGTTATATACTGTAAATGAACATTTATGCATTATAAAATAAACACAAAAAAATAAATGGACATGACACTTTGATGAATAAAAATACTATGAACACCAATGTATAAAAACATGAACAATGACATATAAAAGTATGAACACCAATGACTATTTGAACGTAAGGGTATTTTTCCAGATTTTAAGTTAATTTACAAAAATGCCATTAATGATGAGCGTGGGAGAGCCATTGATTTAAATTCATCCAATGGCTTACAGCTCTCCTAATTCCTATCTACAAGCTCTCTCCTCACTTGAACTAGAATCTATATATATATATATATATATATATATATATATATATATATATATATATATATATAGAATGTACATCATATGAGAACACCCCTAACGTGTACATGAGAACAGATTCGTAATTATTATTAGTTTTGTTACGAATATGTCATATCTTTTAATGTATTATTCGTAGTTATTGTTGGTTGAGCGGATTATTCGTAATTATTGTGGTTATTCCTAATTATTATTGTTCCTAATTATTATTAATTATTGATATCTACACTAAATCTCAACCCTTAATACTCACCATCCGACGGTCTAAAATTTTTCTCATATATATATATATATATATATATATATAGAGAGAGAGAGAGAGAGAGAGAGAGAGAGAGAGAGAGAGAGAAAGAGAGAGAGACAAAACTATGTGTTACACTTGGTCGTCAAGTATAAGAATGAGTCAAACAATAAATGCCTAAAGAGATGACAAACCCAATTCAATGCACATAAACAAACACTAAATAGATGTAGTGCTACACATGCTTACGAACCTAGTATGTAAATATCAAGGATATCAGATATCTCAATTCTCAAAAGAGACCGAGAAATCTAGTTGTGAGTATATGTTCCCTGAAGTTAAGTGTGTGACAAATCACTAAGTTAATTCAACTTTTAATTGCAATATTAAAAACATATATATTGTGCGATCCGTGAGCAAGTGTTTTTATCAATTTTTGTAGGATGATGTAAAGGGCGGATTATCCCATGTGCGGATTAATTAGCCTTTTTTGGTGGTTGTTGACGCACCCCGGGTTTAATAATAAGCTGATTTTTTAATCCAGCAAAAAAAGAGTGATAAGTAGGTTTAGTCAAACTCGAACCAAGCAGTCCACCTTGATAAATGGGTGGTTTTGAACACTATGCTATTTTAAAGAAAAAAGATAAATATCAACTAGAGAAATTCCAATAACCCATATGAGATGCATACCATATTACCATATGCATAGTTGAGGTGAATACTTTTTTGAAAAAATAACCCAAAATAATATTAACTATCAACATTGAATCGAAAATAATACGAACTTTGAAAATTACTAGGAGTGATACAAACTATCAATGCATTCACCAATAATAATACGTCATACTTTTCTGGCAAAAAATTTATCACCGGCGATGACGTGGCAACTAAAATGTTGCATGTCATCCAATAAATGGATAAAATGTGTGATGTGGATTTTATTTTTCAAAAAATCAATTTAATAATATTTAAAATATTAAAAAATAAAAATTTAATATTTTTAAAATTTTAAATAAAAATTAAAAAAAAACTTTTGTACAACTTTTTTTTAAAAAAAATTTTTTGTAAAAAAAAAAAATTTAGATA
>BSUD01000153.1:1086517-1099425 GCA_033239045.1 Fagopyrum esculentum
AAAGTCGAATATTGTTTTTACAAATTATTTTTCTTAGGAAAAAAAAATACAAAAATTTTGAAAAATCTGTAGGGATTAGATTACAAGAGTTAAAAAAAAAATTCGAATGTTTTTTTTACAAATTATTTTTTTTATAATTAAAAATTTTATTTTATACAAAAATCCAAAAATAAGTTTTGATTAAAAAATATTCTAAAAAATATTATATTTTCTGGAAAAATAAATATAATGACATTTTTGTACAAATCTATTTAATAAAAGTTTCAAACTTTATTTTAAAAAAAATATTTTTTTGAAATAAATATTTGTACAATTTTTTTTTTAAAAATATTATTTAAATTTTTAAAAATAAATTTTTTTATTTTTAGTATTTTAAATATTATTAAATTGTTTTTGTTAAAAGTAAAATCCACATCACACATTAAACCCATTTATTTGATAACATGTAACATTCCGGCTGTCACGTCATCGCCGGAGTTAGAGTTTTTGCCGAAAAATATATGACTTATTATTTTGGTAAATACATTGATAGTTTGTATCGCTCCTAGTAATTTTCAAAGTTCGTATTATTTTCGGTTCAATGTTTATTTTTCCTATTTTTTTTAAATCCAATTTACCTATGCACCCTATAAAAAAAATCTCAACGTACATAAAGTACGTAGTTATGATAATAAGTATAGAAAATCACCGGTACGGCTTTAACTCTTCTTATACTCCAACTCAAACCGATGAAAAACAAAGTATAAAAATATAATTATGAAAAATCCATGTGTTGTGCACCGAGATTGCTATTCGTACCACGTATTCATGCTATTTGTACTCTCACTACGTGTACGCAATGCGTAGCCGTAGCAAGAAGCTCATTTCGTTCAAAAAATAAAGGAAAATGGTTACGACTACGCATGGCCGATGCGTAGTCGTAGTACAGCTACGACTACGCGTACGCGTAGTAGTTCGCAACATATATTTAGTTCGAAAAATGAAGGAAAACTTATGACGCCTACGCATGGCGTAGGCGCATGTATATGGTGGTACGAGTAGATGTGTATGTATAGCATGTATATGGTGGTACGAATAGCAAGAACCGTTGTGCACTCGTGCAGGTGTTGACGTGTTGTTTATATTCTATTTTGTATTCTTATTTTTTTATTCCTTGAAGGAAACATGTTGATTATTTAAAATTTTAATTATGTTTGACCTTAGTTTAATGATGGGTAGACTAAGGCAAGAAGCAGCAGGACTGTAGTGGACTCACTTAAATTTGATTAATCAGGTGGGCGTAATTTTGACGTATGGTACGTGTATTTATTGGTTTAACACAAACATCAGTCCTACACACACTACTCCACAACAAGGCACGTTTTGTGTGGAAAGAGGGCAAAAAGCAAGAGCATTGGATTTCCCCTGTTTCAGATTCTCTCTTCTTCCTCCTCCTTCTCTCGTTTCTGATCATTGCGTTTTGCTTTACCATTCTTTCAAGAACAGTTGCAGAGGATTCCGAGGGGAGGGGGGAAGGAACCGCTTTTTCTGTCGAGTAAAACGATTATTTGATTGTATAGTTAAGTAAAAGAAGCTCAAAACATGGACTTGTACGCCCGGAATTCGGGTCTCGACGACTCCGAATCGGATCCTCACCCTCAATGGACGGAGACCGGTCTTGAAGGTACACTTTTCGTTTTCTCTAGCTTTCTTTTCATCTGCATTTTCGCTTTGATTTTTCCGCCTAGGGTTTCATCTCGCGTCTGTTCAGCTAGGGTTTTTGCTTCATTGCTCATGTAGCTTGTTTTTTTTCTTATTCTTTCATGGATTCTCAGCTGTTATGATTTTTGTTTTTTTGCTTTTGTGCTCTCAACTTGAAGACTCGATGTGGAGGTTAGGGCTTACAGCCAAGGAGACGTATCCTGAGCGCCCTGGGGCCCCGGACTGTGTGTATTATATGCGAACTGGGATCTGCGGGTTTGGTAACCGGTGTCGGTACAATCATCCCCTTGATCGGGCTGCTGTGAGTACTTCTCCCATTACGCGCCTTAAGTTTCCCCCCAATGTATTATATTCCGTTCATTGTTGGGTGACTGTTTGCTGTTTCTGCGTTCAGACTTAGTGATTACATTATTATCTGAAGAATCATGCGATGGAGGCTGCCGTCACTGGCTTCTTATTAGGTGGTTTTGGTTTCCATGAGGTATGGTTGGGAATAGGTGGTTGGAGTGTTGGACAGTAAACAGCTGCTTTTGGGTTGGGTTGGGTTGGGTTGGTCGGGCTGGTCGGGAATACCTTATACCAAGCTTGGGAGAGGGGTATGGATTTCACTCCTGGTGGCTGGTTAGGAGAAGAGAGGAGGAGGGTGGCCAGCTGCGTTCCAGTTGTAGACTTGTAGTAGGTGTGATGGTGGGATAGATGGTAAAAAGAATTATTTGATTACAAAATAATAACCAAACACGCAATGCTTGGTTTGATATCACACTTCCTTGCCAAATTACTATATTCACTTTAGAACCTGTGTATGAAGCTCACTATGAGAGGTGATGGCTTATAAATCATGAAGGTTTCTAGGATTAACTTCATTTTTAGCCTTTCATTTTGCTGAACTATACAGCCATCTGGTATAAACAAAGCTATATACGTTATCACTATTCCATTGGTAGTTTATCACCCAATCACATTTCACTATTAGTAATTAGTATACAGTTAAGAAAAGGTGTACAAGTGAGGTGTATTTTGTAAGTTTTCTCTTTACATTTAAGTGTAAGTGAAAAAAATACGGGTGCTGACTTGTTGACGAAGTACAGATGATGCAACATATATGAGTTAAATAAGTTGGTAGGAGTCTTTTCCTTGATCAGAGGTTTTGAGAATAAGGAATAAGCACCATCAAACCTCTAAAGGAGTGTGCCACCTTCTTTAGACTTCAATAAAAAAAAGGGTCAGGATAATTGACGGTCAAGTGCAATTTGGTTTATAATATTGTGGTTTTGTTTAAAATGACCTAAATTATGGATGATTTTCTGTTATTTACCTTTTTCTCAGTAAATGGCTTCTTATGTTTCCTGTTTCCTTTTTTGTCGTCTTCCTTTTGACGGTAGAGATTTAGGCTTGCTCAAATTTGTTACTTGCTTGGTGTACCTGTTTCTTTTTGCCGTGCACAAAGATTACTATAGTTTATGGAATCAATACATATGATTAAGATCTTTGTTATGGCCTATGTTATGGCTTCCTGACAGGAATTCTGAATCTTGTGTGAGCAGGTTATGGCAGCTGCAAAGCTTGCTGGGGAGGAGTATCCTGAGCGGCCTGGGGAGCCATTTTGTCAGGTATGATATCCTTATAGTCAATCAGTGGATTGATTGGCTCAGTTTGATATTCACCTTTCTTTAACATAGCTCTTCCATAAGTGCTTGCTTCAAATTGTTTGTCGTAGGGATGGATTATAGCCAATTGTTTGTGCTAATTCTTTCCGTTGTTGATCTGACTGCAGTATTATTTAATGACTGGAACCTGTAAATTTGGTGCCACTTGTAAGTTTCACCATCCAAGAAATGCTGGTGGATCATTGAGCAATGTGTCCCTTAATTACCATGGATACCCTTTACGTCCGGTCCTGATTTCTTCCTTCTTTTCTTTTGTATCCTAGTTTTTGTATTTTCATGTTTGTTGTTCGGTTTTTTGAACTCAAAAACTTACTATTTTGTTTGGTTGTAATAGGGTGAAAAAGAATGCTCCTACTATTTGAAAATGGGGCAGTGCAGATTCAGATCAACCTGTAAATTCCATCATCCTCAGCCTGCTGGAATATCAATCCCAGCAACTGCACCTCCATTTTATCCGACGGTGCAGTCTCCTATAGCTGAACCAATCAGGGGGTCCTCCGATAATACGGTTCCGCGGCCCCCACTATTACACGGCTCGTATCTGTCGGGGGCCTACGGTCCTTTGCTGCTTTCTCCTGGAGTTTTGCCCTATCCTGGTTGGACTTCTTACTCGGTAAGTCAAGATCCAAAACTAAATATTTTTCTGTGAGTGAATGTTAATAAAGCCATAACTGTAATGCCTTGACGTACTAGGCCCCAGCAAGTCCTGCCATGTCTCCTGGTGCTCAACCCTCAGGTGGAGCCAGCTCTTTATATGGATTACCTCAACTGTCTTCTCCGACTCCTACTATAGCAGGAACATATCCCCCTTTGCTGTCTCCTGCTGGTCAATCAGGTGTTTTTGGGAAGGAAGTCAAGTTTCCAGAGAGACCTGGTCAGCCTGAATGCCAATATTACTTGAAAACAGGCGACTGTAAATTTGGATCGTCTTGTAGATATCATCATCCTCCAGAACGTGGTGTTTCTACAACAGCTTGTTACCTTAATCCACTGGGCCTTCCATTACGCCCAGTAAGCTTATCTTATATAATTTATATTTATGCATTACTGGGAGTTATTTTTAATGATTGAGATTGCGATAATTAGATGTTTTTGAGTCTTTGACATTCATCTTCTGTTTCATGCTTAAAATTTTTGTAAGAATTATATGTATAAACTAAAAGTCTATTAGAAGTAAGTGATTGCTGGAGAATAGTAAAAGCCGAGAGCTTAGTCTATTTGCGGAATGCTTTTCCCTTTTGTACAATTCTGGCTGATGAAGGACCACAGCTTGCAATTGACTGGTATGTTGGAACCTTACTTGTATATGCCTTTAGGGTTAAGTCGTAAGTGAAGATTCATGGTCCTTAAAACGTATTCACACAGCCGCTTTTCTCCACTTTGTAAAACACTACTGACTACATTTGTCTATGAGTTTAATTTGTTTGTCACTTCCGCTAAAAATATGAGAAGGATATGAATCTAGAAAAGGGGATAGACACTGACATGTGGATTTGATTGAACAGGGGGAACAAGCATGCGCATTCTATATGCAAAACGGATACTGCAAGTTCGGGCCAATGTGCAAGTTTGATCATCCAATGACCCCAATAAGATACAACTCTTCAGCTTCTTCACTCACAGAGATGCCACGGGTTCCCTACATGGCAGGGTCTCCTTCCTTCGGGCCAGATACATCTGCCGACTATGGTTATGGGTCAAAATACAATCCTGCTTCTAGTAGAATCTCAGCTGGTGTCCTGCCATTCTCTCAGGCCATGACTTCCCTTTCTAACGTTCAACGTTGAAGATGCCAAAGTCCGTCAAGCCCGTCTGAAGACGGGATGAATAAAAACAACTGCCTAGCTCTTGGGGAGCTGAATGATTGTGGAAGTCATGATCATCTCCATCAACGACGCATGGATCTCAACTCTATGTTATATATTTTATAGTACATATTATATATATATATGGAGTTACTGATATTCCTCCTTAATAGTAATAATTTGGCAAGTAGATTGCACAGATGATAGATCATCAGATCACCATTGCTGTAAGCTGAATAAATATACTAAATGCAGCTCAGTCAAGGTGATATCAAATTGCCATGGTGGTTGTGTGAAACTTTTTACCACTGGTACTTGCTAGTTAACTATTTGCTTATTTACTTTATTTTCAGACAATGTGGTTACGTAAGGCCACTGGAATACAATGAAGATCCGTGTAGATTCTTATTTTACGCTGTTGCTTGTGTTAATGTAACATACTAATGAGCTATCACAGTTTTTCGTTCAAACAGGATTAAATTTGGTAGATATAAGTAAAATAAAGAAACTTGGTGGATACAAAATCATGAAATTTCATATAGTTGTCGTTTTCTGTTTGTTTCAAATGCTATACATTACAAAATTTGCTCGAAATTTATTAGTCTGTTCCAAATTGATATTAGTTGTTATTGAACGACATATTGTGTTATGAAATGCAACATATGTCATGCAAAAAAAGTTTCACAATTTAGAAACGGATATATACGTCAGTTTTAATGCTTAGAATTTGTTATTTTGGATTTTTGGGTCTATAACCTTTGAAAATTTTCAATATGAAAATTATAGTAATGGAATTTTAGGGGCTCGATAGACTATAATTGTCACTCCAACTACGCTTTTCGCGTGCGTAGTTGTTAGGTCCCTAACTAAGCTTTTTTGGAGAGCGTAGTTGGAGTTCCAAAAAAAAATAAAAATATCAACACGCTTAAAAAATGTTTTGGAACTCCAAATACGCTCTCAAAAGGGTAGTTGATATTTTTATTTTTCTGGAACTCCAACTACGCTTCCCAAAAACGTAGTTGGGGACCTTATCATCTACGCACACGACGTGCGTAGTTGTGGTCACTAATAGAGATTTTCGCCGGTACATTTAAAAATCACGAATTTTAGGCATTAACTCAATATATAGTTATATACATCATATACATTTTATAAAAAAACCATCATTTTCAGAACCATACATATTAGAGATTTTATGAAGTATTTGTTTAGGTATTCATGTAATTGGAATATTTGTGTGGAATGTTATAAATATCACTTTGTAATTATAAAATATTCGTTACAACAAGTTTACTGTTCATGTATAAAATAATTAAAACCTCTTAAAATTCGACAATTCATCACTTAATATCTCTATCTAGGAAGCAACTAATAAAAGTTTATGTAGTTTTATCCAACTTATGAAAAAGATGATTATGAACCCAAATTTATAATACCTTATATAAACTTAAATCTTTCCATTTCTTAAACTACAAGGAAGCTCATCATAGCCCAACCAAAGACATAACCAAGCCAATTATTCATTAATTGAACACTTAGAAAACCCAACAAAAAAAATTAACGGCCAAGGGCTATATATTATCCATTAACGGATCAATTTGACAAATAATTAAGAAATAACAATTTGGTTAATGTAAATTATAGTCAAAGAGTTTGTTTGCCGGAGAATGTGAGTGTATATATATATATTTGGAGATTCTCTACTTAGATGTAATCTTGTAAAGTCGACAAAAAAATCGGCCCACAGATCAAAATCCTATTGTAGTAGTTTCTCTCTTCTTCTTAACCTCTCTTGTTGGGGGAAGAAGACGTGAAGCCGCCACCAACCCACCGCTCTCAAAAAAGGTGAACTCTTTAGGGCTCATCTTAATTCGTTGTAAAAATGATTGTCTTTTAACTTGATAGCGCCGACAAATCTCTCTACTTCATTCTTCAATTCCGTTTTGTTCGTTTTCGTTGTGGTTTGTTCATAGGTCAGCTTTCCCATACGATTACAATCTTGTCCTAGACAATCATTGTAATAAAAATGGAGGGTGCAAAGGAAGTGGAAATAAACCAAGCGGCTCATGAGAACCCCCAAAACCTAGAAACTCGCGATGACATGCTCGCCAGACACAGGTAATTTGGGGTTTCAATGTTTCTACTTTGCTCGCCGCCTTTCGATGTCTTATTTGTGTTACTACCATCCAATCTCCCGTTTAAAGGAGGAATCTTGGTTCGGATTTTGTGCATCTTTCTCGTGAAAATTCTTTCAATTTCTTAACTAACCTATTTGTAACAAACAAAGTTAAGTTGGTTTTAAGTTTCCCGTGTTACTGTGTAATGAGGATGGAATTTATGAACGAAGCTGAGACCTTTCAACCCAGTTTGAACTATTCGCTGCTACTAATGTAGCAACTTCAAGTTAGGTGCTGCCGTGCTGGTCAAAGTAGGATGATAATCCTATTCTCTAATTAGTTATACAAATTTTGCACCAGTTGTTCTTTTCACACAGTAAAGCCAAATGTGGAGGCAGAGGAAGCTTTCAATAGTGTTTCTAAATTTGGATGATGGATCTTTGCTTCATTTTTCAGTTTATCCTTTTAGGTAGCGAATCGACAAAAGATGGACAAGTTTGCATCGGGGATCTGTGTTAGATAAATGTTTGATTGTGAAGAATGCTTGATTTACTGGTTATCCTTTTAGTTTCAAAAGTTTGTCAAGTATTAGATGTTCGGAATGTTGAAAGACAAAGCATTACCGGCTGTCAATTTTTATTGCAGATGCACGTGTTCTAGTGTGATTATTGTCAAGATCTTATGGAATTGGACAGTTGGACCTGTTGTTTCTTGTTTTGCAGAAAGATAATTATTACATAGGTTACATGGCATTGTTTTATATTCCATTATTCAAATTTCACCATACCATTCTCCCTGCAGTTATGAATAATCTGCCAGCTATACCCTCCTTTTCATTCTTTTTGAAATTCTGAATACTGTATCCCAATAATTGCTTATCCTCTTTGAAAGTTTGTTGTTGAAATTTGAGAACAAAAATATATAAATACTCAGTAAAAGATAAAACAAACGGTGATTGTTTAAGGAACTTTTCTTCAGTAGTTCAGTAGCGCATTTTTATATTGCTGGTTAACATAAAGATGCTTCCCTTTCTGCAAACTCCTCCTACTTGGTTCAGGTGCAAGCTAATATGTGATGACTGATGTATGAAGGATAGCTGACTAAACTGTTGCTTGATGCTAAGTTTGTATGTTAACGAGATGGGTGACTTAATATAATGATTAATTCCACATTTGGCATATATATATATATATATTCAAAATTGATTTACCAAGCTTTTACTCGATATAATTTGTCAGGAAAGAGATTACCCAACTTCAAAACAAAGAAACTGAAATGAAGAAGGCCGCAGCTAAAGGGAGCAAGGCTGAGCAGAAAGCAAAGAAGAAGCAAGTGGAGGAGGAGATATCGAAACTGTCTACCAAGCTGAAAGAAAAGCAAGCCGATGAACTTGCTGATCTGGGTTTTTCAGGTAGTAGCAATGGCCAAGATAAGGGAAAGAACAATCTTGATGACAACCTAATCAAGGCAATAGCTGGTGTATCTGTGAATAGCCAAGCTGATCAGGCAAAAGGAGCGAAACCGAGCAAAAGTGTCAAAAGACGTGAGAAAAGAGCTCAAGAAGAAGCTGCAAGGGAGCAGAGAATAAAAGAGGAACAAAGCAACATTGTTAGTGATCGAGTGGTTGAGGACGAGAAGCTTGAGGAAAAGCTTACACCACTTGGGTTGACTATTAATGATGTAAAGCCAGACGGGCATTGCCTTTACCGAGCTGTAGAGAACCAGTTAGCTCGGTTATCTGGTGGATCCTCACCATACACATTCCAACAACTTAGAGAGTTGGTGGCTTCTTATATGCGAGAACACTCTTCTGACTTTCAGCCATTCTTTTTGTCAGAGAATATGGTGGAAGGAGAGTCTGAGAGTTCACTTGCAGAGAGATTTGAAAACTACTGCAAGGAAGTGGAATCAACTGCAGCCTGGGGTGGCCAGCTTGAGATTGGTGCTTTGACCCATAGCTTGAGAAAACATATTCTGATATTTTCGGGGTCATTCCCTGATGTTGAGATGGGGAAGGAGTACAAGTCTGATGAGGGCAGCAAGTCAATGGATTCCAGTATCATGCTATCCTACCATAGGCATGCGTTCGGGCTTGGGGAGCACTATAATTCTGTAGTCCCACTTTGACAACAATAGAGAATACAATTCAACACATACGAAAGGTGTGCTCTTTTGAACCTATGTTATTGTTCCAACACTTTGGAAGTAGCTAAGCAGATGGAATCCTACGAGCTCTATAAAATGGACCTGAGGTCTTGTTTTTTCGGTTTCTTTTCTTTTTTCTGACGGTTCATTCATTATATTGTATGTTTGCATAAACTTCCACAAGTTACCATGTATCTGGCCATGTTATTGTTTCATGGTTTCTTTTTGTATGTTTAATGATGGTGTCATCATTTTCTTTTGTTTGCTATGTTAGTAGACGTTTTTGCTACATACAGCAAATAATTTGACATTTCAGCAAAATGAATAGATTAAGCAGAGGCCAGGAGGTCCCTTTTTGTTGGGTTTCTATAGTCTGTAGGAAGACAGGAGCAGGAGTGTCCAAGATAAACCTCTCATGGATAATAGTCCATGCAATTTGGAAGATTCATATTATCTCATGGATAATAGTCTCCTACGAATACCTGCTATCGACAAAGTTTCAAAACGAAAATATTTTGAACATCTGAGATGGCTAGTAGAAAAGGAAAGAGTTGCTTTCAGGATAAGAATACAATCCCTTGGCTGTCTATGGTGAGAAAAAGCCGGGAAGCATAACCCTCACAAGAAAGTAACTGTGCACAATTTACACTATGTACATGAAGGTTACTCACATTATTTGTTTAGATGATTTTTGAGGGTATTTATCAAATTGCCTTGTTAAGTAAGCTTTCAGTGGATCAAGTAGAGCCATTATATGGCCTTTTGAAGGAATTTTCCCTAATTTGGAATCTATTAGTGATGAAAAGATTACACACGTTTTGCACAATGGAAAGAGGAATAAAGATGAAGCATCAAACTAGACATTCCTTTTGGGATTGATTATGTTGGGGAATGGTATCATCCTTCTCGTAATACTAGGATTTTACCTGTCTGTATTTTCTTATTTTGCCGTGTTCTCTTCCTGGATATGCCCATCTGCGCCTTTTTTTTTCAAGTTCAAATTTATCCTGTGAAATTTGGTTTATCATCAATGTTGTGTTTGTAATCAGAAGATTTGCTTCAATATCATTTCTATTTGCTACTCAGTAACAAGATTTCAAGGTAGCAAGAGAATGCAGAAACCTCAGCTACTTGTGTAAATAGATGATGATCTTGGTGCTAAATTTTTAACGAGAGCCCGAAATAATTAAGTCACCCTGATCCAAGTCCATGGAAAGCTTGCTGCATATACTATATGTATGCTGCTGAAGCTGTATGAGTTTGACATAAAAAAGACCGCTATTACTATAAAAGGCAGCTTAGGATGCTGGATTGGAAGCTGAAGTTGATGTTTGTCAAGTTTTCCTGTTTGAATTTTTAGTTCAAGCAAATGAATACATATGGTTATACAACTCTATTTTTTTTGGTTTGATTGACTTTATTGCGAGTAGTAGTAGGGAATGGCGAATTATTTCACCCATGCTGGATTAATGATTTTAAAGCCGTTACAGCTAGAGTTGATCTCATGACAGCTAACAGTGATGGTGCTGATAAAAAGTTAAAATTTGAAATGAAAGAACTGTAAATCTGCTGAACTAGCACCATTTTATCCTTCCAAGTTATAGTAACACAATTTACAAGTACAGCTTAGGCAAACTAGCCAAATAGTTAAAAACTTGAACTGCCACATGAGTGCTGTGTGGAACTGAACAGAAAACCTTAGAGCATCTACAAGGCTAATATTTTAAGTTTCTTAAATTTTTATAAATAAAGTTGAAGTATATTAAAGCTTGCCAATTTCAGACTTGTTTAGAAATCGGGGTTCTCTTGTAAGAAGATGACTCTTGTAAAAGAGTTTCTCTCTGCATAAATAGGAGACGTTCTCTGACTTCTACTGAATTTTTTTATCCTTTTGTTGTAATACGGAAATCTTATAGTTTCTGCGTCGCGGATGCTCTTACAATATAATGGATATGATAACTGTAAGATGCAAGAATGCTAGAAGCAAGCTGCAAGTCATTCCAAGTGTGCATAAACCTGCCTTCAAAGCTCCGAGTTTTTCTGCTATGGAGATGCACTGCTTGTCTGTTACTTTGACCAACTCGCTCTAGAAGGGTAAGCCTTCTTCACTCTCTCAAAAAAGGAAGGGGTATGATACCAATTTTCCATTTTTAATCTCGATTTTTAATCAGCATCAATCTTTTCTTCTTTACTTGTCTAACTATCATAAGAGATTATGGTACTGAACTCTTGTTTTCTGATTATTTTTCACTGCACAAGATGAAAACGACCAGTATGTTTAGGGTTACCACTTCAACTAAGATTTTCTGTATTTCTAAAGATTGCTTTTACTCAGCTGAAGAAATGGCCACACATGAGAAGAATATAATTTACATGCATATATATAATATATTTATATATATTGTTATTATTGTATTATCCGTCATTCATGCAGCTGAAGAATCTCTTTATAGTAGGCATATTTATTTTCTCTTTTTAAAAGTTTTCTTGGTCTGAATAGGGAGAAGAAACAGGAAGAAGTACTTAGGTTGCCATGAATCTTTACTGAGTTCTTAACAGCATTCATTTTCAAATCATAGGTAGCTATTTACCCCTAGCCTTTGAAGTTCATTCATGATACAAATGTTAGTGATTTTAGTGAAAATTTTGGTCATTTTATGCTATCGGGATTTATCTATCTGTCTATAAGGAATCAAGTCGTTATAATATGAGTTAGAAATGTGTACTAATGCACACTAATGTAAACGAGAGCAGGACGACCAAATCAATCGCAATGCAAGGCCTTGTCTGAGAGAACAATTTAGGTTGTACGTTGTGCGCCTTGGCAGTTGTCGTTTTTTCACCATGTTTTTATTGAGTTTTCGGGCTTATTAAGATACATATAAGATCAATTTCGTCTTTAGAAGAACATTTAAACAAAACACAAACTCTATCTGTATGTCTTGATTAGGGAACTTCAATAGTCTATTATCCTTGTAGAGATTTCATTGAGAAAAGCGCAATCCAATCGAATCCAATATCACAATCAGTTCACCATACATTCTAAGACAGGGAATATTTTCGAACGATTGAAGTTAGCCTCATTATTTACCACTATGACCACATTGTGGCAGAGGCAGCAAGTTAGCAAAGTAAAGCATCAGGTATAAATAGACCATCTCAAGGCACTTGATCATATAACAGGCATAACTTCCAGAGCCCAAAGCCCTTTAACCAAATTACACAAACTTTACTATACTGAGCTCTAAGATTGCTTGTGGGTTCAGATAAAGAGGAATGGAGGGTTTGATAGCTTTAGTCGGGGAGAAGCCACTTGTGATCTTCAGCAGAAGCTCGTGCTGCATGTGTCATTCGGTGAAACAACTTATAACCAGTTATGGTGCCAGTTTTACTGCTTATGAGTTGGATCAAACTCCAAATGGACAAGAAATTGAGAAAGCATTGCAGGAGATAGGGAGCAAACCAACTGTACC
>BSUD01000153.1:1108867-1186886 GCA_033239045.1 Fagopyrum esculentum
TCCAAATCTCATAGAATGAGAAGGATTTGGTAATCAACGAAGACGAAGAAGCATACAGCAGTTAGGGATCTGAAATCTCTGGTTGCTCTTCACCACTACAACGTTGGCTTGTGGTTTAGCGAAGATCTTTCTCAGATCTTCGCGAGGTGCCTTTGAGGGGGCTTTCTTCTACTACTCGTTTCTCTTCTCTCTGTGTCTTGCTCGTCCATCTAAGACTCTTTGCTAGATCTATTGTTATCTTAGGGTGTCATCTGTTCTGTTCTTGTATTGAACTGTCTTGGATACCTAGTGAGAAAACCGGGACCGGATCTCCCCTCTTGAGGTCCCGCAGAATAGGATTAAGTTCCGAACTGCGTAAACAATTCTTTCTTGCTATTCTTGTGTTTGCTTTAGTCGGTTCTACGACTGAAGGTTTTTAGACTTCAAAGTGTTTTTACAGAAAGGTCAAAGAGTTTGCTAACTATGATAAGCACTGCCCTACTGGCTGCTTCAACACAGTTTCTTGTTCATGAATTTATATTCTTACAATTTTATATGTAGTAACTCATAATAGTGATTTAGTAAATGTTATCTAATGATAAATAAATGATTATATATTTTAACAAAAAAATAAAAATACATGAGCTAATATGCCCTTGACTCAATATATTCTATATTGAATGTTGACTCTTAAGAAGATCATTTAAAATAAACGATTATTCTGAAAATAATAAGATTTGAGTATTCCTTTTGGCAAAAATTGTTCATACTCAGGTAAAAGAATCGTTCACATTCACCCAACCGTCTTTTTAACTCTTGTATGAGTTCGATCAAATTAATATAACAATAGTTAAATCACTTGTATACGCATTAAGATGAAAGAACTGTGCACAAGAACATTAAAATTATTTATACAAGAAAATAAGGGAAGAAAAAACAATTATGAGATCTAACTTGCCTAACTGGTAGTAAGAGAACTATTAACCAGAATTCAAAAATCTATAACTATATTAATGTATTAATTTTACATATATCGTACAAGAAATACAAAATTAAGTTCAATCTCTTTACAAGAGAGTCAGGAGACACATCTCACAAACACAAAAAATAATTGTTTCGGTTAATTTGCATTCACCAATAAATAATTATCAAGAGATTTTTCAACGAGGATTTGATCCGATTAATTTTCATAATAGCTTAACTTCTTAATATACATTATAACATGATAATTAAGGGATTTGGAAGATATACTCTTGTAACCATTTATGAAAATTAATATATTAAAAGAATAGCAAAACACTCTTTGTATATTAATATGATATATACTGACTAATTTACATTTGAAGGACATACACTAAATATGGATTATGAATTAAAGCATTTCATCCTATTCTCTCGATGTCTTAAGAGATTTGACTTCCATAAGGGAAGACAATTTCATCCATATCCAACAAAAGAGGGCAAAAAACTGTTAAAAGACGGGTGGTTGGTGAAGTGGGTGGTGCATCGGGTAGGATCCAGGGACTCATATCCACCCAACCATCCGACCCGTATCCGCCCTTTTAAAATTATACGTAAATTCTAATATATTTACAGTTGTTTATATTATACAACTTTACTTTAATTCCTATATACTATATTAAAGTAAACCTAGATTTTCTTTTCTAATTTATTTCGGTGCTTACCGTTGACTCGTTGTATATTTGTATATTTTGTATATATCTTTCCTGGTTTTACTTGAACTTGATCTGTCCAATATCATGGTAGTTTCACTTAAGTTCACCCATTGGATACGGATAGATTGGATATGGATAGTGGGCAGGTGGATGGCTTGGGTGACGGACCGATGGTAGTTTCACTTAAGTATACGATGACAACACTTTCCGCAATAGGATAACCTGCAAAATAAAATGTTTGAATAGTGTTTGGGATATATCCATGATCACCGGTAGACTTGTCACAATGCCAGTTGGAAAGAAAGCACATAGCAGAAGCTTCTAAAGAATGTTTTCAGAATATTGGCTGCTGTAATACATACACAGCTTTACCTAAAGTTGCTTGCAACTCCTGTCTGGCTTGCTGATATATCTGATTCAGAAGGTCAGATCGCAAATTGTAGAAGTGCACTCTCAAGCTAGTCTGATGCATGAGGAAAAATATATATAAACAGAAAACTGAAAATCAGATGAATTTGTTTGAAGATCCATTATCATCGATCCACTGATGATCTACAGAACAGCTAATTAGAAACTGTGAATAATTCAAACAGTGGAAGCATTGAAGATAACTTGGAAGTTGACAAAGAGGACCTATCTTCCAAGATCATCCCAATATATGATCCAATGAACCACATGGTCCTTTTGAAGGTGACAACAGCATAACACAGGGAAACCCATGTGAAGAATCATAAATGTTGCATTACATTGATACTGCATTCAAATCAGCATTCTTTTTCTTTTAGTTTACCACCAATAAACAAGTCCAAGGTTTGACATTTCTTTCATTTTTAAACCAGGAAGTATAATGGGTTACAAAGAATACTTGAAGATAAGAAAAAAGTGGTGGGGATCGATAAGAATGATGTTGACTAACATGGTACGTTGTCGAGATCAGCAAGAAGATACTTTTGGAGGGTTACAAGCTATTTTTAGCTGCTGTAGTTCAATATTGGTTAAAATCAGCTAAGAATAAGAAAAAAACCCGAGGGAAGTTAAACTAACATAACATCCGGATTACCAAGATTTGAAGTGATCATGAGCGAGACTAGGAGTTGACTCTTATTGTGGTATCTGCCATGTATATAGATCAAGCTGGCGATCTTAACAATTTCATGAGTGAAATAAGCAAACAGAAGTCTACGGAAACTGTAGTATTTATAAACTATAGTTTTGAATCCTCAAAAACTCGGAGTTAGGTGTGTTATACGAACCGAGCATTGACATGTTCAAGCTCTACTCGTTTATAAACGAGTCGAGTTTAAATATTATATGAACTTTAAAATGTGTTCATATTCGGCTCATTTGTAAAGTGAATGATCTTGAGCAGGGTTTTTGCCGAGTCGAGCCTGAATATCACGACTAATATAATGCTCCTATCATGTTTATTTAACTGAACGAGACGAGGTTTATCCTAATGAGCCGAGCCCTAGACGACCCTAAAATTTATACGAGCTTTAAAATGAGTTTGTATTTGGCTCGTTTGGATTGTGAACGACTCGATCCGAGCTTTTGACGAGCCGAGTAGTTCGGCTAATATAATGCTCCTATAGGGTTTACTTTAGCCGAACCAATCGAGCATTAACATGTTCAAGCTCAGCTTGTTTATAAACGAGCCGAATCTAAATTTTATACGAGCTTTAATATTGTGTTGATCATTTAGAAAATGAACGAGCTCGAGCCGAACGTGAGCCGAGCCCAAGTACGTAGTTCGTCTTATATAACGAGCCTACTCGGAGTTGTTTGGGATACTGTACGATAAAACATTGTCTTAGGTAATTTATATCCTTCAAAGTGTTATGGAGAAAGAAGAAGATCACCTCTACCTCAGCTCTGCAAATATGTTGCATGTTCAAGGTTGAGATGCCCAAACGTACATGAAGAACTTTAGGCCAAACTAAACAAGAAGTTCATAAAATATATAACACAACTTGGAAAGTTATGTTCAAGATGAGCATGAAGAAGCAAATCTAAAGCAAGCTCATCTTGTTTGTGTTAAAGTTTCTGCTGTTCATACTGTTAATTATGAATTGATTATATATTACTTGTTTGTCCTCAACTCTACAGATTGAAGTAATCTTATGGGAATCTGCAAATATGCGTTAATGATAAGATTTCCAAATGATTCTTCAAGAGAGTAACAAAGACTTGACATCTTTAGTAACATGTGGGTACTGAAATATCAGGAACCAAATCTCATCTATGCGATGCTAGGACTCGATCATGTTATTTTCTCCCCTCTCCACCTTAGGAAAGTCGACACATCGGCCCCCTTTGTCCTATGTTCCCGTCCTAACTAGATTTGTACACTTAATATCATGTTAAGATAAGGAATTTCTAAATGTACCGGTGAAAATCTGAAGTAGTGATCATAACTACGCACATCGTTGATAAGGTCCTCAACTTCGCTCATATGGAGATCGAGCGTAATTATTCCCAAAAAAATAAATATCAACTACACATATGGGTATTTGATATTCGCAAATCATGTAGAGGCTCATATGTGTAAGTAGAGGCTTCCTGTTGTGGTGACTATTAGAAATTTTCGCCGGTACGGCTATCTACCCCAAGACAATCATGTAGAGGCTTTCTGTTGAGTCATTAAAGGACAAGAACCAAATAAACTTTGATGATACTATCAATCAGCATTACTGTGGAAAAACATAATCTCATGTAAGGTACGTTAATTGTCATCATCTGATCAGTCTTATGTGTTGGACTTGAACCTAAAACAATCATCTCCGACCAGAAGGGACAATTGACCCTTCAGTTTTCGAGGAGCTACCCTTCGTCAGTCTTACGCTGTGGCGTTGTCAGACTCATGTAATTTTGAAGAAGAAACCATGGTACTTCTGATAAACATAGGTCATCTGTGTACCATACAAATTAAACCATGGTTAATAAAGTAATGTATGAACAGAAAATCACTGTTTTTCTTTTTCTGCAATCCATAATCAACAGTTAGATATGTCTTAGTTATCATTTTCTCCCTTCAATCACAATGAGCATATCTTAGCTATATGCAAAGGATAAACTTCAACTGTCACAATACAAAATCAAGTTTGCCCTTTGTGGGCCTTCATAGCCTTTTCCACACTTCCAGTACGGCAAATCTTTGTTCTTCATGTTTATGTGAAGAAAAGTCATCTCCTAATGATAAGATCAAACCTAAATAATAATGCTTTAGTTTCTCTTCCCACATTTCCATCTGCTAATCCAAACTTAATTACCTTTCCATTCTAGTATTCCCACATTGATAAGAATATGCCTTGGTAGAGATATACATCACATTCCTACCATGAAATACAGACAAACTAAAGCATCTACAGAATGTGACAATTTCTAGTTTAAGTGGAGAAACATTAAGCCCGTTTGGTTGTAACACCGGAAACGAAGACGGAAACGGAATGAAAAATACATTTGATTCTCCTATTTTGTTTTCCTAGAGGTATCTAAAGTAATCAAATTATACTTCAATTACTTCAAATCACGAGGAACGATTCCAAAAAGTTTTATGAATAAGGATATATACGTAAGTATTAGATTTATTCCATTCCGTTTCCGTTCCGTTTTCGGAGTTTAAACAAAGGGGCCTAAAATAAATATATGAATGAAGACTGAAAAAACAGAAGCATGCATATTGGGTGCCTCTATAAATAGGTAACCCTAAAGATGATAGCTTTCTCACACTCAAAGCAAAGCAAACAGAAAACCTTTGACAATCACAAAACCTTTTTGTCTCATAGCATACAAATGGAGGTGATAAAGAACCTTGTAGACGAGAAGGCGGTGGTTATCTTCAGCAAGAGCTCCTGCTGTGTGTGTCACTCCATTAAGCAGCTTATCAGCGGCTATGGAGCGAACCCAACAGTCTATGAACTCGATGAAATGCCAAATGGAAGAGAAATCGAGATAGCGCTCCAAAGCTTGGGTCGTAAACCAAGTGTACCAACTGCTTACATCGGCCAGAAGCTTGTAGGAGGGGCGAGTGACGTCATCAGCCTTCAAGTCCAAGGGAAGTTGGTTCCATTGCTAAAGGAGGCTGGAGCTATTTGGGTTTAGTTTGGAATAATACTTCTGCAGATAACTAATGAAGGATTCAATGTAAGAGTACGTATATCAAAATAATCGCCTCCATGTTTTCTGTACTTTTTCTTAGCATGCAATATATATAACCTAATGACCATATACTAAATATATAGTCTTTTCTTGAAATGCATGCATGCAAACATGATTGCCACTTCTAATTGTTAGATCGATCAAACAATAGTCACATGAAATGATTGTACGTAAAAGAGGTTAAAATATTTAACACAGGTTTGTGTTGGGGGTAAAATGCACATTTGATCACTAATCTTTTGTCATTTTAGTCCCTAATAAACTCGTTATTCGATTTTAGGGCAAAAATAATTATGAAAGATTATCATAGTTTCATAAACAAGGAGTGATCTTCAGAGAGACCCATATGTGTTCCGAACTGTTAAAAAAAGACCAGATACACAAACACAATTGAGAATATATCAAACTGAATTACTAGAAAAAGCTTCCTTTGTTGGTGAACTCTTCGTCATCATCAACTTCTCCCAATCTTGCTCGACGTCTCAAGGTCGAGATCTCTTCGTGACTGTTCTCTATTTCTCTTTTTCTTCTGTGCAGAAGTAATGGAGAGAACATATGTGTTCTCTCCATTTCTTTTTAAAACTTATCGACCAAAGTTGGAAGGGTTTTAAAGGCATCCTCATAGCACATGTAGCACATGTGTTCTCTATTTCTCTTTTTCTTCTGTTTTTATTTTGTTTTCTTACCATTTTTTATCTGTATAAAACAAAAGGAAAGCAAATTAGGCTTGGTCATTTCTTATGTGTACATCACTCTAGAGCATTTTTGTAGATGAGGACTTCAATGTAGTTTGGAAGTGAAACAACTTGATTTCGAATGCAAGTTTGTTTTGGACAATCGAAGTGATTTTGTCTCCAAACCATTGACTTTCCTGAAAATATAGTTAATGATAACTTACAAAAACTCATTAAGAAGACGAGAAATAAACGTGTATGCACATTGTCAATTATAATATCTTGAGCCATCAAAGTTCAACTTAATACTCCTACCCTTGGCTTGATCCAATGGATGTCTGTTATTTGTCCTTAATTTGTGTCTTGTTTTTTTTTTTTTTTTTTGAAAAATATTTGTATTAGTAACCAGATAAGGGATTTACATGTGATACTATCACTGAAGATCAATTAAGAGAGAGGGGAGATAGTAGAATGAGATTAAGGGAGTTTGATGCCTCTAATAGTGGCCCAATCGAGTGAATGTTGAGATCTATCCTTCCAGTGGCTAACAGTGAATGTTGTGGTAGACGAGATAATGCTGTGAGCGCAGGAGGCTTCATGTGTGACTTTGGCGTTGTAGATGATGTCATTGCGAGCTTTCCAAATGAAGTAGATGTAGTTCGTGATGGTGGAGATGGTGACATGGGAAGCTATGTCTTTCTTGTTTGGTTTCACGTTAGCAAGCCAAGTCCAAACATCCAGACTGTAGGGGTAAGGCGGTGGGATGCGAAGCCAATTTGAGATGAGGTTGAGGACAAGTTTGGAGTATCTGCAGTGATGAATGAGATGATCAACAGTTTCAGGATGAATGTTGCATAGTTTACAAGTCAGGTCCAGGTCGGGGATCCAGGATTTCATGGAATTTAGAGTTTGGAGCCGGTTGTGACTAGCCAACCAGGAGATAAAGCTAGCCTTTGGGATGTTCAACCCATACCAGATGGCAAAAGCCGGGTACGGGGTACTTGGAGGGGGAGGTTTCCAGTGGTGGTTATAGGCAGAGGTGGTGGAGTATTTTCCATTTGGTTTGGTGGAGTTGTTGATGAAGGATGATGTTAGAGGAGGACAGGATTTCATCACGAATTTGGATGATTTGGGACCATGTGTAGCTGTGTTTGTAGTTGAATTCGTAGGTCCAGATAGAGCGTCATTTAAGAATGTTGAGGTTTATCCAGTTCGCCCAGAGGTTTGAGGAAGTAGTTGGGGAATCTAACTCGAAGATGAGCTTGGCGAGGCAAGCTTTGTTCCATGATAGCAATTCTTTGAAGCCAAGACCCCCATTCCTCTTAGATTGACAGACAGTACTCCAGGCAATGAGGGAGCGGTTGCTAGAAGGAGAGCCAGACCAAAGGAACGCACGGATAAGGCTTCTAATCTTGATCATGACTGAATTTGGGATACTCAGTACCACACACCAGTAATATTGGAGAGCATAAAGAATAGCGGCAATGATTTGGGTCCTTCCTGCATATGATAGGTTCCTTGCACTCCAAGAGTTGATGCGCTGAGTGATCTTGTTGATGAGGGGATTATAGTCCGATTGATGAGGTCTCTTGCTTCCAATAGGGATCCCAAGGTAGGTAAAAGGAAGGGAGCCAAGGGACAAACCAGTAGAGGAGGCCAGAGAGCTTTGGTTCGGCTGGGAGAGTCCACCAGTGATAAGAGTGGATTTTGCAAGGTTAATATGAAGCCCAGAGAACCTGCCAAAATCATCAAGAGTATTCTTCAGGATGCTGATGGACGTTTCATCGCCTCTACAAAACAGCATGATATCATCTGCAAAACAAATATGCGTTAGTCGAGGGGTAAAACATTTGGGGTGAGGGTTGAAATTTGGTGTGGTAGTGTTTATTTGGATCATTTGAGACATGACTTCCAAGGCGATAGCAAAGAGTGGAGGGGAGAGGGGACAGCCCTGCCGGAGGCCACGAGTGCTTCTGAAAAAACCATGGAGTGTTCCATTTAGGTTGAGGGAGAAAGATGCGGTGGTGATGCAGGATCTAATGAGATGAATGAATTTGTTTTGAAATCCCATCCTGGATAAGCAGAAAAGGATAAAATTGTGATCGATCAAGTCAAATGCTTTTGTAAGATCAATTTTGAGAGCAGCACGAGGGGATATGTGTTTTTGGTTGTATCTCTTAAAAAGCTCTTGACAGATAAGAATGTTGTGCTGAATGGTTCTTCCCTTTACAAACGCTCCCTGATAGTTTCCAATAATGGTAGGCAGTGCGGTGCTTAGTCTATCGGCAAGGATCTTTGCAATGATCTTGTATGTCGTGTTGCAGCAAGAAATAGGTCTGTAATCAGAGGGTAATGTAGGATTGTCCTTCTTGGCAATCAAGGATAAGGACGTGTGGTTTAAACCATGAGAGACACGACCCGAGGAGAAGAAGTTTTTTACGGCATTTGAGAGAGTATTGCCCGTAATGCTCCAAGTAGTTTTGTAGAAGAGTGCGTTGAAACCGTCAGGGCCAGGGGCCTTTGAATCTCCAATAGAGTGGAGTGCACTCTTGATGTCATCTTTTGAAACCGGTCGACACATGTTCAAGGCTTCAGAGGGAGAGATGAGTGGGAGGGGGCAATCAGGGAAGAGATTGTTTGGATTGGCGTGTTGGTCCGGGTTTAAGATTCTGGAGAAATGTTCCACCATAATGTGAGAGATTTCCTCAAGGTTGTTAGTTGTGCAATGCATAGAGGATCCCGGAATGGAGATATATTCTATTTTATTAGCAGCACGTCTGGAAATGATACTCTTGAAGAAGTAAGAAGTACATTGATCACCCGATTTGATCCAAACAGCTTTAGAGAGTTGAGCCAAGGTTGTGCGTAGGTTATCCATTGAGCGGTTGAGGGCGTGGGTGGTGTTTTGTTCAGCAGTTAGGAGGGTCGTGTTGAGTGGGTCACTTTGGATATTTGCTTGGATCGTGGCTAGAGTGGTTTTAAGATCCTGAACATCCGATTGGAGGTATTCGAGTTTACGACTGGGGAAAGTTTTCAGGGATCTTTTGAGGGATTTGAGGTTTTGAGTAAGGGTGAGCATATCGTCCAGATTTGAATCCGGAGAGGAGGCCCAGCAACGAGACACAGTAGGGAGGAAATCTTCATGCTTGAGCCAAGCGTTATTAAATCTGAATTGTCGTCGTTGAGGACCATCAAGTTTGGCATCAAGACGAAGGATGCTTGGAGAATGATCAGAGAGGGAAGGGTGATCGAAGAAGGCGGTCGAGTTTTGGAAAGAAGTATTCCAATGCCGATTGATGACAATTCTATCGAGCTTGCTCCAGATGCGGGATTCAATCTGTTTGTTATTCCAAGTAAACTTGCATCCCGAATAAGCATGGTCGAAGATCTCATTGGAGGAGAAACACGTAGCAAGCTCGTCAGTGGGAGGGGTTGTATTGACACTTAAGTCCGATATTTTTTCATCAGGGCTGAGGATGGAGTTGAAATCTCCCATGAGGAGCCAAGGAGTGTTTGAGTTAAGTGACTTTAGAGTGGAGATGTTGAGCCAAAGGGGAGAGCGTTCATCAGGTTGGTTGAGAGCAAAAATGAAGGAGCAATCGAAGGGGGTGTTTATGTTGTGAGTGGTGGGAGTGATGGAGCAGTGAATCATTTGGTCATTTGAGATGATGGGTTGGATGAGAGTGGTTTTAGGGTTCCACCAAAGCCATATACGGCATTTGTTGTTTGGAGTGATGTTGGAAATGTGGTGCCAGTTTGGGAAGAGGTGAGAGAGTTTGTTCATGGAAACATTAGAGAGTTTAGTTTCCAGGATGGCTAGAACGTCGAGATTGTGACGGTAAACAAGATCCTTGATCATCTTTTGCTTGTTTGGGTGATTGAATCCCCTAACATTCCAGGCAGCAATATTCATTATGAGGATGAGGCTTTTCGGATATTATCCTTGACGATATCCGTAGGGTTTTGATCATTGGGAGAGTTGGCTGAAAGGTGTGGCGAGGGGGTGTGATCTTGGGTGATAGGGTTTAGGGAGGAGGGAGAGCGGTCATCTTGGGTGTGATGGGGAATGTTCTCAGGGAGAGAAATTGTAGGTGATTTTGGTTGAGGGTAAGGCGTGGATGGTGTACCAGTGATGGCGTGTTGTGGTACGTTGAGGGAGGAGGAGGGGTAGTCGATGCGTTGGGTTTCTGGGGGTGTTGGTAGGATAGGTTTAGGGTTTGGGTGTGGTGGGAGGGGCAGTCTCTTGTGAACCCTAGCCGGCGGGCTTGTGCTTTCCTTGGGAGTGTTTTGGTCCAAGCAACTGTGGCCAAAAACTAAACATTTGCTGCAGTGTTCAGGGAGCCATTCATACGTAATTTTTTGTGTAATGGTTTCGTTTCCAGGCCCCATGAGCATGATCTCCCTGAGAAGTGGTGTTTCAGCTTTTACCTCGACTAGGATTTTTGCATAATCCATCCGTTCTTGGTTTGCCGAGCACTGATCAGTGAGAAGAGGGATCCCGATCGCAGAGCCGATCTTAGCCAACATGTGCGTCGACCAGAAGCGATAGTCCAGGTTGTGGAGAGAGGCCCAGACAGGAATAGAAGATAAGCTGGAGTAGTCAAGGGCCATTCCATGACTCCAGCGTTTGAGGAGGATGGCGGTTTCACCGTTAAAAGTCCAGGGGCTGTTTAGTAGAATGGTGTTCAGGTCCTCATCAGATTCAAAATGAATGATGAAAACGCCATGCTCATTACATCGCAGTAGGGGTTTGGAAATGTAATTCCATGCGAGGTTGATGAAGGCTTCCATTTTGTGGAAAGGGATTGGGCGTCCAAGGGGGAAACCGATAAGGGTTTTGGACCATTTTGCAGTAGTAGCCGCAATATCATCCTCGGAGAAGTGAATGATGCCATTAATAATGCCTGGGGAGTATGTGAGTGGCACATGGTTCCAGGAGACGTCTTTTGACAGGAGGTCTTTAAAAGTTGCCTTTTGAGGGCCATGCGTTTGTGTTCTGTCATCATGAGGTGGATTAATGGGGGTGGTAGTCGAGGCGTTTGTTGAGTCTAGGATAGGCTGGGTATTGGAGGAAGGCAGAAGGTCCACAGGAGGGTTTGCGTGGCCGTTTACGGTTTCAACCAGGGGAGTTGAAACGCCACGTGAAGAGTCAACAGGTGTATGGGGAGGTAGAGTGGTGTGTTGATCGTTGATGGGGCTAGCAGTGCTGTGATCCTCAGGAGGGTTCTCAAGATCAGAAGTGTTTTTTCCGGTGAGGTAGGTGAGAGGCCTATTGGCGTTTGAGAGATGAGATGTGGGTGCGCTCACCTCCAGGGGAGAGACAGTGGTTTGAGGATGGTTTAAGGGAAGTGGGAGGGGAGGGAAGAGCACATCAGAAGGTACAAGTGGTGATTTGCAAGCCAAGGCGTTGCGCAATCTGAGGTTGTTTGAGATGATGGTATCTTCCGGGATAGTCTCGTAGGGGCTGGGTGGTTTTGGTGTGGTGGGGGCTGAGCCGGGTTTAGCAGGAGTGATCGGACCAACGAACATCTCCGAGAGTTTAACCGATTTTTTCTTTGTTTTCTTTGAGCCGCCCATGTTGGGAAGGATTGAGGTGGGGAGGTTGGGGTGGGGGCGTGGCTTTTGGCGGCCACACCGGGGTGGGGCAGGCCTTGGGTGGCCAACTCCGGCAGGGGGGAAGCAGGGCTATCTAAAAGAGAGCGTTTTCTCTTTGGTAAGGCTTTTAGATTATTGGTAATTTGTCTTGTTATGCTCATATTTATGTTTATCTTTTGAGTCAGCCTTTTTCATGCTCATATTTGAGCCAAACACTGTCGTTGAAGCGTGTATTTTGGTGGTTTTTTATTAAATATACATTGGTTTCATATGATCCATATGTTCCACTAACCAATTACTTGAAGGAATGCTCAGACAATCAAAGGTCCTTCCAAAGTATTATCATTTTGGCATCTCCTACGTTCCATATTAAAGCCTCCCTCAAAGTCGACTTGTATTTTCATGTGTTTTTCATCGCCAAATAACACTTTTCTCGTTTTATATTTCCATAGAGGTATTGCCCTTATCTATTTTTCTTCGTTTACCTTCACCCAAATATTGTATGTTTCAATCATAACTTTTCAGGATAGTTTCGTTTGCACACATTTTTAATATCTTCTGCTTTCCGGATTCCAACCTTTGTTGTTTTGTGTTTGCAAATTTTATCCCATCTAATATGGGGGTTGTACTTAGGACCCTTATTCCAAAAGAATTGTTTTGTTAATTTGATCTAGTCTTCGTGAATGTTTGTTAGGAGAATGAAACTTTGCACGATGAAATTTGGCTTTGCATCCAATTCAAATTAGCTTTAATTAGAGTTGTTCTTCTTTCTTAGGACAGAGAAAAAACTTTTCATTGTGATATTTGTTGCTATGATTTGACAATTATGTCTTAAAATACACTCTCCGTCACTATTCCATTAAATATTGGTTATTTAATACATTTTGTCTAAATATCTACTTGCTCTACGATTGTGTGTTCTTAGATTTTGAAACATTGATTTGTGATAGTTTACCCGTTGTCTAAAAATCTTAAAGGTGGTTATTTAATACCTCAAGAACTTGGTTACATGCTTAAGTAGACGCCTTAACGAAGATAATAATACAGTCGACAAAGGCTAAAAAAATAAAATAACGGTCCTCTTTATGAGAAAATACCCTCTTCGATCATACACCTATCAAATGTGAGTTGAAAATCTACTAATTTCATACATAAATTCAACATTTACTCACAACCGTATATCCACAAATTATTGAAAAGAAAGCCCAAGTAAACAACCACCATCATCAAAACTCACCATCTTTAACCGGGAAGGAGTTCCGCCCCACCACTTTTATCGGTAACTGATCGGTTAACAGGTTAGAACAATAATAATTCACCTAATAGTTGATCCCATCTTAGCATCAAAACTCACCATCTTTCACTGGGATGGAGTTCCGCCCCACCACTTTTATCGGTAACTGATCGGTTGACAGATTAGAACAATAATTCCCCCCACCCTAATAGTTGATCCCATCTTAGCTTGAAACCAACACCACCGTGATTACTCCCCTCCTCCGTAATATCTACTTTGCTTCTCTTTTTACAAACTTCACTCACAATCAATTTTAATTGAAGCATTGGTCTAATAAGACCAATGTTTTACAAACTTCACTCACAATCAATTTATAAATTGAAAGCATTGGTCTAATAAGACCAGTGTTTTTGTTTCCTTAGATCGTTTTGAGTTCATTGTTGCTACATCACAATTGATTTCTCTTGTCACAATATATTTCTTGTAAAAACATTTATATGCATAAATACTTTAACTCATTATAGTTGAGATTTTTTGTTTCCTTAGATTGTCTTTAGTCCATTGTTGCTACATCACAATTAATTGCTTTCTCTTGTTATCATTGTTGGCTTATTGTTTTGTTTTCACTTAAAATAATTAATTATTATTTTCATCCAAATAAGACAAACCATGTCAATTCAACCCGATTATATTACATCCGATCTCGTATCCTTGCAAGGAGAGGTTGTTTGTACTTCGGTAAAACTTCCACGATCAATGGCCATCTCAACAACATCACCCTTCTCCTTATTGGACTAATTCCTTGACAACGACCCACATACGCCCTGTTGTTTCAGCAACGCACGTATCTTGATTTTAAACTAAAATTATTCCTCCTTGTGAACTTGGCGATCTTCGTGTTGAAAGAAGACATTTTTCTCCAAGATTATAGAACCTACATAACCCAAAAGCTCTAATACAGGTTTGATGTGCGGAATTATACGAAAGAACAAAATTTAATAAACAAGAAGAAAAGGGTCGTAGTCACACTTAAGTGAGTAAACGGTTGTCCCAATTGCCAATCAAATTAATATAATTATGTTGAAGTGAAAAAAAATTATTAACCAAGGGTTTGTAATCTCCACAAAAGAGCAGACAAAACCCAACCAAAAGTTTGTAATATCCGAAAAGGAGTAGACTAAACTCTAATAGAAATTAAGTTCAATTGCAAATCTTATAAACCGATTGTTTGTATGTTAAAAACATTGACTTGGATTATATAATGAGTCATTCATAAATGAACTTTTTCTTCTAAGTGTACACCGGAAATATTCAATTACCTTAGTGGGATAAAAAGTTATACGTTACAAAGACTAAGTAAGTGACTTACTTGTCTTACTTTGTAAGAAAGGGTACCCCTAGGTTTTGTCAATACAAAACCAAACTAAGAGGGATGCTTATCCTTTGTCAATACAAAGAAACTATATTGGTCTTTCGAGTTTTGCAAACAAGCTATAAGAAGGCTTATCCAATGTCAATACAGTGGATCTAAAAGTTTTATTGTTGCAAAAACGAATGTCAAATCAAGTGCAAATGTTTCTCCCTTTTATAGGCATAGGGGCCACGGTTTTGGGGAGTTGTAACCACCAAAAAACGGTTAAAAACGGTTATGGAAGTTAAATAGAAGTTACTTGGAAGATGGGCCTTGAAGTCCTAGAAAGGCCCGAAGCCCAAATAGGAAGCCCAAAACTTCTCTCCGGAGCTAGCTCATTTTTCTGGGTCCAAGCACTTCCAATGAGCTTCATTCATTTTAACATAGCTAAGGTAAGCTTCAAGATCCACAAATACTCATTGTGTTAGCTCAAGCTAGTGTAACTCTTAAAGAAGCTCACTAGCTGCTTCATTGACATTTACTAAGCATTTGCTTGGGTTGCTCCCAATTTTTAACCACATATCGTTTATCCAATATAAGGCCTAAAAACCAAAGGTGTGCCGAGAAAATGTTCCTAAAAAGCCCCAAACGTCGGCCTTCTAAAATCTGGCACACGTTGTCGTGGATCACCTTGCTTTGATTCGACTCCCATTACAATATTAGTTGCTCTTAATGCCGGTCACTGGACTTGCCTCCCGCATCCCAGACCATAGTGAAACACATGTGAATAACTCATTACACCTTGTCTCAAGACAAGTTCAACGGTTACAATGAAGACTTAGCCCAAATCTCCAACAAAAGGGAAATGCTACAATATATAGATAACGAAACTCTAGATAATACTTGATCGTCAAGTATAACACTACCAGAAAACGCAGTTGTAGCCACGACATTACCTACGCATGTCACCACGAAAATACCCACGAAATGACTTACCCTCGAAGTTAGCCACGAACTTACCCTCTAATGAAATTTCGAGGCTACAGAGGCCGTGGCTAAATTTTCCCACGAGATTTAGCCTCGATTTTTTTTTTCGTCGCTAATATACCCACGAAATATTATTCGAGGTTAACTTTGTGGGTATGTGCGAGGGTACTAGTGAGGGTAACATCTAGTGCAATTGGAGGGTAAAGTCGAGGGTGAATTTGAGGGTAAATTTGAGGCTAAATTCGAGGGTAAAATCGAGGGCATATTCGAGGGCACAATTGGAGGGTAAATTCGAGGGTAAACTCGAGGGTACCGTTAGAGGGTAAATGCGAGGCTAAAATCGAGGTTATAATTGGAGGGCAAATGTGGGGGTATATTCGAGGCTAAGATTAGAGGGCAAATTCGAGGGTAAGATTGGAGGGTATATTCGTGAGTACTAGTAAAAGATTCGGTTTAATTGATAACCTCGTCTTTTTTTGCAATGCTACATTCTTAAAGTTACAAGATATACAAAGCACAATTATCATGGAAGACAAAATATATTAATCAATTGCATACATATGTCAAATTCTTAATTACAAAACCTACCAATCAAGATTGGCATACCATATATAGCTAATGTCAAGCTTAACTTCACAAAACATCAATCCAAAAACTTATAATCCCCACAAGGAAATTCAAAGTCAACGTTTCGAGAAAGGTAGCATACTAAGAAGTAGGAAGAGGCGGAGTGCTCACGGAAACACCCTTTTGTAGCCTTAGTAACTCTAGTAAGAGGTTTTGTTGTTGTTCCATGCAATCTTGTAATTTCCCCATTTTTCCGGTTAGCTCTTTCACCTCGTTTGTTGAGGCTTCTAGCTTTTCCTTCATCTCTTTTACCTCGGTTTTCAAAGGTTCCATCTCTTGAGATGTATGGTAAGTTTGAAAAGAATTTCCATAGTTGAAACAATTTGCAACCAAGCCGGTGCGAATGAGTCCCATGCCTTGTTCTCCTAATCCAAAGATTCTTCCATTTTGTGAACCCTTACATGCTTTAACCCAAAGCTCATAATCATTCAAAGGAGTGTTAGTCTCGTCAATGTCGGATGAGAAATGTTGATCACGTAGACGATCATATTCATCCTAGGAAACACAAATATTAAGAAATAATATCATCATCAACAACAACAACCAAAAAACACAAGGAACAAAATAACAAGAACTACCATCAACAATACAATGTAAACAAATATTATATCCGTTACTTACAACACCTATTCTCAAAGAATTTTAGTGCTTTTAAAAGGACAATACAAGTCAAAGGCAACCAATATTGCATTTTAAGTGAAATGATGATTCATTTTGAATCTTTTCAATAACAGGAACATGACCAAAGTAAATGCATACAATACTTGCTTTTAAAATTATTTAACACAAAAAAACAGCCATCATTACTTAAAACTAAAAATACATATAAGAGGGTCCACATTCAAGAGCCATCAGAGGGTCCATGTTATTTTACATAAAAAACAGCCATCATTACTTAACTGCATACAATACTTGCTTTTAAAATTATGTAACACAAAAAACAATCATCATGACTTATGTACAAGCTAGGCTAAACACTGCATCAGAGGGTTCAGATTCAAGAGACAATAAATTGCCCATGGAGATTAACTACATATAATACTTGATTTTAAAATTTGAGCAAATTGAGAATCCGCCATATAAGAAAATACTCCACATAAAACAATAAATACATATCAATTGTACTTGCAATTTCCAATAAGTAACCAACAGTAATAAAAACAGTAATCAACATTGTATAATTAAAAAAAATAGTCAACATAACAATAAAATTCAAAAAATTGAGAAGGCTTACCGCAATTGTTTCAGGTTTTTGCCCCGACCATTCCCCATCTTTGTTTGACCACAACTTTTTTACGACTTGAGAAATGGGTGGACTTACCCCACCACTATTTGCAGCCTAAAAACAAAGCGAAAAAATATAGTACAAAGTTAGCATTGAACACCAAATATATGTTTCAAAAGTAAAAAAAAAAAACCACATACTTACCATTTTTTCCCTCCACTTTCTAACTTTGCATGAACCCCCTCGATACACCCCAGCATCAGCTGCATTTTTTGAAGCCCGGTTCCTCTTGTTCACTTCCGATTGATTTCGATATTTTGGACAAGTTTCTCTAAGCTTCTCCATCTCTTTCCATTGTTCTTCCCCGAGAAAACCCGGCACAGTTTTTCTATCACGGTATGACTTAAAAAGGTTGCGGATGTGAACACTACCTTGATGAACAAATATCTTTTTCATAACTTCGTCAGAAACTGTGAAACGAAAATGTTTCTGTACAAATAAATAAAAAACAGGCAACATTAATAATCTTCTTCATCTTAAATGAAAAACAGTAGCTGCATTTTTTGAATGTAATATTATTAATTGCTCACCTTAAATTCTTCAAACCACATGTCCTTAACATTTTGAGGCACTTTAGAAACACTTGTCCAAATGCCTGGATAATGCCCATGAATAATCTCCTTCATCTTTGCAAATGCTCGCTCCCGGGGCTCGAAGTCACTAAAAAAAACGAATGCTTAGTAATATTTCATCTTAACTAAGTTTCATTTAAAAGAAAATTAGAGTGAACTAACTGAGTGCCATCCTCTGGAACTCCTAATAGCATCCTGTTTTGCTCACTAGATTGAGCATGTGAGCCGGCTGATAATTGACTATCAGGAGTTGGGGCAGAACCATCAGCCTCGTTCTCTTGTTCTTCACGCTCAACCTCTTCTACTTGATCCGAAGCATTTGACAAAGGAGAATGAACACCATTAGTCATGGCATCATCATGAGTGGGAACACGAGCAGGATGAGAAGGGGCACGAGCCGAAGAGGTAGAAATACGAGCTAAATTGCCACCGGGCTGTTGAGAAGATCGTCCTTGGAACAAGGATCGTGAAACTCTAGTTGATTTCATAATGTACAATACCAAAGTTCAATAAACCTTGGAAAAAAAAACAAACGTAAGTCAAGTAAGATAAAACCCTTCTACATACTAGTTTATACCTAAAAAGAATATAAAAGGCTAAGATGGTTGCTAGGGTTTTAATATAAAGGGCTAAGATAAAAACCCATAAATTGATAATTTTGGGGGTTTCAAATTATGGAAAGAAATGAAGATCCAATATCAGTAAGCAAAAGCTAAAGTTTACATGTGGTTGCATTTCTCCAACGTACATTTATTTACTATCACAGAACATAGAGAAGACATGAACACAAGGAGCTAAAGCTCTATTAAGTACACTGACATTCTATTTTTTTATCTCTATCAAGTTAAGTAAGATCAACCTAGACAGTAGATCTATCAAGTTAAGTAAGACAAATGACACATAATATATCTATGACAAAATAGTTTAA
Organism: Fagopyrum esculentum; assembly: GCA_033239045.1. Classification (NCBI taxonomy): domain Eukaryota; kingdom Viridiplantae; phylum Streptophyta; class Magnoliopsida; order Caryophyllales; family Polygonaceae; genus Fagopyrum; species Fagopyrum esculentum. Next base: position 1,127,934 of record BSUD01000153.1, read on the forward strand.
TCCACGCAGATTATATATCAACATCTTTTGGCTTGAAGATCAACCTAGACAGTAGACCCTTAAGTGTACCTTCAAGCAACATTTTTGTGCAAAAAAACAAGTAAAGATCATTTATTGTTATATCAAATAAAAACCCATTGGTTTATAGGAAGCATACACAATCAAAAATCAAATAACTAGAAGCAATGAGCAATTTCAACTGTTAAACATCATCTTACCCCTTTATATAGTTTACAGTAAAGATCATTTATGAAATAAAAACCCGTTGATTTATAGTAATGATAATTTGTTTGACAACTTAATTTTCCGTAGTCTCTTGTCTCAGTTGCTAAACTTGCTATAACAATTTGGAACCCAGTGAATGATACATAGATCTCATCTTGCACACAAATTACCAAATGTCTAAACTTCAAGCATCCAATGATATCTTTACATTACACCTTATACTAAATATTTTTTAACCATACAACACCATCTTAGCCTTTTATATTGTTTTCCCTTCAATCAAAGGAAAACTATTACTTTGTGCTCCAAATTCACGTATATGAAAAAACTATCATGAACACTCATGCTAAATTAATATAAAGGGCTAAGGTAAAAATAACATTTAGACCTATGATCATACTTTACCAAAAAAGAGCACTACTAGATGATGTTCAAAACTAATAGGTCAACAACTTTTAACTAGAAATTTTTTCCAGCAACTTCATTCAAAAATTAAACTTCTAAAATCACATATTTATGTTTTAAATGTCTATGAGGGCATTAGCTCCTAGCATAAGTAATCAAAATGGGTATAAAGTGGTTAACATATGCGAAGTATGGTTTCATAATCAATCCTTATTCTACTGCAATTGACAATTCCACAAACCAACATAAAGTTTCTCATGGATCTTCATCAACAAAGTCAGAGTCGAGACCTCCTACAAATATCAAGAGATCAAATACAGAGAACCAAAACCCAATTTCACATTTAGGGTTTAGGTATTTTTAATTTCATCTGCAATCAATAGTTCACATACATAAAAAATGATAGTCGTGTTGTGATTGAAGACAACTAAGTTCTATTTAAAGTTATATTAAGATGAAACAAATGCCAGAAAGAGAAGAAAGATAGTGTTGTGTTCAATTTAAGGTTACATTCAGATGAAAGCCAAAAACGATTGAAAATGAAAATGTTTATAAAATCCCCTTGAAGACTGCTAAGTTTAGGAACTACCTTTGGAAGAGTCAACGTTGATGGGGAAATCCACTGCTAAGTTCACTCAAGAACGACGAAGATGATGAGAATGAGAAGCTTTGAAGACAAATCGAAGGAAAAAAATAGAGGAGACAGTGAGAAAAGTCAAGTTTGAGAATGGAGAGGAAAAAGCCCTTTACAATCGAAGGAGAAGAAGCGTACCTGTACATAGTTGACGTTGGGAGGATGGGGAATGGGAGATGACATGATGGAGACGCAGAGGGAGACGGAGAAGGAGAATAAGTTCTCCGGCTGAAGGAGTTTGAGAATGAAGGTTGCTAGGGTTTTGCGCAAGTGTTGGGAAACAAATGACGAGAAAGAAGGGTAAGTGTTCATAAGGGTAAGTGTTCATTAAAAAATTAGCAGGATTATTTATTCGTGGATAATTTCGTGGCTAAATTTTTAAAACCCGCCAAATTTAATTTTTATTCGCGCTAAACGGTACCTGGAAATTAATATATATAAAAACTCTCTCAAATTCAATAAAAATAGAATGTCTAAGGTCTAATTAGTTGTTACAAAACAAGAATTAAAATTTCAACCAAAAACACAAGAATTAAAATTATTCAAGAATCACAAGTCTAATTATTCAATAATCATCATCTTCATCATAGTGAATTTGTGCATTAGCATTTGCTTCTTCTCCTTCAATATCCGAGTCCGATGGAAAATCTCCTGCTTCGACATATGGTTCTCTCTCAAAATCCTCCTCGTTGTCATCCAATGGTCCTTCATGTATATCACTCAAGTCATCTAGAGTAGTTGGTACAATGTTAATTGATCCCAAAACTCCATCACCTTCGATGATATCCGCTTGTAATGGTTGATCATCATCCATTGTGATGTTTGTCCACCTTTTCTCAATTCTTGCTCGAGGCTTAGTCTTACATACAAACCTCCAATCTGCACGACTTCGGCTTGCCCCAGGATAGTCGGCATAATAAACTTGGATACATTGTTGTGCGAAGACAAAATGGTCATTTTTGTTATATCGCCTCATCACATTGATCTCTTGAAAACGGTATAATGGATGGGTCTTTGTTCCTCTACTAGCAGGATCATACCACAAGCACTTGAATAAGACAATCTTCTTACCTAGCAAACCTGGAAACTCAAACTCCAAGATTTCTTCAATCAACCCAAAGAAGTCTACTTGTGCATCGGTGTCATGGTTAGAGGCTTTGACACACACACCGCTGTTCATGCTCCGTTTTCCTACACCGCGTTGTTGGGTTTCAAATTTAAAACCGTTGATGAAGTATGCGGGCCATGATAAAACCTTTTTTGTTGGACCCCATGCCAAACTCACTAGTAAAGGATCATTTGTGGCCTCTTTATTAATTACCTACATTTAAAACATTATGTTCACGTAAAGAATCATTCTTTTGTATAAAATGATAGTTATAGTAACAAATTGAGATGTAAATACTTACAAGGTCATAAAACCATCCACGGAAGCGATTGACAAGAGCACTAGGGTCTCCATGCCCTTCCACACTTTGGAATTCTCTACATAAATACAAAACTAAATCAATAATAAATAAAAATAAAATTCATTATGTTATATGTATAAGAATGACTTACTCGATGTATGAGTCCACCTCCGGACAATTGAGTAAGATCCATGTGTGTGCTATATGAAAATCTCCATCCTCTTTCATCCATATAACTTTATGCTTTCCACTAGGATGACCTGGATGGTTGAAGATGGAAATAGGAGGATATGTATCAACGGTCTCATCATCCTCGTGCCTAGTATGACTTTTTCTCTTAAAAGGGTTGTGAGGTTTCGGATAATGCTTGGTGAAATTAGTAATCTCCTCAAATAAATATGCCTCCACTATGGATGCCTCCACCGTTTGTGGGCTCCTTACGTTCCCTTTCAATTTAGACAAGTTTCTTTCAAATGGATACATCCAATAATATTGTACGGGACCTAGTAACCGTGCTTGTCTTGGTAAATGCACAATGAGATGCTCCATTGAATCAAAGAAAGATGGTGGAAATATCCTCTCCAATTGGCACAATAGTATGGGTGTGGCACGTTCCAAATCCTCAATACGCTTCTTGTCAAGGGTTGATGAGCATATAGATTGAAAAAACAAGCTTAGTTCTGCCAATGGTCCCCATACACCAACCGGAAGAAGCTCCTTGAAAGCAATTGGTAAAAGTCTTTGCATGAACACGTGACAATCATGACTCTTCATCCCAAATACTTTACCTTCTTGCAACTGCACACACCGAGCAATATTAGAGACGTGGCCGTCCGGAAACCTTAAAGTCTTTAACCAAGCTAGCAACTCTTTCTTCTTTTCTTTACTTAGAGTGTATATTGCTTTAGGTTTTGGACCCTCATAATCAATATCAACTTCAAGCTCTCGGCGATGACAATATAGTTGTAGATCCTTCCTTGAGCTCAATTTATCCTTTGTCTTATCCTTGAAATCCATGACTGTATTAAACACATTTTCAAAGACATTTTTCTCGGTATGCATGACATCAAGGCTGTGACGGATGAGATGATGCTTCCAATACGGAAGGCTCCAAAAGATACCTTGCTTTGTGAACTTGTGAGTGTCACCAAAACCATTTGGATGTTGATGAGGTTCCTCCATGGCGGTTGGAAAATGTCGAACACATTCCCAAATTTGATGGCCATCCAAGTATGATGGAGGAGATCTAGTCTCAACCCTCCCTCTGTAAAAGTGTTTTTTGTCCATTCTGATTGGGTTTGCCTCATCTGTGAAGCGTCTATGCTCATCAAACCATGAAGCCTTTCGTCCATGTTTTAACCAGAACGCTTTTGTATCCATCATGCATTCTGGACACGCATGAACTCCAGCTGTACTCCATCCTGACAACATCCCAAGTGCAGGGAAGTCGTTCACTGTCCACATGAGTGCTGCACGCATATTAAAGTATTCTCCTGTAGATACATCAAATGTGCGGATACCCTTACTCCACAATAATAGTAACTCATCAAGCAAAGGTTGTAAGCCAATATCTATTAGCTTCTTTGGATTTTTGGGACCAGGAAAAATGGTGGATAAAAATAGGTAGGGACTTTGCATACACATGCTGGGTGGTAGGTTGTATGGAGTCACAATCACGGGCCATATCGAATATGGTCTACCAAACTTTCCAAAAGGATAGAGCCCATCTGTACACAAGCATAACCTCACATTACGGACTTCTGATGCAAAATCTGGAAATGTTCGGTCAAAATGCTTCCATGCCTCACCATCAGATGGGTGAGAAATAAATCCTTCATCGGATCGGTGATTAGCATGCCAACGCATCTCCAATGCAGTTTCCTCCATTGCATACAAACGTTGTAGGCGTGGAATCAATGGCAAATATCGTAGAACCTGATTGGGTAGTGGTTTGCCTCTCTCGGATAACTGAGATTTATACCTTGGACTATTACAGAACTTACACTCGGTGGCATCAACATCATCCTTCCAAAACAACATGCAACCATTAGGGCACATATGAATCTTCTGTTGTGGTAATCCCAAATCTGCAATCAACTTCTGCATCTCATAAAAGCTTGTAGGGAATGTATGGTCCGTCGGTAATACATTGCCAACTTTTTCAAGAAGTGCACTATACCCAGATTGTGACAAATTGTGTTTGGTCTTTAACTCCATAAAAGAGCCCACTGTTGCTAATTTTGAAATGGAAGAACCATGATATAGTGGCTCCTCTGATGCCCTCAACACTTCAAAAAACTTTTGTGATAATAAGGAAGTGTTATCTTGATTAGGACCAAACACCATGGTCGGTTGTTCCATGTTCATCTCTTCTTCAATCACCACATTAGTTTCATGTAGCAAGACATCATTGTTACTTGGCTCATTTATGGGTGTGCAAGGGTCAAACCATGGAGGTGGAACAAAACTCGGACCAGCAGCATCAAAAACCATTCTTTGAGTAGGATTTAAATTATCAAACAAATGCATCCCTATCCCGAATAAGTTCATACCATTGTCCGTCGAGTTTGGTTGCTCCTCAACAACGGGCATAGAGGCAAACGGTGATTCTCCGTGTGATGTCCAGCAAAAATAATCCTCAAGGAAACCTTTTCGATATAGATGAGCTCGAACATCGTCTAGTTTATGAAATCTTCCATTCTTGCATTTAGAACAAGGACATCTTATCTTCTCCCCATCCATCAAATGAACTTGTGATATTGCAAAAGTGATAAATTTTTCAACACCTTCAAGAAATTCAGCATTATAACCACCACCATTAGGTTGCCATCTTTCATACATCCACTCGCGGTTCTCCATGTTTGCATACCTAGATAAAAAAAAATAATTACCACTATTATTTAACCATAGATCAAATAAGGCAAATAATTTATTCGTTCTATGTCAATGGGACTATCCAAAATAATAGAAGTCGGATTTATAGCCACGGATTTAGCCACATATTTAGCCTCAACTACTCTTTTGTGGCTACCAGCCACGAAAATACCCATGAATAAAGATGTCGTGGCTAAGTTCATAATAGGAATCATACAAGAAGAATTCATTTTTTTTCGATTTTACTTCACAAATATTACAAATTATAGCTAGACATTCTCATAAATTCACAAACTTTAGAAATGACACATATGATTATTATGAAACATGATATATATACATACCTGGTTTTTGCTCGATTGTCTTCTAAACATGCAAATAATGGAACATTTTATTTTGAAAAATGAGAGAGTGAAGAGAAGATAAGAGGTTGTGAGGTGAAGAGAGTTTGAAGAAGAAGAAGATCCGAAAGTGTAACGTTAGTGAAACAAATGGTAAAGTAGAAGAGTAATAAATGTTGGTTGGTGTTGAAAAATGAGATAATTAATGTACCCACGGATTTACCCTCGAAATAATTTCGTTGGTACTAGCCTCGAATCTAGCCTCACTTGATACTCGAGGGTAAATGCCCACAAATTTAGCCACGAAATATTATGCGTGGGTATTTAGCCTCGAAATTGGCCTCTTTTTTAGGCTCGGAATTTTTTGGTGAGTAATTAGCAATGAATTTGCCCTCGAAATCAGTTTTCGTGACCAACTAGCCACGAAATTTAGCCACGAAATTGTTTTCCTTGCTACATAGCCACGAAATTTAGCCATAAAAGGTTTTTCTTGCTACATAGCCACGAAATTTGTATTCGTGGGTAAGGTCGTGGGTAATACCCACAAATTTACCCACGAAATCGAGTCGAGGCTAATCATCCATGGCTACAACTGCGTTTTCTGGTAGTGTAAGATTGGTTGAAACAGTAAAGGCTCGGGCGAGGGGGACACCATCCCTGGGGGCGACTCCGGGGACTCGACCCCCTGACTGAATCTGCGAAGTGTGATGTTCAAGGCATATCAACATTTCGGTTCGATCATATGTTTGAAGGGTGGTTCAGTGTTGTTTGTTTGGAGGGTCGTTGATATGTGATTGAAATTTGATGGCTCATGATCGAGTCCAAGTACGAGGTTTTCACTTTAGTTCCCCAACTTCCTCGGCTCCAAATTCCTTCTTTTCCCTAGTATGCTCTCTCGGATCGGTTTGTGTGCTTCATGTACTCACTCGTATGTGATACTTTCTTTTGTAGTTTGGTTTGTTTCGTCCGACGGCTTCTCCGTTTGCCGTTTATATGGTATTTCGATATACTAGACATGTCTAGTTTATTGAATTTATTTCCATTATAAAAAAATTATAATAGATCGTTAAGGGCATGTTTGGACCGCACCTTATATTGCATGCATTTTCTTTCATTCCGAAAAGATTAGGGACCAAATATGCATTCCTTTGTGCTGCCTTATATAGTACTTAGTTCCTTGAATTTAAGCCAAAACAAGATCATCATTATTTCTTGGACACTCACAGTTGTACACTTGTACTTGCTCATATAAAATTGCCACCAATAATGATCCATGATGCAGATAGAGATACAAGCCAGCAGAGAATGCATCTCATCATCACTGAACTTGCACTCCATTTTTTCAAATCTCTAGTGATTTTAAGCTTTCTGTACTTGTTTAACAGTAGGATATCAGAACATACAAGCTCTATCTCCACATCAACCAAACTACATAGATCATTAAACCAACCAGTAGAAACAAAACATTAATGCATGATAGATCTACTAAATATAGAAATACATAAGTAAATGACACCAATTTGCCCACATTGAGCTTAAACTATCCAAAATCCTCAAATTCTATCTTTATTAAAACTATGAAATAAATCAGCAGTTAAAGACTGGTTAAATTTGAAGCACTGATAACTTGTTTCTATAAGGCCCATTAGAGATGGGAAAGATGCATATCTCAATGGATCCAACCCATATATGATATATCTATATCTAACCTGAATATAAGGCCAACCCATATATGATATATCTAACCTGAATTTATAAGGCCAAGTCCATTGCTTGTTTCATCACAGATTTGAGATTTCCTTGTATTCTACCTAAATAAGATTTTCCGGCATATCCGCGTGTCAGATTGATATATTTGGGAACTTATGCTCAACTCTTGGTTTTACGATGAAACCTCGCTGAAACCCATATGTTATGTTGGTCCACCGGAATTTTAAATATTTTAAAAACCATGAAGAGGGATATAATGCATATGTTTGAAGCATTGAACCCTTCAGGTAAAGCATGGGGTTATTCTAGCTTAGAATGACCTCCTAAGAACAATTCTTCAACCACCAATGATCATCTCTAAGAATAATATGAACGAGCCTTCAAATAATTCACTGCTGACAAGTGTATGTAATCTGGGACAGTCGAGAATCAAACGTCTCTCCTTCATTTGACGATTGATTCTTCATGTTTGAGTGGGCATCTTTCAGAAACGTTGACATTCTTGTCGATCAACAAAGTATCACAGCTTTTCATCCCATCCTCACTTAGCCATGGAAGACACACAAACTGCTCATTATTAGCTCATCAGTGAAAGAGACTTTATTTAAGACTATACATAATACAAACATGAACTCAGAGATGCTTAAGGACTGCCATGTGTTGAGATATAGGAAAAATTCCACATCTATAATACGACAGTGTGAACCTACCATATAAGTCCTAGAGTTACTACTCTTATTGGCAATTGGTTTTAGGATAGAACCCAAAAAGGCTTGTATGTATGGTTCATTGGTTAACTAGATAACACTTGAGGGAGAGTGTTGAGATATAGGGAAAATCCCAGATAGACCCCAAAAGGGCTTGTATGTATGGTTCAGAATGTGCGTCCTCCATGTCATTTGGTATAGGGACGGATATTAAAAAAAGTTAACGCCACGTGTAAGTGTCGCGAACATACATCAGATTAACTAACTATGAGAGATGCATTAATGCAGACGAACATTAGAGAAAACTGTCAAGCTGTAATGTACACTTGATGATGTATAGTTTTGTTCTGTTGGAATTTATGCTGCTTTATTGGTGTAGTCATGCTATTGTTGGATTCCTCCCTGCGAACCATATTTGATTCATCTTCTTTCTCCTTTAGAGAATATATATGGGGTTTGACAATCGATTAGGGGACCAGAATATTATGATAGATCATAAAGTAGCAAGGGTTTATGGAACAATTTTATCCTTGTATACATCATAGGTGAGGTATGCTATTTGGATCAAGTATAAGACCTAAATGCACATGATACAAGATTCTTAAACATCATACGCTACCAACATTTTCATGTTATCATTGTTGCGCTGAAATTCAAGCGTCCAACTTACAGACACTAGGGTTTCATCCTAAAACCAACTCACGCACTTATACAGTGAACTTGAAAGTCACAAGCACTTTTTTTTTTTTTTTTTTTTTTTACGTGTGACACAATTACACCCAACAATCTTGCATCAATTGAGTATTCCTCACGTTAAAATACGGGCCTTAATGCACCAACTCCATCAAGAGTTGAGAGACGCCCTTGACTTACACACAACCACCTTATGCGACGTGCATGTCGGTTGTTAAATTGAGACCTCCATGCAACAAGCCCCTCAAGAAACGTCATGTGACTTGCACAATCGTCGTCCACAACTAACATGTGCTCAACTCGAACTGAAACCCATCATGCAACGGGAAAGTCTACCCGTGAGGTCACACCCTGGAATCCATCCGAAATTTATTTGATGACTGCCCTCGTCAAACCTTCGGCTCTAATACTAGTTTGTTGTGCGGAAATTCACCTTTTGGGTTTAAGTCCTCAAGTCCAACACATACGTAACTCATGTCATGTACCCATATGGTGGACTTGTAACCTAAGTTATTGGTGATCAAATAAACAAGAGATTTGGTTAACCTACTTTTCCTAGTAGAAGATACATTAATTGTTTGAGAGTATAATAGTTCCTAACTGAATTAACTATCACCACCATGAAATTAACTTCCTAGACACACCTCTTTGTAATGTTCTTGATTTCCTCTAAAGGTATAACCAAATGTGATTATTATACTAGAGATTATGCAACTTGTTGTAAGTGCATGCTCGATAGGGGTCGTTATCAAGGCGAAAAACATGCATTTGAACAAGGTATTTTTCTTATCCTAACAATTCTCAAAGGAATAGCTTCTTTCCTATCCAAGTTTTTTAATCTGATTGCCTTTTCCACATATTCAGTATAATCTTTTTGAAGCAATCCCAACTCCTTATAAATTGCTCTTAGGTATCTCAACACAACAACACCAACCAACCAACCAACTCATATATATCCAATAGCTTCTTGTTTCTTACACTTAGCATAAGCAATCAAGCAAATTGTTGCAAGTGTTGGTAGAAAACAAGAAATGGAGAGGATAAACGAACTTGGTAAAACGAAAGCCGCGGTGATCTTTACGAAGAGCTCGTGTTGCATGTGCCACAGCATCAAGACACTCTTTTACGAAATGGGTGCGAGCCCCGCAGTCTATGAGCTAGACAGGGATCCTCGCGGACGAGAGATGGAGTGGGCCTTACAAAGGCTAGGATGCAACCCGACCGTGCCTGCTGTGTTCATAGGAGGCAAGTACGTTGGCTCAACTAAAGATGTTCTCTCTTCACATCTCGACGGCTCTCTTAAAGATATGCTCATTGATGCCAACGCTATTTGGTTCTGATCATTTGTATAAACCCTTGTTTATAGTCTCCAACTTGAGTAAATTATGTATTAAGCTTAAATCGAAAGCTTTTCCATCTTTCTATGAGCAAACATGAAGCAAGATCAAATATAAACTACTGTAATTAGTTTAATTACCCATGTTCAAGGAGATTATTCACACTTCTTTGGTATATACAGAAGAACTTCTATGCTATCCATCCAAACAGAACCTTAACTGTGAGGCTCGTTAACAGGAGATACCTGAACACATCCAATTAAGTCATATCATGTAAAAGCAAACTCAACTGTTAACCAATTCATCATCTGTACTGTTTGCAAAGAAGCTAAAGACATAGAAATCCAAGTCCAGAAACATACAACTAAACATGGGTCCGAAACCTAAACATTTAGGTTTCGGAACCTACGGTTTTAGGTTTGGCCTACGTTTAGGTTTCGGAACTTTGGCCAAACCTAAACCGCCATAGCCCAAACCGGCGGTTTATAAAAAAAAAAAAAAAAAATGGGAAACTCGACCAAACCAGCGGTTCACCGACGGTTTGAGGACCAAACCGGTCGGTTTGGTCCATTTTAAAAAAATAATAAAAAAAATAATAATCAAACCGGCGGTTTAACCGCCGGTTTGACGGTTTAGCCCAAACCGGACCCATGTCTACATACAACACATACATGCAATGGCACAACCATGTTTGAGGGGGCTTTTCTTCGATCTCTTGTCGTCTCTATCTTTTTTGTCTATTTCTTGGTTGCTATTTTTTTTTTGAAAAGTTAATTTGTATTTAGAATGAATGTACAAGGTGGATGTTGGACTCTAGTCCAGTTTACAGGGGCAAAGCCAACTTGAACAAGATCAAAGTGCAAAGACCAATGAGAGTAAGACTAGAATGGTTCTAATCAAGTCTAAGATTCAACATTCCCGCAACTTGAAGTGAGCTAGGGGATCGATCCTTCCATTTGGCTTGGAAGTGACTTTTAATTGAGGTGATGATACTAGCTGCGCACTCAATTGCTCTTGTGAACTGGTTGTTGTAGACCATCTTGTTTCTTGAAATCCAAACATGATAAATGAAAGAGATGATGGATGCAACTCTTAGACTATCCAGCAGACTCGGCTTGTGTGTGCTGCAGGAGCTAAGCCATTGCCAAATGTTGCCAAGGTAAGGTGCAGGATAGGGTGTCCTAGTCCATCTCGATATCACATCCAAGACAAGGGAACCATAGCTACAATGAACCCAAAGGTGATCATCATCTTCAGTGGCATTCTTGCATAGCCAGCAGGTATCATTATCAGTCAGGTTCCAAGCTTTGATCTTCGCCAAAGTAGGGAGCCTCCTAAGTGCAGCTAACCAAGCAATGTAGCAGCATTTGGGAATGTTATGTCGACTCCAGATTGCATTGAAAGGTTGTGATGTTCCAGCAGGAGAGATAGGGGAGAATAAGGCATGAAGCTTTTTGTGAGAGAAGGATCCATTAGGGTTTGCAAGGGTGCTGTTATTCCCACCTAAAGCAATGATATCATCTCTGATATGAAGTAGGTTCTTCCAGGAGGCACTGTGATGTGTTTTTGGTTGGCAATTCCATATGTTACTACTCCTTTTGAAGATGTGTTTTGTAAGCCATTGGGACCAAATATTGCTATCATCTCTATCAATGTCATATATCAGCCTGGAAAGTGCTACTTTGTTTCTTGTAAGTAGATCAGGGAATCCAAGTCCACCACTGGCTTTAGGTGAGCAGATGACTTTCCATGCAACCAGTGCACGCTTGCTATTTTCAATTCCGGCCCAAAAATAAGATCTTATGATCCCATTGATCATGTTGAGGTTCTTAGTAGGTATCATGAACATTGTACTCCAATAGTAGCTGATGGAGAAGAGGATTGACTTAACTAGTTGGGCACGACCAGCATAGGAGAGGGTCCTTGCTGTCCATGATTGCACCCGCTTAGTAACTTTGTGAATTAAGGGAAGGAAGTCATGAATAAGCAGCTTGCTACTCCCAATTGGAACACCAAGGTAGAGGAAGGGCAGTGATCCAAGTTCCATTCCAGTGATGCTGATGGCTCGAGTGATATCCGCATCCTTCATACCTCCAGTGAAGAGGCGAGATTTGGAAGGGTTGAACTTGAGACCAGAAGCAGTTCCAAAGTCATCCAGTGCATCTTTCAAGATCTTAATGGAACACAGATCTCCTCTACATAGCAGTAGAAGATCGTCTGCAAAGGCCAGGTGGGTAATGGCTGGAGAGCTGCATTTGGGGTGGTGGTTAAACTCCGGGTTAGAAGTTCTGCTCTGAATCAGCTTGGTGAGAAATTCCATTGCAATAACAAAGAGTGGTGGAGACAGTGGGCAGCCCTGCCTTAGTCCACGCCTACCAGAAAAGTGCCCACGAAGGGAACCATTCAGGTTAACCGAGTATGTGGCCGTTGTGATGCATTCTCTAACCAGTCCAATGAAATGAGCAGGAAAGTTCATCTTGTGGAGGCAATGGAAGATAAAATCATGACTAATGGAGTCAAAAGCTTTGGATATGTCCACCTTCAAAGCTGCCCTTGGTGAGATGTGTTTCCTGCCATATTTGTTGAGTAATTCTTGGCATACGAGCACGTTATGTTTTATAGATCTTTTAGCAACAAATGCACTCTGGTTGAAGCGGGTGATTCTTGGAAGCAGTAAAGTGATTCTTGCAGATAGAATCTTGGCGATTGCTTTGTATATTGTGTTACAGCAGGAAATTGGCCTGAAGTCTGATGGAGTGATTGCGTTGTCCTTCTTTGCAATTAGAGAAATGGCAGCATGATTAACTTGTTTCAGCAAGCGACCATGGGTGAAGAAGTCCTGCATTGCATTCAACACATCAAAGTTAACAATGTCCCATGCTGTTTTGAAAAATTTGGAGCTGTAGCCATCAGGTCCAGACGACTTGTTGTCACCAATACTGAAAAATGCCTTTTTTATATCCTCATCAAGGATCCTCGAGGTGAGTGAGTCTATCTCCACAGGTGTGAGAGTTGGGAGGCATACATCAGGGAAGTTAGCTTGGTTCGAGGTCTCATTCAAGTTGAGTATGTGCTTGAAGTGATTAACAAAAGTAAGATCAATAACATATTGATCATATGTGATAGTACCATCACTGAGTTGTGCTGATTTAATGCTATTTGAGCATCTGCGTGATTTTATGCTCCTGAAGAAGTATGCTGAACATTGGTCTCCATGTGCAATCCAATTGGCCTTGGCAAGTTGGGCAAGTGTTGTATGGAGCTCTTTATAGCTGTCTTTGAAAGCATTCTTGGTTGCTATTTTACTAGATCCGTAGTATAAGTACAAGTCTTGTCTGATTCTTGTTTGTAATACTATTTTAACAACCTAAGTAGATATCGGGATCGGATGTCCTCTCTTGAGATCCCACAGATGTAGGAGATTTCTCCGAAGTGCATAAACAATTGATTGATTGTGTTTGTTTTTGTGTTCCTGCTTATGATTGAACAAACTCAAAGATTTTATGCATTCACAATCTAAGGAACATTGACCAAAACAAAGAATGTAGGGTTCAACATGCAATGACAGAAGATGTTTATATATTAAAACCTCAAAAAAATCTCAAAGATTTGATTACGTCAGATCAAGTTGAGCATTGGATTGTCAATTTCTCACAGTCCACTAGTCCATGATAAAAGCATATTTTCTCCAAGATTTTATGCATTCACAATCTCCTTTAACATGTTCTTGTTTCAAGTCATTCAATCTAACATAACACATACATTGCTACTATAAATAGTGCAATGCAAGGGCTCAAAACAACATAGACCTAGCTTGTTAGTCTTGTGGAGTGATCTTAGGGTTTCTCCACAAGAAACTTAACAAACTCCTTCATAAACCATGGAAAAGGTGGCAAGGCTTACAAAAGACAATGGTGTGGTGATCTTCAGCAAGAGCTCGTGTTGCTTGTGCTATACGGTGGGGATACTCTTCCAAGAGCTAGGTGTCAATCCGACGGTCTATGAAGTCGACAATGATCCCGAAGGGAAGGAGATCGAGAAGGCCATCGCAACGATGGGTTGCAAACCGACTGTTCCGGCGGTGTTCGTCGGAGGAAAGCTCTTGGGTTCTACTAATGAGATCTTGTCACTTCACCTAAGTGGAGCCCTTAACCCTATGATCAAGCCTTATCAAACTATCAACTAATTAGCCTCTTGCGTTTAAGAATAAAACTCGACCTAAGCAACGGTTGCTTTCTTAGTCTACTCTTAAGCTCTTCATTATCATTATATGTAGTAAAGCTTAGCCTTATCTTAGACATAGTTTGGAGCTTTAAGTCAATGTGTGACCAAGATTTATGTACCATGTTTTTCGCCTTCTAATAAAGTGGGTTCATTAAAGGATTGTGATTGTGTAAAAGATTAGATCAAATTTGTGTACAATGTTAATTCCGTTAATATAACTTGGGGCGTGTTATATACACGATTTTAAATTTACTTAGGTTTGAATATGAACGCTTTGCGGTGGCGCTCAAACGGATCTGAGCGCTTTGCGACGGCGCTCAAATTTCAAATAAAAATAAAGTAGGCAAAAATTCGGGAAAATTAGGGTTTGAGCGCCGGCGCATTGCGCTGGCGCCCAAAACCCTGTTTTTCTTGTTTTTGCCCTTTTTTTATTAAAAATTTGAGCGCCTTCGGAAGGCGTTGGCGCTCAAATTCTTTGTTTTTTTTTACTTGTTGAGCGCCAACGGAATGCGTTTGTTTTTTACGTTAGTAAAACAAACCTCGTGCATTTAGCTTTTTCGTATAACTTAGTGCACATATATATTAGCTAATTTAGCTCACTTTGGCACGTATATGTCTCTGAAAGCAAGCTTTTGTGTCCCTTAAAATTGAGTTTTTTTTTTTTGTTAGTTTAAGCTTTTTACATAGTTTTAGAATTTTTTTTCTTTTTGTAAATTTCTTGGTAGGATTTTAGAGATAGTTGTAAATTATAAAAAATTAATGAAAATTTAGTAAGTTTTTGATAAAAGTAAATTTGTGGGTAGATTTTTTTATGATGAATTTATCAAAAGGGATAAATAGTAACAAAAAGTACAATTCACTAATATCTCAATTGGCTTATGTTCTTCGCTACTAAATTAGGGTCTGTTTAGTAAGGGGTGATTATGAAGATAAAATGAAATTTATGAGATTATGGGGATGGAATTGAGAGATTTATTCCATTCTTATAGAGATAGATTATAGGGATTATAGGGATGAAATAAATATTTCATCTTAATCTATGTATCACCAAACGGGACCTTAATAATCGTACGTCATTTTAATAGTTATATGAACTGATTTATCCTTCTTTAAATATATATAAAAAATTCAAAACGGTTACAAAAGTGTATTCAAGTGGGTCTCATAAATATCATACTATATTCTATTGAACCTTCTGGGAGAAAAAATTATTTAGACAAGACATTATTTATTTCTTCTTTTTTTATATTTTTGAAGTGATATTATATGTATTTACAATATTATTTTATTAAACATTATATAACATTTAGTTGTAGGATCTTACAATTTTATTTTTAGTAAGTAGTTTTAACTTATTTTAATATTTCTTAGAAATGTGGAGTGTCTCTTGTAAATTTGTTTTTCTTGTAAGAGATGTCCTTCAATGCTAAATATGACATATTTATTTAGCATAGAAGGACATCTACTTTGAAGGAAAAATTGAATTCTTTTTATTTCGACAAAAATAGATTCTTTTCTACAAAATAGTTTTTTTTTGAAATGTTTTATTCTAGTTTTTTTGAAATTTTTTCGGATATTTTTTTTTTAAAGTATTGTATATTCTCGCCTATGATGTAATTAACAATATCATCATCAACTTTACTAACATCAATTTTACTCTTCCCAATAGTATTGTCATCAAATGTATTATCATAAAACGTAATATTATCAATTGTACCATCACTCACTATCATCAATAATATTCTCACCAATTGTTTTATCATCAACTATATTCTTAACAACTGAAGTGTCACAAACCAGATTTATAATCAATTGAATTGTCATCACCAAGAAGATAAGAGGCAAAGGCTCATATTACACTCCTACATCTACTGATTTGGGTTGGCCTCGTTACGAAGAAGTCTTAAACACGACAATGTTGCACTCATTCGGCTCATATTACACTTCCACAACTACTGATTTGACTAATACACAAGTGGGGGATTTATATTCCAATTTTTTCAAATTGGTCCCTCGTGTTAAAACGCAAGGAAGAAAATTCTCCACTTTTCTATTAATCTATGGTTGTTTTAAAACGTTTTTTTTTCTTCTTAGAATCTTAGAAAGACAATATATTCCAAATCACTTTCACGTATCTAAAAATCTCAATATTAGATTTGCTTTCATGCCTAGAAGCACATTAATCGGGTGGTTTCAAATGTGTTGTGTAATACTCGTGCCAAATACTATGTGATATAACTGAATTTTAGTTTAAAAACGTGAAAAGTTTTGGTAATATAACCAATTTAAATTACCTATTTGAAAAATTAAACCCAATTTTAGAATTTTGGAGAGTAACTAATGTATACCTTTATTTTTATTTTTATTTTCTCCTCTTTCGTTCTTTTTTCTCACATACGGTTGATAGTTGAATGACTTTGTTTATTCCATTGACTTATAACATTTATATACAAGTGATTAGCGATATTAAATAATAAACATTGTACAAGATAACGTAAATCGAACTAATTAAAGATAAATTAGAAGATTAAGTAAATAACTATATATATAACACTTTCCTTCAAATTGGAAGTGGCGATGAGACAACTTCAAGCTTGGATAAGAAAAACTTTAAGATTTTTGGTTTTTTCACAAACCTAATTGCTTGGCTTTGAAGACATTGCGTCTTGAGCAAAGCGAAGAGATGCAATTAGAAATTGATGGATATCCCTCCCTTCTTTCCTCTTTGTTTTGTTGGCGATAATAACACATTGATATGTTGTCGGAGCGAAGAGATGCAACGAGGATTTGATGATCCTTCCTCTCTTCTTTGCTCTTTTGTTTTGTTGGTGATAATAACATGTCAATAGGTTGCGATAATAGGGTTCATGTTTAGGGGTTGTTTAAACAAAAGCATATTTAAGGATTGAACACTTTGATACCACGTAGAGATTGATAGTTGATTGAATTTGTTTATTCGATTGACTTCTCACGTTTATATACAAGTGATTAACGATATAAAATAATACACAATGCAAAAGATGAGTAAATCTAACTAACACATTGTAATATCCGGAATTTTATTTCCGTCTATTTCCGAGCCGAACCGAATTTCGACCCGATGATCCGGGTACATCTTATCTAGTGTTATCTACCTTCACAAATCCTATCAATTATGTAAGTCTAAACTCACATAAAATGATGAAACACCACCAAACCCTAATTCTTACATCTACTAGTTCATGTCTTTTGACGAGACCATGACAAAGTCAAGACGAGACCATGACGAGACCAAGACGAACTCATGACAACATTTGACAAGCTATGGCATGACCTTGACAAGACCATGCAACTTTCAGCCCACTTCCTTCTCTTGTTTCAACCCATCTCCTTCCTTCCTAGTGCTGAAGCCCTTATATCCCTTGCTCCACGCCAGCCTAGGAAGCACCCCAGTCCATGTATCATCCAGCCAGAAGAAGCATCGTTGACTCACCATGCTCCCAGCTATTACGTGTATCGCCCTTCATAAAACCACCAGATTTTGTTGCACAATTTACGCCCTGAAGTTTGTAACCGCCCAACGCTCCACAACCCAGACTAGCGGATAGCAGCTTGCACGTCTCACTTCCCCTCTTCGATCGCCCAGCCAGGCACAACAGTAGACATCGCGACTCCCTCTTCAACCTTCCAAGCACTGTTGTCATCGACCTTCTGCGCCCATAGTTGAGACAGTCGCGGACGAAGGAAGGCTGCCCATCCAACCTCCACGCAGAGGACATGTTCCTACCACCATTCCGTCATCGAGCAGTCGACAATGACCCTCACCATGAACTGCGTAGGTAACATCCACCCCGAAACCCTTGCACTGCCCGACCTTGGCCCTGACTCTGAGCACCTATCTCTGATCCACAACCCACACTTCCCCTTCGTGAACCCAGTCGGAAGAAGATCTCACTTCCTAGGCCGACGTAAACGCAACAACCTTCCTCCTGCGAGTCACCATGGCCCTCGCTCTTGAGTTCCTTCTCCAGGCGTAGCAGCAAGCACAAAAGTAACCATTCGTTCTATGGCCTCACCAGTGCCATCGGGAGCGACTCTGATGGTGGCCGGCGCTCCTTCCCTGGACTCCACTGTTGGGTAAGCAAGCCCTTCTCACCTTCTTTCCTGTTGACGAATATGCAAGAGGAGGAGTTTGAGTTATCAATCAATGTCACCCACAAGTATCGATCTCTAGATCTCTTGCAAGCCTGTTTGGATACAACTAAGGATTGCCAAGAAGGTTCTAACCTGAGACGTGAGGGTTAAGTTCCAATACAAGCATACTAGTGGTGAGAATCGAACCTAAGACCATTTGCACCTCTTGAGTTTAATTTCTGAAATTGTGTTAAGCAGTCATGTTTAAGCCTATGTTTCGATATGTTAGAATTATATTTCACCGTTCTGATTTTAGTATGACTTAGAGTGATTTGCATGTTGTGAGGTATCAAAATTTGAAGTCGATCCAATGGTCGGATGTGGATACATAGGTGTGCAAAGTGGGTTGATTGTGTTGTTTATGAAAGAACCCAAAATTTGGCTAAGTATGGAATTCCTGGATGTTATAACCAACTTTAAGAATTTATGTAGGAGTTGTGGCTGGGTAGTTTTAAGAGTTATTTGATCCTATGAGTAGCATGAATGTCATAGATGACCTAGATATTTATTTCGGAATTTTTATATATTTACTCGAACCTCATATCTTAAGTCAAAGTCGGACCTTAGCGACTTTTCATGAAAATTAAGATTTGGTTTAACTCTTCTAAATCTTTAGCGAACTATCTGAGAGCTAGATTATGGAAATAAGTTCCAAAGGAGAGTATGGAACTAGGTTATATAATATTCTAGAGTTTCGGGACCGGGGGTAAAATGGTCATTTTACTTTAAGAGGGGATTTTAGTAATTTCTCTTATGATAGGATTGTGTATCTTAGAAGTTATAGACTTCTAAGGAAGTGGGATACATTATTGATCCACTTGCCTTTTATAACAGGCGGTTGAGTTTCTATGGTTACAGAACGAGTTGAGATAACGGGATTTGAGATTTGATTCACGTAAGTCTGTTCGCTCCAAACGGTGTGTGCAAGCTTTAAATTTATAACCCTAGACTTAAGCTTAAAACAAGGATGCGAACCCGCAGTGTACGGGTCAATCGTAGTAAAAGCAAGAAAATTCCAGGGGTCGATCACAGGGACTTAGTGAAACAAAGTCCAATACGGTATGCTAGTGTTGATGCTAACCACAAGAGCAAGTATACAATCAAAGATGAATAAGATGTCAAATAAGCAAACATGCAATTCTAGGGATTAAAGCATCTAGTTGTGGTTCCAACTCAAGATCTATAGATAAGCGGACAAAGCTGAGATATTTGCGTGGGGAAGGTGTTTCTAAAGTGGAGTAGATCACCGGGTAAGTCTCACTACACACTAATCCCAAACCGTAACTCCTATTACCGGGTAAGTCTCAAGGAATTAAGATAAAGAACTATTGCCTCAAACTAACACACCATCTAAGGGAATAGAATCAACCTTTACCGGGTAAGTCTCAGGCTAACTCACAAAGATGGGATGGAAGCACACTCAAACCCCAATAAAGGACAAGCCTTTATTACCTACACTTATGATCGTTGGTATACAAACTAAGGAATTACCGGGTAAGTCTCATCCTAAGCTTGCTTTGAACCAGAAAGGTATAATAAGAATAGGATTTGGCAAACTCTAACACTTAACTCTCAGTTAAGGATCGGATAAGCCACCTCGGTCAGCCAGTTTCCACCCCGGCCGAGATGTTCATCGACTGAACGAGATGCTTAGGGTTAAGGTTAAAGACTCGAACTTTCAGGATCCTACTGTGATTAAGATCATTCTATCATTGTTTTTCCCACAACCTTCAGCCAATCACCCTAGAATCACACAAGGAAATTAGCCACTCATCATCATAATGAAAGTATTAAATATATGGGAAGAAGGTGAATATTTGAATAAAGAAGAATTTAATGAAAACACTTCAATAACTGAATCAAATATCACACAAAATCGTTCCTTGGATAATAATCCAACAAGACAAGACAATCAAGGAAAGGAATTGAAGACAATCTTACAAAACCTTCCAAAAAGCTATAAAGCTATAGTCTTCAAATCTTCCTTCAACCTTCAAAAAGGTTCTTCAACTCTCTCCCAAATTGGAGTATGATGCGGCTGCTGCGTGTCCTGAGTTGTAATCGGATCGTATGCGATGTATGCAGCCTCTAAGCATGATCGGATTTGTGGAAAATCCAACCCTTTTTTATAGGAAAAATAACCCTCCAAAGATAAGAAATCTTAAGAAGATATATTCCCATAAAAATAGGTAAAATATATGATTCTGCATATCTCCTTCCTTCTAGAAGCTCAGCCCAAAAATATAAGATCACTTTCCAATTTTAAAAGATCTCAGCCAAGAATAAAATATTCTCGCCGCGTCCTAGGTGTTCGCCTCGGTCGAGTCGGTGTCTCTGGATCGCCTCGGTCGAGATGAATCTCTGGTCAACCGAGGTGACTCATAACTGAATGTAGAATCTCTCAAAACTGGTCCAAAGTAAATCTTTAATCATGGCTATGCTTCCTGAAGGATTCCTTTTTGCTCCTCAATGTAGCTCCAAATGACTCTTGACTCCTTTTGCTCCTTTTCGATGCAATACGTACCATATTACCTGCAATTACAACGAAACTAGGTGTAGACCTCGATTCTCGCAAAGGTAGATGAAATGGTAGTAAAATCACATAATGTACATACAAACATGCAGATTATGAAAGACAAAACGTCCAAACAAACCCCAAAATATAGACTATAATTCATGCTATCAAAATACCCCATACTTAGCCCTTGCTTGTCCCTAAGCAAGTTCCTCATATAGAAATCAAGATAGAATGGATTATAAGTCATGAAAATCAATGAAAAGTCTTTCAAAAACATTTTATGGTGTGCAACTATCATAGATCACTCTAAGAGAGTACTTCCTGGAAATTAAAAACTCAATATGATCAAAACATTTTATAAATATAGGAAAGTTGTTCATCTTTGCATAAAATCATAGAATGCATAATAAATCATAATTATCAAAATTAATCATGTATAATCCGATTTAAACCGCTAAGTCAATCAACAAGCTCAAGGTCTCAAGGGCTTCCCAAAAGAAAAGGTCAAGAAACGTGTAGGGTAGGGATGAATGTAAGGTAATGTGGTGCTAGAATCCGGGAAAAGGATGAACTTCACTTTCACTTTGACTTGCAACATCTTCCACCAATAAGCTTTGCTTATTTCACACTTTTTCTTTTTACTTTACTTTTTGGGATGCATGGACAGAGGTGCACAATAACCGAAGCCTAGGAAATCCGCAATCATCAATTTCTCGAGATGCGTCAAACCCTTGATGCACATACCATGACCCGTTAGGAATATCGCTCAATCCGACTTTGGCAAGACACAAACACCCGGCTATGTGAATGGTGCCGAGTTACTCATCTTCATGATTGACTTCCCCAAACCTATTATTGCTTTCTAACACTTTCACTTTCAGCCACTTCTCAACTTTTGACTTGCTTTCACCACTTCGCTTGCTTCCAAATTCCCGGATAGGTAAAGGGAGGCAATATGTATATGAGGGGCTAAGCATGATCAAGAAGAAGAAGAAGAAGAAGAATGAATTGCCTTGGTCTTTCCAAGAAGAACGTGAGAGAACTTATGCTGCGGTGTCAACCTTCAAATTCAACATAATTTGGATAAAAATAAAGTATTAAACATGCCAATAATTTCAAACAAAGCATTTAGCAACTTAAACATATCATAAAACATTTCAAACATATAAAGAATTTAAATCCAGTCAGTAAACAAGATCTTCACTGAGATCATATCCAGATAAGTAACACAAAAATCGTTTTCGAAAACTCTCTGTTACGCCCACCTCGGTCGAGGTGTTCTTGGTTCAACCGAGGTGAAACACCTCGTTTTGCCAGAACTGTCCCGGTCGAGGTCAAAAATTTTTTTTAAAACCATTTTTTTTTCGGTTTCGACGTTTTTCTCAATCAAATAACCTGTAAGTATGCATGCAATCTCAGATAAACATATAAATGCAGAATGAAGCATAAATATGAAAATATCCGATACATCATAAGTCGAATAATACATCATAAGTCAAATAAGTCAGATAATACATATAAATACCCCATACTTGAGACACACTGTCCCAGTGGGTATAATAAAAGTCTAAGGACAGGATACTCACCGAACATAGCTAAACTGCATGAAGAAGTAAGAAACAGCTCCCAGATAAGACCATCTCGGTTGGCGAAGCACATATCGGTCGAGGTGTTCTGACAGTACCCGAGATGTATCTCAGTAAAGCTTGTTTCCTCAACTTCTCGAAATTTTGTTCTTCCAGTGTAGCTCCTGAACTGTGATCCTTCCTTTTGGAATACCTGGTTGTTGTCTAGAGGAAAACAAAAACAAAGCAACTATCTAAACTAAACTAGAAAAGGGAGAAGAAAGCAATACCTTGGGTTGCCTCCCAAGAAGCGCTTGGTTTAAGGTCGCTAGCTGGACCCTTCTCCATAGAATTACTCAATGTACCTTGAACACCATGGAGTGCTCATCACATCCATCATAAAATTCTTCCAAAAAGGTTCCGGTTCCTAATTTCACCGGCAAATGGTAAGATCTCCCACGTACAAGCTTGTACGGTTTGATTCTCACCGGAATCCTTCTAGACTTCCTGCACTTCAATGGGACATAATCTAGCCTTGCGTCCCATCCTTTCCTTGATCGAGAAAACAACTTCTCGAGAATCCTAGTAGCTTCCCCATCTTTAGCTTGGGGATGGTACAAGGTCCTGAGCATGCGAGGGACCCCATACTTGAACAAATAACACTTCGTTGCCTTAGCGGTGAAGCGCTTGTTAACTTCACTCCTTATAATCCAAGGAGCATCTTCCTCCAACAATTTCAAGGGAGGTTTCATCTTGATCTTAGGAGGTTCTTTCGGAAGAGACCTCCAACTCTCCGGTGCCTTCCTGAAAAATTCAGAAATATTAATAGGGAATTCAAATGAAGTAGGAGAATGTACCTTGCAAAGCTCTCCAAGGTTTGAGACAAGTTTCATGTTGGGTTGATGATCCACACACGAAATCTCTCTCAGTTCAGCTGGTCTTTCTTCCACCTTGACCACAATCTCAGTAATTTGGCCAAAGTCTTCTGCATCTGCCTCTTCCGGTTCTGCAGGTTCTTCTTTCATCTCGACCGAGATCTCTTCCACCTCGACCGAGGTCTCAACAGTCAGATCGAGATCTTCCACATCTTCTTCCTCAAAAGCTTCAGGGGAAACTTCTGGTTTGACTGGAGGTATGCTCGAAACGTGCAACACTTCCTTATGCTCCTCTTCTGGCTTAGCATAGGATAGGGTGCTTTCCTTGAGCTCCGTCACCTTCCTCATCAACTTCTCCAACCTAGATTCGAGAGAGTCTTCAAGAGGTTGCTCATGAGTCTTTCTAGGGACATTCTTCTCATCCCATATCACAAGTTCACGCTGAATGGCTTCTTCTCTTTCCCATTCATTGTTGAACCAATAGAAGGAGTACTTCTCCTCCAAGTATTCATAATGATCCGCCCTAGCACTTTGTCTTGCTATCCAGGCTGGATCAAACATAGCCATCAGAAATCCTGAAAACTACAAAACTCATAGAAAGAGTAGTTAGTAGCAATAGGGGCAAGCGCCCCGAAAGCAAACCGTACCGGCTCGGTCTAGACCAAGTCCCCGGCAACGGCGCCAAAAACTTGTTCGCTCCAAACGGTGTGTGCAAGCTTTAAATTTATAACCCTAGACTTAAGCTTAAAACAAGGATGCGAACCCGCAGTGTACGGGTCAATCGTAGTAAAAGAAAGAAAATTCCAGGGGTCGATCACAGGGACTTAGTGAAACAAAGTCCAATACGGTATGCTAGTGTTGATGCTAACCACAAGAGCAAGTATACAATCAAAGATGAATAAGATGTCAAATAAGCAAACATGCAATTCTAGGGATTAAAGCATCTAGTTGTGGTTCCAACTCAAGATCTATAGATAAGCGGACAAAGCTGAGATTTTTGCATGGGGAAGGTGTTTCTAAAGTGGAGTAGATCACCGGGTAAGTCTCACTACACACTAATCCCAAACCGTAACTCCTATTACCGGGTAAGTCTCAAGGAATTAAGATAAAGAACTATTGCCTCAAACTAACACACCATCTAAGGGAATAGAATCAACCTTTACCGGGTAAGTCTCAGGCTAACTCACAAAGATGGGATGGAAGCACACTCACACCCCAATAAAGGACAAGCCTTTATTACCTACACTTATGATCGTTGGTACACAAACTAAGGAATTACCGGGTAAGTCTCATCCTAAGCTTGCTTTGAACCAGAAAGGTATAATAAGAATAGGATTTGGCAAACTCTAACACTTAACTCTCAGTTAAGGATCGGATAAGCCACCTCGGTCAGCCAGTTTCCACCCCGGCCGAGATGTTCATCGACTGAACGAGATGCTTAGGGTTAAGGTTAAAGACTCGAACTTTCAGGATCCTACTGTGATTAAGATCATTCTATCATTGTTTTTCCCACAACCTTCAGCCAATCACCCTAGAATCACACAAGGAAATTAGCCACTCATCATCATAATGAAAGTATTAAATATATGGGAGGAAGGTGAATATTTGAACAAAGAAGAATTTAATGAAAACACTTCAATAACTGAATCAAATATCACACAAAATCGTTCCTTGGATAATAATCCAACAAGACAAGACAATCAAGGAAAGGAATTGAAGACAATCTTACAAAACCTTCCAAAAAGCTATAAAGCTATAGTCTTCAAATCTTCCTTCAACCTTCAAAAAGGTTCTTCAACTCTCTCCCAAATTGGAGTATGATGCGGCTGCTGCGTGTCCTCAGTTGTAATCGGATCGTATGCGATGTATGCAGCCTCTAAGCATGATCGGATTTGTGGAAAATCCAACCCTTTTTTATAGGAAAAATAACCCTCCAAAGATAAGAAATCTTAAGAAGATATATTCCCATAAAAATAGGTAAAATATATGATTCTGCATATCTCCTTCCTTCTAGAAGCTCAGCCCAAAAATATAAGATCACTTTCCAATTTTAAAAGATCTCAGCCAAGAATAAAATATTCTCGCCGCGTCCTAGGTGTTCGCCTCGGTCGAGTCGGTGTCTCTGGATCGCCTCGGTCGAGATGAATCTCTGGTCAACCGAGGTGACTCATAACTGAATGTAGAATCTCTCAAAACTGGTCCAAAGTAAATCTTTAATCATGGCTATGCTTCCTGAAGGATTCCTTTTTGCTCCTCAATGTAGCTCCAAATGACTCTTGACTCCTTTTGCTCCTTTTCGATGCAATACGTACCATATTACCTGCAATTACAACGAAACTAGGTGTAGACCTCGATTCTCGCAAAGGTAGATGAAATGGTAGTAAAATCACATAATGTACATACAAACATGCAGATTATGAAAGATAAAACGTCCAAACAAACCCCAAAATATAGACTATAATTCATGCTATCAAAATACCCCATACTTAGCCCTTGCTTGTCCCTAAGCAAGTTCCTCATATAGAAATCAAGATAGAATGGATTATAAGTCAAGAAAATCAATGAGAAGTCTTTCAAAAATATTTTTATGGTGTGCAACTATCATAGATCACTCTAAGAGAGTACTTCCTGGAAATTAAAAACTCAATATGATCAAAACATTTTATAAATATAGGAAAGTTGTTCATCTTTGCATAAAATCATAGAATGCATAATAAATCATAATTATCAAAATTAATCATGTATAATCCGATTTAAACCGCTAAGTCAATCAACAAGCTCAAGGTCTCAAGGGCTTCCCAAAAGAAAGGTCAAGAAACGTGTAGGGTAGGGATGCATGTAAGGTAATGTGGTGCTAGAATCCGGGAAAAGGATGAACTTCACTTTCACTTTGACTTGCAACATCTTCCACCAATAAGCTTTGCTTATCTCACACTTTTTCTTTTTACTTTACTTTTTGGAATGCATGGACAGAGGTGCACAATAACCGAAGCCTAGGAAATCCGCAATCATCAATTTCTTGAGATGCGTCAAACCCTTGATGCACATACCATGACCCGTTAGGAATATCGCTCAATCCGACTTTGGCAAGACACAAACACCCGGCTATGTGAATGGTGCCGAGTTACTCATCTTCATGATTGACTTCCCCAAACCTATTATTGCTTTCTAACACTTTCACTTTCAGCCACTTCTCAACTTTTGACTTGCTTTCACCACTTCGCTTGCTTCCAAATTCCCGGATAGGTAAAGGGAGGCAATATGTATATGAGGGGCTAAGCATGATCAAGAAGAAGAAGAAGAAGAAGAATGAATTGCCTTGGTCTTTCCAAGAAGAACGTGAGAGAACTTATGCTGCGGTGTCAACCTTCAAATTCAACATAATTTGGATAAAAATAAAGTATTAAACATGCCAATAATTTCAAACAAAGCATTTAGCAACTTAAACATATCATAAAACATTTCAAACATATAAAGAATTTAAATCCAGTCGGTAAACAAAATCTTCACTGAGATCATATCCAGATAAGTAACACAAAAATCGTTTTCGAAAACTCTCAGTTAACCCACCTCGGTCGAGATGTTCTTGGTTCAACCGAGGTGAAACACCTCGTTTTGCCAGAACTGTCCCGGTCGAGGTCAAAAAATTTTTTTAAAAAAAACATTTTTTTTTTTTTTTTCGGTTTCGACGTTTTTCTCAATCAAATAACCTGTAAGTATGCATGCAATCTCAGATAAA
The DNA here is from genome assembly GCA_033239045.1 of Fagopyrum esculentum. Lineage (NCBI taxonomy): Eukaryota > Viridiplantae > Streptophyta > Magnoliopsida > Caryophyllales > Polygonaceae > Fagopyrum > Fagopyrum esculentum. The sequence goes on from BSUD01000153.1 coordinate 1,155,363, forward strand.
CATATAAATGCAAAAGTGAAGCATAAATATAAATATCCGATAAAATGTCATACATCAAAAGTATCGAATACAAATAGTCATGTAGTCAAATAATACATATAAATACCCCATACTTGAGACACACTGTCCCAGTGGGTCAGAATAAGTCTAAGGACAGGATACTCACCGAACATAGCTAAACTGCATGAAGAAGTAAGAAACAGCTCCCAGATAAGACCATCTCGGTTGGCGAAGCACATATCGGTCGAGGTGTTCTGACAGTACCCGAGATGTATCTCAGTAAAGCTTGTTTCCTCAACTTCTCGAAATTTTGTTCTTCCAGTGTAGCTCCTGAACTGTGATCCTTCCTTTTGGAATACCTGGTTGTTGTCTAGAGGAAAGCAAAAACAAAAACTATCTAAACTAGACTAGAAAACGGGAAAGAAAGCAATACCTTGGGTTGCCTCCCAAGAAGCGCTTGATTTAAGGTCGCTAGCTGGACCATAGTGCGTCTCAAAGGAGGTAGGAGGTTCCCTCACCCCATACTTCACCTCCATCGTGGGGTGAAGTAAGTAAGTCCATCAAACGCTCCAGAACGTGCAGGTGCTCGTCGGGGAATGAATCGTCTATGGGTGGGCTATCCGTCTCGCGGGAGGATTCCGGTAGCCGGCTGAGGTGGTCCGCAACTGAATTCTCGGATCCCTTCTTATCGCGGATCTCTAGGTCAAACTCCTGGAGCAAGAGAATCCATCGAATAAGGCGCGGCTTTGCATCTTTTTTAGCCAACAAGTAACGAATGGCTGCGTGGTCGGTGTAGACAATGACTTTCGCCCCTACTAGATAGGAACGAAACTTCTCGAAAGCATATACAACCGCCAATAACTCCTTCTCAGTGGTAGCGTAGTTGCGTTGTGCTACATCTAGCGTCTTGCTAGCATAGTAAATGGCGGTGGTCCGTCCATCCTTCTTTTGCCCAAGCACCGCTCCTACGGCTACATCGCTAGCGTCACACATGACCTCAAAGGGCAAGGTCCAATCAGGAGGTTGGATAATGGGAGCGGAGACCAACGCTTCCTTAATCCTGTAAAAAGCATCAAGACACTCCTGCGAAAACTCAAAAACAACATCTTTATTCAAGAGGTTAGTTAGAGGTTTAGAAATCTTGGAGAAGTCCTTGATGAATCTCCTGTAGAAACCTGCATGCCCGAGAAAACTCCTCACACCTTTAACAGAACAAGGAGGAGGGAGTTTCTCAATAGTCTCGATCTTAGCTCGATCGACCTCAATACCTCGATTAGAAACGAGGTGTCCTAGCACAATGCCTTCATTAACCATAAAATGACACTTCTCCCAATTCAAAACAAGGTTAGTGTCTTCACATCTTTTAAGCACTAGAGAAAGGTTAGATAGGCAATCATCAAATGAGGAACCATATACAGAAAAATCATCCATAAATACCTCCATGATCTCCTCTATGTACTCGGAGAAGATGGCCATCATGCATCGCTGGAAGGTAGCGGGTGCATTGCACAATCCGAATGGCATCCTCCGATAAGCAAACGTCCCCCAAGGACATGTGAAAGTGGTCTTCTCCTGATCATCCGGATGGATAGGAATCTGGAAGAATCCACTATAGCCGTCCAAGTAGCAAAAGTGTGAATGCTGGGCCAACCGTTCGAGCATTTGATCAATGAAGGGAAGCGGAAAATGATCTTTCCTAGTAGCCGTGTTCAGCTTCCTATAGTCGATGCAAACTCTCCAGCCCGTAACGGTCCTTGTTGGGATCAACTCGTTGTTCTTATTCGTCACAACGGTCATCCCTCCTTTCTTCGGGACGACATGCACCGGGCTAACCCACTTGCTGTCCGAGATAGGATAAATAATACCTGCATCCAACAACTTAAGAACTTCCTTCTTCACAACCTCTTTCATGATCGGATTTAACCGTCTTTGAGGTTCCCGTGAAGTCTTATGATTATCTTCCATTAGAATTCTATGCATGCAGAAAGAAGGGTTAATGCCAATAAGATCGTCCGTGGTGTAGCCTATGGCTTTCCGATGCTTTCTCAGGACATGCATTAGCTTAGATAATTCAGAATCGGAGAGGGAAGCACTAGCAATAACGGGATAAGTAGAATCCGGCCCAAGAAAGATATACCTCAAGTGATTAGGGAGTTGTTTAAGCTCCACAACTGGGGGTGCTTTCTGGGAGGGATCTGTGCTTCCTCTTTCCAGTGGAGTGGTGTCAGAAATTGGACTATGTGCAGTCTCAGTTTGAATCGTCTCTCTGCCGACCTCGGTCGAGGCGCAAAGGCGTTGACCGAGGTGTTCTTCAGACGCCTCGCTCAGTCCAGAAAGTGCCTCGGTCGAGGTACTGCTACTGGATCCGAGGCTGGAAATCTTCGTTTCCTGGATCAGCTTCTCAGTCATGGCTCCTGGATCTTCTTCCAGTGCCTTCAGGCTCCGTATATCTGCATCACAAGAAGCATCTATACCTTCCTCCATTAAACTGAAGCTAATAACTCTTTCGAGTGGATCATTAATAAGGATAGAGCTCACCAATTCTCTTGATTCTTCTTCATCGTAGATGTTGAAGATATCATCAGTTAGTTGCTCCCCCTTCATGGCTGCAAGTAGTGCGAACTCCACCTCATCGCCACCAACGTTGAATTTCAACTTGGCGTTCTTGCAATCCACATTGCAACCCGAAGTTGCTAGAAATGGCCTCCCGAGAATGATAGGAACAGGATAATCTGCGGGAATGTCAAGTACGACAAAATCTATGGGTAGATAGAAGTTACCTAACTTGACCGGAACGTCTTCCAAAATGCCCACGGGATGGGTGATGGAGCGATCCGCCATGTAAAGTCGAATCTTGACCGGCTTGGGCTCTCCAAGACCGATCTTAATGCATAGCTCCAGCGGAATGATGCTCACGCTGGCTCCTAGATCACATAGGGCTTCACAAGTGACATCCCCAACTTGAATGGGAATGCAAAATGAGCCGGGATCTCTCAACTTAGGTGGCATCTTCTCCTTCATGATCTTTATAAGCTCCGAAGACTTAGATGTCATCCTAACTTCACCAACATCCTCCAGCTTCCTCTTCCTTGATAGGATTTCTTTTAAGAACTTCCCGTAGGCGGGCATACCTAAAATAGCATCAAGGAAAGGGATATTAATATGGAGCTTATTCATCAAGTCAAGGAACTTACCAAAGTGCTTGTCAAGATGTGCTCTGGCTCTGGACTGGGGGAATGGAAGTGGTGGTTTATATGCAGGAGGTGGAACATAAGCTTCTGTCGTTCCTCCTGCTTTCTGTTGCACCGCCTCGGTTGGCATCTCGGTCGAGGTGTTCTTCGACTGGATCTGGACCGAGGTGGTCTGCGTCGAGCGAGGTACTGGATCTGTGGTTTTGAGTCCACTCCTCGTCGTGATGGCCATGCACTGGCCCTTAGGGTTAGTTTCCGTCTTTGCTGGAAGCTTCCCTGGATCTCTTGGCGCTTCATTCGCCCTATTAGCAAGTTGTTGTTCGAAGGACTTTTGGGCCCTCGAAAATGAAGTCATAGAATTCTCCATAGCACTAAGCTTGATCAAGATTGCCTCCAGGACTGCGTCCTTCTTTTCCGGCTGAGACGAACTTGATCCTTGCCCTTGGCTCTTCAATGGAGTAGAAGAAGAAGAAGGAGAAGAGAGGAAAGGGTTAGAGGAATCATTAGAGTTGGAGTTTGAATGATTGTTACCGTTGTTTTGGTTATTCGCCCTCCAATTGTTGCTATTGGATCCTCTATTGTTGTTGTAGTTGTTGTTTCGGGGTCCGTTGTTGTTGTTACGGTACCCGTTCTTGTTGTAGTTGTTGTTGTTCCCTTGCCCTTGCTCTTCCCGCTTAGTTTGAGCCATCAATAGCTCCTTCAATTGCTTCACGTCGTTCTTCAAGGACGTGAGTTGGTTGTTGTTGGGTTGAGTCTCTTGAAAGTTGACTCTTTTAACTCCACCTTCAGCTCCTTGGTGGGTATACTTCTCCATGTGCAAGGCTTGCTTCTCAATGAAGTCCCAAGCCTCGTCAACCGCCATATCCATAAATGTGCCGGCGGAGAGTAGTTGGAGATTAAACTGGGTGTTTCCGTCCAGCCCTTTGAAGTAGATCTCCAACAACTCGATCTTTGGAATCCCATGATGTGGGCAATCCAAAAGGATATCCTTGAACCGCTCCCATGATTTGGACAAGCTCTCCTTGTCCTTCATGATGAAAGCATTGATCTTCCCTCTCATTTCAGCAGTCTTTGAGGGGGGAAAGAATTTAGTCAAGAATTCCGTAGTCATCTCTTCCCATGTGCTGATCTTTCCTGCAGGAAGAGATTGATACCAAGTAAGAGCTCTATCTTTAAGAGAAAAGTAGAAAGGTCTTAGCTTGTAGTTGTTATTTTCAATTCTGGGAGGTCGCAAGGTCTCCATCAAGATCTCGTAGTTTTGAAGATGTTGATGCGGCGACTCCTTCTCTAGCCCTCCGAATTGACATTGGCGAATCATCGCTAGAACTTGTGGTCGAAGTTCGTAGTCATGGTCCGCTGGATCTCCTAGGTTCACTCCTGGACGCCTCAGCTGTTGATTAGGGTCCATCCTTTGACCTAGGGTTTGTGGAATTCCTGCAAGAAGAACATCTCGGACTGGCATCCGAAGTGGATGCACATCGGCCGGGGCGTCAGGAACTGGGATCTGCCTCGGTCGAGGATCAATTACTGGATCCTGCATCGGTCGAGGTTGAATCTGGTTCCGAATTGCTGCAATCTCAGCTTCGATTGCTGCATTCCTGGCCTGATTCTCTTCTTTTTCCTGCCTTAGTTCTTCTTTACTGAGACGTAGCTGCTCCTGCGTCTCTCTCAATTGGGCCAAAAGATCGTGATCGTCTTGTTGGGCCATCTTCGCTTCTCTTAAGCGTCGTTTGTATGTCTTTTCTGGTTCGGGATCGTAAGGAACGATTTCCTTTCCAGTGCGGGTTCTTCGCATATACCTAAGAAAGAACCTGCAAAAGTCACTCAAGTAGAGTGGTAAGACAACACGGGGCAAATGCCCCAAGAGCAAACCGTACCGGCTCGGTCTAGACCAAGTCCCCGGCAACGGCGCCAAAAACTTGTTCGCTCCAAACGGTGTGTGCAAGCTTTAAATTTATAACCCTAGACTTAAGCTTAAAACAAGGATGCGAACCCGCAGTGTACGGGTCAATCGTAGTAAAAGCAAGAAAATTCCAGGGGTCGATCACAGGGACTTAGTGAAACAAAGTCCAATACGGTATGCTAGTGTTGATGCTAACCACAAGAGCAAGTATACAATCAAAGATGAATAAGATGTCAAATAAGCAAACATGCAATTCTAGGGATTAAAGCATCTAGTTGTGGTTCCAACTCAAGATCTATAGATAAGCGGACAAAGCTGAGATTTTTGCATGGGGAAGGTGTTTCTAAAGTGGAGTAGATCACCGGGTAAGTCTCACTACACACTAATCCCAAACCGTAACTCCTATTACCGGGTAAGTCTCAAGGAATTAAGATAAAGAACTATTGCCTCAAACTAACACACCATCTAAGGGAATAGAATCAACCTTTACCGGGTAAGTCTCAGGCTAACTCACAAAGATGGGATGGAAGCACACTCACACCCCAATAAAGGACAAGCCTTTATTACCTACACTTATGATCGTTGGTACACAAACTAAGGAATTACCGGGTAAGTCTCATCCTAAGCTTGCTTTGAACCAGAAAGGTATAATAAGAATAGGATTTGGCAAACTCTAACACTTAACTCTCAGTTAAGGATCGGATAAGCCACCTCGGTCAGCCAGTTTCCACCCCGGCCGAGATGTTCATCGACTGAACGAGATGCTTAGGGTTAAGGTTAAAGACTCGAACTTTCAGGATCCTACTGTGATTAAGATCATTCTATCATTGTTTTTCCCACAACCTTCAGCCAATCACCCTAGAATCACACAAGGAAATTAGCCACTCATCATCATAATGAAAGTATTAAATATATGGGAGGAAGGTGAATATTTGAACAAAGAAGAATTTAATGAAAACACTTCAATAACTGAATCAAATATCACACAAAATCGTTCCTTGGATAATAATCCAACAAGACAAGACAATCAAGGAAAGGAATTGAAGACAATCTTACAAAACCTTCCAAAAAGCTATAAAGCTATAGTCTTCAAATCTTCCTTCAACCTTCAAAAAGGTTCTTCAACTCTCTCCCAAATTGGAGTATGATGCGGCTGCTGCGTGTCCTCAGCTGTAATCGGATCGTATGCGATGTATGCAGCCTCTAAGCATGATCGGATTTGTGGAAAATCCAACCCTTTTTATAGGAAAAATAACCCTCCAAAGATAAGAAATCTTAAGAAGATATATTCCCATAAAAATAGGTAAAATATATGATTCTGCATATCTCCTTCCTTCTAGAAGCTCAGCCCAAAAATATAAGATCACTTTCCAATTTTAAAAGATCTCAGCCAAGAATAAAATATTCTCGCCGCGTCCTAGGTGTTCGCCTCGGTCGAGTCGGTGTCTCTGGATCGCCTCGGTCGAGATGAATCTCTGGTCAACCGAGGTGACTCATAACTGAATGTAGAATCTCTCAAAACTGGTCCAAAGTAAATCTTTAATCATGGCTATGCTTCCTGAAGGATTCCTTTTTGCTCCTCAATGTAGCTCCAAATGACTCTTGACTCCTTTTGCTCCTTTTCGATGCAATACGTACCATATTACCTGCAATTACAACGAAACTAGGTGTAGACCTCGATTCTCGCAAAGGTAGATGAAATGGTAGTAAAATCACATAATGTACATACAAACATGCAGATTATGAAAGACAAAACGTCCAAACAAACCCCAAAATATAGACTATAATTCATGCTATCAAAGTCCTTGCGACTTACTTAGCTGGTTTCTAGATGTTAGCTGAATGATGATAGTGGTGTGTGTTGATTGTTTAATAATTATAACATGCATAGGACGACCTTTATTATTTTATGGCCCAAGTGTATGTATAACGGGTGGTGACATCACTGCTCAACTCTGCCAGAAGACTGGGAGGTTCTCTATACCCAGACCATACAGGTACAAGGTGAGATGCATCGGATCCATTCCTGATGGTTACACGGAGACGGAGGCGAGGTTTGGAATCCCTCGTGTCACAAAATAAGTATCATTAGTAAGAGTGAATGACCTAAATAAAGATAATAAACATGGATTTCTCTGAAAGCTTGATATCATTGATATGTGTTTAGTTTTGTTATTGTGTGTGTGTGCTATTATCATTTATCTAACGTTTAGATAGCTAGCTAACGGTTGTTTTATGTTGTTGTTTAGATTTACCACAGGTTAGAGCAGCAGCTGAGTGGTCCGGAAGTAGTTGTCAGTCCGGTCTCCGTACTCCTTAGAGTGGGGTTTGGGGTTTTGCATTGATGTTTCCTTTCTAGTATGATTCAATGTAGACTTTTATTATCTTAAGTACATTGTTGGATGTTAGACGTATGTTGTTACATTCATGACATTAAAACACCGTTTTATGAATTTCGGTTTCCTTATTTGTGTCTAGTTGTAAGATCCTAGTAAAGTTGTTGCAAACTAAGGTCGGGACCCATTATGAGGTCCTAACTAGTAACTCTCCGAGTTATAAGAATCTGGGGTGTTACACACATACTAGAACTTGTGCTTCTTCTCAATGTTAAAGTCTCGGTTGAAACAAAATTCATTCTTGTTTGTAGAGCACTAAAGCGTATGAACTTTTATACCTAGGCATAATGTTAGCAAACAACAATAACATACAACCTTAAACAATATTTTAACATCTAATTAAAAAGGATTTAATATCAGAGAGATGGATTTAAAGATTTTTATAATTGTTGAAACTTGTTGTCGGATGATGATTTTGCATAGAAGCTCTAAATCGAGCTAAGAAATAACCTGGGCGACGCTGGTTCTCTGAGCGTGATGGTGACTCCGGAAGAGATCAAGGCGGCTATCTTCAATATTGGGAATAACAAGGCGCCTGGGCCGGATGGCTTTAGCTCCCTTTTCTTCAAAGCTGCCTGGACTATCATTCACAAAGATTTCACTGAAGCAATCCAGGATTTCTTCATAAATAGACGTATGCTTAAGTAGGTTAACCACACTTCTATCTCCTTAATTGCTAAACATGATTGTCCCCTTGCTCCTTCAGATTACAAGCCTATTTCATGTTGTAACACTGTATACAAGACCATCTCAAAGATCCTTGCGAAGCGCCTCAACACTGTCCTCCCTAATCTCATCAGCTTCAACCAAAGCGTCTTTGTCTCCAAGCGCTCAATCAAATATAACGTGCTTCTCTGCCAAGAAATGCTACACAAATACGGAAGGAAGCATATCTCGCCAAGGTTAGCGATGAAGGTTGACATCACAAAAGCTTTTGACACTGTGAGCCACGACTTCATCCTGCAATGTCTTCATGAAATGGGATTCCCGGCGCTTTTCACTAGATTGATCAAGGAATGTATTACAACTACCTCGTACTCAGTCAACATAAACGGTTCACTCAAGGGACACTTCGTGGGCAGTCGTGGGCTGAGGCAGGGTTGCCCACTACCTCCACCTCTCTTTGCTATTGCCATGGAATTCCTGTCAGAATGATCCAGGATATTACCTCTAACCCGGAGTTCAATTATCACCCTATATGTTCCTCCCCCTCCATCACTCACTTGGCTTTTGCTGATGATCTCTTGTTGCTTTGTCGGGGGGATATCCAGTCCATCAAGATTCTAAAGGATACTCTCGACCGGTTTGGTGCTATCTCTGGCCTCGTCTTTAACCCTGCCAAGTCCCAACTCTACACTAGTGGTATGAACAATAACGAGATTGATCGTGCGGTTAACCTCACTGGCATGACTCTGGGTTCTCTCCCTTTCCTTTACCTAGGGGTTCCGATTGGGAGCAGACGGCTGGCGATTTCTGATTATCTCCCCTTGATTCACAAATTCACAAGGCGAATTCAGTCTTGGAGTGCAAAGTCTCTTTCCTATGCTGGAAGAGCCCAACTGATCAAGTCAATTCTCTTTGCTGTTAGGCAATTTGGTGCTCCATTTTCTTGCTTTCTGCTAATGTTATTCGCTCTTACTTCTGGTCTGGTGTTGTGAATAGCAAGCGAGCTTTGGTGGCATGGTCCTCTATCTGTACCCCAAAATCGCACGGTAGGCTTGACTTCCCTGACCTTGCAACCAGAAACAAAGTTGCCCTTGCTAGCCTCATCTATGAGCTTGATAAGGGATCCCCCAGCATTTGGGCCTCTTGGGTTAAACGCCACCTGATTAAGAGGAATTGGAGCATTTGGAGTTGTATCTCGAAGACACACCACATCGCATTTTAGAAGTCTTTGCTCTCACTTAGAGATGAAATTCTTAACCCTCCTTCGGCCGGCCAAAGAAGTGATTCCATCTCTAGCCCCAATGGGTCTTTCTCGCGTAAGAAAGCCTATGCCATCTTCTCTCCTAGCTACCCTCTTACCCATCCTGCTCCCTTTAAAGCTATCTGGTTGCGTTCCAACAGCCCTAAGTGCTCCTATATTGCATGGTTAGCTGCTCTTATTCGTCTTCCCACGCTTGTGAAAATCAGAACTTGGAACATGGTTAGTCACGACACCTATAAGCTATGTAATAGCGCCCCTGAGAGTGATGATCACTTATGGTGCCATTGTAGTTATGGCTCTCTTGTGCTGGACATTGTCTCTCGATGGACCAAGTTACCTTACCCTGCTCCCTATATCAACAACCTCTGGCCCTGGCTCGAGTCCTGGACTAATCTACATCCTACCCCAATGGATAGAGTCAGGATTGCCTCTGTCATCTCTTTCCTCTACCATGTATGGATTGCAAGAAACAACATGGTATACAACCACACCTTCACCAAAGCTATTGATTGTGCTAGTGAGATCATTCGATCCGTCAAGCTCCATTTTGAGCACAATTGGAGGGACAGGTCGTCCTCCTCTCTTGATATGGCCCAAGTGCTGAATATAAACCTCACTTGATGACTCTCTCTTCCTCCCTTAGTCTGACTTGCTCCTTGTTTCTGCTTATGTTTTGCCCCATGATGATCTTGTAATCTTGTAAGTTCTTTCTCCTTCTTAATACAATTAACCTTTCAAAAAAAAATGAGATAGGTCCACAAAGAATCTTTTGTTGGATTCCAATCCATATTTCTTTCATTTTTATATTTTGACCTCATTTTAATTCTGGTTATACCATGTAACTTGGGCCATTCCTAATTTTACCCAAGAAATTTAATTTGTGCCCTTCGACTTATACCATTTTCGACATTTGCCCAATTCCATAAATATCTTTTAACACTCCGTTAGTTTACAATAAAAAGAAATAAATAAAAAAAGAAATCGATCTCCAAAAGAACATAAATATACTACTCTCTGAGGTTCACCTCAAGCGGCTTCAGGTGAGTGATGCTGGTTTGATTACTATTGCCAAATGCCCTAATATGCAGATTCTACACTTGTTGAAAACACCACAATGTACCGATCCATCTTGGGCTTATAGCGGTGGCGGAGAGTTGTAAACTGCTTAGGAAGCTTATTGGAGTTAATCCAACACAAATTGAGTTTGGAAATGCTGGCTTGTAATTATGAAAATCTAGAGAGATTGACTCTTTGTGGTAGCGAAACTGTTGGGGTTCAAGAGATCTCTTGTATTGCAGCTAAGTGCAATTCTTATACTGTCCGGTTTCTGATCATGGCATGGAAGCTCTTGCTAGTGGATGCCCTAATCTTGTGAAGATGAAAGTCAAGAAGTGCCTACAGATTGCTTGAGGGCTAGAAGAGAGTCATTGTCTGTGAATTTAGACATTGGTGAGATTGAGCAGCCTCATGCAAGTGCTAGTGATCGGTCGATAACGACAGATTTAGGGTTTGAGAACCCTCACACAAATGTTGGTGGGAGAAGCAGATTAATGCTATTGAGCCTAATATATAGGGCAATACAAAATATAAAATGTATAAATCCATAATCTATTCTGATTTAAAATAAATGAGGTTATCAAATCATATATCAACCTAATGATATTACAAATATCATTATATCACAATAGAACAACCTCGTTCAAGTTAAAGTTTAGTGTCCGTTTGGTTGGAGTGATGGAATGAAAACGGAATAGAACCGATTAAGGAAAAGGAAAGTAAATGAAAATTGATTGGATTACTTACATGTGTTAATAAAACCTCTAAATAAACATAATTTTTCATTCATTCAGAATCATTTCATCACCACCGGGAACGATTTTTAATACTTCAAAACGAATCCTTAGTCTATTGAGTAAGAGAAAATTTGTGGCTTGTACTCTTAGGAGGTGGGTCAATTACTAATTCCCGTCACGACTGGTAAAAAAAGGGGGATTTTTTTTATTGCAATTGTATTATGTTATTGTTGTTGGTGTAATTTTAAGTTTCCAAGTGTTTAATATCTTCATCATTCTTAGTTGTAAACCTGATATTTCCTGGATTCAGACGGGGTTTATCAAAAGTCAAATTTGTTTATCTAAGCCAAATCCGACTACCTGAGAACTCGTTTTTATTTATTTTATAATTATATTAATGTTTATTCGAGCCAAATTTTATGGTTGCTTCTCCGGTGAAGGCAACAACGGGAGGCGAAGAGGATTAGCTTTTGTAGGTGAAAGAAGAAATCTAACAATCAGGTAGATTGGATGAATCGAATTTGCGTAGATTGTGTAAATGGAGTTTGCATAAATTGTACAAATTAAACTTTAGATTGGGTAAATTTAATTTGAATAATTAATATTCGACATTTCAATTTTAATATTGAGCATTAAAATTATTAAAATTTCGATGTAAGTGTAATAGCTCTCTTACCCATTTAAGTTTTATATATTATTTTGCCCAACATTCATTTGGGCTCAAGAAACCATTTTATTTTGGGCTTAATGTATGAGTTACCACAAAGTATCAATGATACAAGGATGAAACAAGACAAATTTATATTGTATAATTTCCCCGTAAATGGAACATGCATATATTACTAGGATCTTGCAATAAGACACAAATAGAAAAAACCGAAATTTATAAAATGTATTTGAAAAAGGATGAATGCTACAAAGTCTAACAGCCTATCGTACTTAAACAACGGAAGAGACTAATTGTCTTAACAAAAGGGAAAGACAACAAAGCAACGACCCAAACCCCCACTCTAAAGAGTACGGAGACCCGGCTGACCACTACTTCCGGATCACTCAGCTGCTGTTCTAACCTGCAGTAAAACTAAAAACACCACAAAACAACCATTAGCTAGTTATCTAAACATTAGGAGAATAATAACAGCACACACACACATAAAATAATAAACACTCATCATGCTTTCAAACAATCCATTTATTATCTTCATTTACGTCATTCACTCTAATGATACTTATTTTGTGACACGAGGGATTCCCAAACCTCGCCTCCGCCCCCGTGTACCCATCAGGAGTGGATCCGATGCATCTCACCATGTACTTGTATGGTCTGGGTATAGAGAACCTCCCAGTCTCCTGGCAGAGCTGGGCAGTGATGTCAAGGCCCGTTATACGTACACTTGGGCCTTAACACATAATAACCACGGTCGTCCTAACAAGTTATTTTTATATAACACACATAGCACACACACAACCATTATCACCCAACTAATATCCAGAAACCGGCTAAGTAAGTCGCAAGGTCTTACCTGAGTCAAATCACACTCTAACAAGTCCCCAAATCGGTCCGTACTCGTGATAACTCAAACGCCTGTCAAATAAGGCATGTGGATCAAAATCACATCCAGATGTCCAATCTCATGAGAAGGGATTACGGAAAAAGCTCTCTTATGGTAAAAGACCATTTTACCCTTAGTGCCGAAAATTCTCAAAGTTTATTCTTGAATTCTACTAATTTCTTTTAGAACTTATTCTCCGTAACTTGTTTCTCTCTGATAGTTTATTTTTATAAGTTATAAGTTAAAACTCGAAACTACTCCTCCAAGAACAATACTCCTCTTCTTTCCCGATTACCAATCTACTCTTTCACATGTATATGTACGTATGTATATACTCTAACTTTTTCCTTCAACTCGTATAATTCCGCGACTACTCGGTATTTATATATATCTACATAATTTCCTAACTCCCAACTCGTACTTATATACGTAACCCATATATCCAAATACACTATACTTATGTCTATAAATATATTCCGATATATAATCTACATATGCCTTCTACTCTTATGCTTCTATAAACTTACACATACTCCAACTTATACATCTATATATATATATACCCGTATCATTGTACATCTACATGATAAATCGACCATCCTCACATTCTCGTCATCGAAATATATATATATACCTATACACTCGTACTTTCACCATACTATCTATATATACTATGTATGTATATATACACTTACTGTAAAAACTGCACAGCTACACTCATCTCTCATTATATATACATACAGCTGTACTTTCATTTTTAAAACAGAAGCAAAGGAAAAGCCGGACTGGACAGTACAACTCACCTACAGCTTGGATCGGTCCGACTCGACAACGGCTCTCTGGACTGCAGCAGTGAAGAAGACCGGCGTTACACTGTACTCGGGACGAACCGTACCCTCCACGCAGCAGACGGTGGTTCGCTGGTCGCTTCGTTCCAACGGTGCAGACAGGAGGAGACGGGTTACCTGGTTGGCACAACTGAAGGCTCTGGCGCTGAAGAGGGAGTCCGCCAGTTGCAGGGGTACGGGTCTTTGGTGGTCGATGGCGTCGGCGTCATTCTCGCAGAAGGAGGTATGCCGATTAAGGGAGAGAAGCGGAACAGCGTCTCACCTGGTGGTCGGCAGGACCGGCGTCAGCGATCCCGATGGTGGAGCGTGGCGATCTTGGTGGTGGTCTGATCTGGCTGCTTGCTGGTGCCTGCGTAACTCGTGAAGGCTGTGGTGGAGAGGGACGGTCGATCGAGGCAAGCAGGTCGGGTAGTCGGAAGGGAAGCAGTAGGATTAGGAAAAAAAATTAGGTTAATTGTGGGATTAGATTAGGGTTGGATTTGGGCTTAGGGAGGTGGACCGATGGGCTTGGGCCTAGTGTTGACCAAACTGGACGGTTCTCTCATTAATACAAAAATAATGCGGAAAACTCGTTACTCGTTCCGGATCGGTAAAAAATTTTACGGAATAATTACGGAATTCAATTCCGTATTATATAAGTTATTACTTTATTTTAAAGGTACATAAATTATTTCCGGTTACATCATTCATCATTTTATGTGAATTAAGGTCACATAAAATGATAGAAATTGAATCTCGTTTTTAACTTTATTTACAGAATAAAGGTTGGCGGACCGGAATCCGGTTAAATTTAGGGTTAACGGAGTTTAAAATTTTTCAGTTATTACATCATTGCCCCCTTAAAAGAAGTTTCGTCCCGAAACTTAGGATAATATACCTGTTCACACGATCTTTCTTAGTATAATTAATTTTCAAACATTTACCATTTCCTACCATGCAACTACTCAACCATCATAATCAAACATGCATCACATAAAACATAATCACTCAATCCAATATCAAAACCTGAATGGTCAAACAACACAACATCCGAGTACTAACTCGTCGATACAGGAGTAACCTCTAACCCCGCAAAGAACTCGGGATATTTACGTCTAATACTCTCCTCGGTCTCCCAAGTGACCTCATCAGTTCCTATATATCAATGGTTCCCTTTCTAAACTCACCTCTATATCTTTTGGCGACTACCAAAATAACAAAAAAAAAAAACTTTCTTCCTTCTATTGAATCCATTTGCTCCCGACTTTTCGGAAGATCCCGTCTATAAATTCTGAAACAATGAACTGAGACATCTCCCGGTACTTTAGTAGGTGGTTAATGCTCTTTGTAAGACCAATCACTTGGTCTTGTCTCCCTAATATGACTCAGTCGGACTTTTTCTCAAATAATACCTCATCACCTATTTCTTGTCAGGCTTTCGGTTTGTTGTAAACCAAGATCACACTCTCGGTGGAGATCTTCATATAGTTCTCAAATTCCTTAACTTGAATTCATAGTTAATCTAACATTGATTTTCTTCATCTGCGGGTTATAGGCCTACCACGCTTCTGTTGTAACACCCATTAGTCACCATGGCGTCTTTCTGATGGTCAACATGATTTACCCACTCCCGCATATACTTCCCTTCTAATACTAGCAAGATCCTCTTCAAACATACCATTACTCTCTTACTCAACCGTAGTCTGTTCTTAATCAACCAGTAAGCAACTTCTAACCCGATTCTCTCCATATCCTTAGATCATCCCAGAAGGTTGTTGTTGCCTACTTGGGAAATCCTTCAAGGCATCGGTAAGGTTACCTCTTAGAGCCGCAGTCGCTAATGTCTCTTCTTAACGGTACCTACTCGTCAATATCACCAACACTTACACGTCCTCAGTTGACGTCGGTCAGCCTATAATTGACTTATCTCAATATCCCGGACTTACTCTTCTCATACCTATTCTGGCGTTAAATTCTTAATGAACATCATCTGCTCGATTAATCCTTTCATGCTTTGCTAATTCGTTTTATCTTCCACACTTCTGTTTTCCTTAGGCAAAATCTACTTCTCGAACCCAACTGGGTCATTCATCTTGACATAAATAGTCATTCCGAGTCTTCAACGATAGCTGGTAAGTGTCTTTGTAGTTCTAATGACTTTAGTTATCATCCCCTTGCATGGACCGTCGGTGTTGATGACTTAGATCCCATGATAATTGGGGTTACCTTGGACTTTCGAGTCCACCAAGTCCGTTCTCATATATACATTCCTTTGTTGGTGTTACCGGCAATATTGCTTTCATGAAACTCCGTTGTTTACGCTACAAGGATTCAACTCTTTGATACCGGCATTGTGATTTCCTTCAAATTTCTATATCTTTGAGGAGGTCAAAACCTCTCCACACTTGTAAAGTCTACCATATGCTTCTACACTCCATTGTAGGTATCCTTCCCATGCACCTTAGACCCTCATATCCGGATCGACATTTTATCTCTTTTGGTCTCTCAAGCTTGTCTTGTGAACTCTTCTACCAGGTGACTCGTTTTATAACAATTTCCTCCCCTGAATCGGTCTCAACTTTCAGTTGATCATTATTGCCCATTTCATGTTGGAACCTCAGTTACGTTGTACTTTGCATAGATTCTACAAAGGCATCCTCATCTCAACACTATATTCCAATTTAACAAGACCCGTCATTTGATACATGACTCTTCTTCTTACAAGTTAAGGTATTCTTTTGGTTTACACCTTATCCGTCCTAACGTTATCGGTCCGATGTGTATGACTTTTATCAAACACCTAGCGTTATGTTGTCCTTATGCTTGTGTTGTTGTACCTTCTATAAATCTTTACCCCTTTGAGTCTTCTCGTACTCGCTTTACGAACCACGTTGGTTGGTCTTTTTACTTTATCAACTCTTATGTCATCAGTCGAGCTTGAATTTTCACCGGAGTACCACCATTTTCTCATTACTCTTATATAGACACATTTCGGTAATTATCTTATTGGGGTAATACCGGATCTATTTAGCAACCTTTAGTCATTCAACTTTACTCCTTCTCATGTCTATTCTAGCCAACATACAGATTCCATCTTCAATCACCTCACAACTCGATGGGACATATTATCAAGACACTAAGGTCATAATCTCTATGTTTACTGCGTCTCTATAACTGTAGTTATTCTGTGTGACATCTTTAGTCAAAAGGCTTCCTCTGTAAACCTCAGGAGAGCGCCATCAGTCTCATATGCATGGCAAGTTAAGCACCTTCTGTCTTGATTGACGTTGGACATGATTAAAATCATATGCTTCTTCTTACTCCTCTAGTTCTCCTTATGCAATCCATTAGTACTACTAGCCAGAAGGTAAGAAACTGCTCACAACCATTTCCTTAATCTCTTTAAAGACCTACGGGGTCATTCCCGGCCGTCAAAATCTTCTCCTTAAATTCTTAATTAGAGATATTGACTCGAACTCATTCCATGTTACTATTAAGGGTACTGATACTTGTATCGGTTTAACTTTACAATTGTCGTCGTTGATCTTTTGTAGAGATTCTCCATATGTCGGTAACATTCTTTAGTAAATCTGACGTTATTCTTCTTATCTACCAACCGGTCATCACTGGTCAACTCAGACGTGTGAATTCCCCATTATTACTAGTTAGTCTGTAGTTGGTCTTCTACCAGATCGTAGACTTACTTTTCTTCTATCACTTTCGATGCGGATAAACAAGGTGAAAACTTATCCCTTATAGGTTATCCATTTATACACATTCAGCTCCTTCCACAATTTACACTAAGATTACTTTATCCGAGTCTAGTTGCATTATTCACCTGCCATCTATGGGCTTATCAAACCTTCCGTGATAGCTTACAAACCCATCTTCGCGGTGAACAATGCAAAGAGAACCACTAGTATGGTTAACTTAAGTCTCTTGGTGATTGAATAGTTATTATGATCCCTCAAGTCCATCATGATCATTCCCGCACGTGCTTCTTCCTCGGTGGATGTTGTTTTATAACATTACCTTCATGGAAATCCATTGTCTCAATTTCAGACTTCTACTATTGTTGATAATTCTGTCGTGCTTTCCTTCAACATTCTCGTGTCTCTAAAGGAGTCAACCCATCTCCATGGTTATGAAATTTATTAATTTTTTTGTCTTTTAAACTCGATCATAAATCTCTGTCTTGGTACTCCTTGAATCTTTTACATCTGGGTCAACACTCTATTTTCTCGGTACTCTCATGCTCATATTTGTCTATGGTGGCATCCACCTTGGTTGTAGTGTGGAAGCACCTTGCCTTCTTTACTTTCCTGTGCCTAGCCTTTCTGCCTTGCCTTTTGAACCAGAGCCGAGCCATATAGTATAGCTTTGTCTGAGCCTTTTACCTTTGACTTTGTTGTAACTTGAGGCTGGACCCATTTAGTCTGGAGCAACCAACGACCTCACTTCTGTCTGCTCTAAACCAACTAGATCTATGGATTCCTCTCCTTTTTGGTATCCCTACGCCTTGGGGAAGAGTTCAGCGCACTTGACCACACCAATCGATCCAATAAACCAAAGCCCGTCAAGTATAGTTGTGCTATACTTTGTTTGAATGATGTTTTGATGTTGTCCTCTTCAATCCGCGCTCTTATTAGTCCTTACATGCATCTTGAGTTTCACCTCTCGTCGTTATCCCGCTAAAATCCTTGTACGGTTTTCTATTACTTCTATATGAATTGCTTGATATTCTTTTCTCCCCCGATTGTTCTTGTTGTTAACATCCTCTAGAAATCCTCAACTCCTTAACCACTCATTCTTCGGACAATTGTAGAAACCACCAAGGCGTCCGCCATAATGTAATGTTCCAATCTGGAGTATGAGTCCACTATCTTCTTACAGATATCCTTTAAGATCTCCAAACGTTTTATCATGAGGCGATGATCGCGTCATGATAGCTCAACTAAAGGATATTTCATAACTTCTAGGGTAACAACATGCTACATATATATATAGATATTTATATAACATACATAATTGTACAATACTATAAGTCTAAGCTAAGCATACTGAGATCCGCGGTAGTAGTGGTGGTCAGCCGTACTTTTCTATCCCCAACCAGACTATGCATGCATTTGAAAATCAAAATTCCTTTTTAAAACTCAGATCCCTTTTCGGGTTCTGCTTAAGTACTTATTCGGTCTTTCAGAAGATTTCAAGTGTCATTGTTGCCAACCTAGAGCTCTGATACCATGTTGTAACACTCCGAAATCTCAGAACTCGGGGCATTACTGGTTAGGACCTCACAATGGGTCCCGACCTCAGTTTGACAACAATATTACTAGGATCTTGCAACAAGACACAAATAGGAAAAACCGAAATTTATAAAATGTATTTGAAAAAGGATGAATGCCACAAAGTCTAACAGCCTATCGTACTTAAACAACGGAAGAGACTAACTGTCTTAACAAAAGGGAAAGACAACAAAGCAACGACCCAAACCCCCACTCTAAAGAGTACGGAGACCCGGCTGACCACTACTTCCGGATCACTCAGCTGATGTTCTAACCTGCAGTAAAACTAAAAACACCACAAAACAACCATTAGCTAGTTATCTAAACATTAGGAGAATAATAACAGCACACACACACATAAAATAATAAACACTCATCATGCTTTCAAACAATCCATTTATTATCTTCATTTACGTCATTCACTCTAATGATACTTATTTTATGACATGAGAGATTCCCAAACCTCGCCTCCGCCCCCGTGTACCCATCAGGAGTGGATCCGATGCATCTCACCGTGTACCTGTATGGTCTGGGTATAGAGAACCTCCCAGTCTCTTGGCAGAGCTGGGCAGTGATGTCACGGCCCGTTATACATACACTTGGGCCTTAACACATAATAACCACGGTCGTCCTAACAAGTTATTTTTATATAACACACATAGCACACACACAACCATTATCACCCAACTAATATCCAAAAACCGGCTAAGTAAATCGCAAGGACTTACCTGAGTCAAGTCACACTCTAACAAGTCCCCAAATCGGTATGTACTCGTGGTAACT
This sequence comes from Fagopyrum esculentum, assembly GCA_033239045.1. NCBI lineage: Eukaryota > Viridiplantae > Streptophyta > Magnoliopsida > Caryophyllales > Polygonaceae > Fagopyrum > Fagopyrum esculentum. The sequence goes on from BSUD01000153.1 coordinate 1,175,021, forward strand.
CAAACGCCTGTCAAATAAGGCATGTGGATCAAAATCACATCCAGATGTCCAACCTCATGCGAAGGGATTACGGAAAAAGCTCTCTTATGGTAAAAGACCATTTTACCCTTAGTGCCGAAAATTCTCAAAGTTTATTCTTGAATTCTACTAATTTCTTTTAGAACTTGTTCTCCGTAACTTGTTTCTCTCTGATAGTTTATTTTTATAAGTTATAAGTTAAAACTCGAAACTACTCCTCCAAGAACAATACTCCTCTTCTTTCCCGATTACCAATCTACTCTTTCACATGTATATGTACGTATGTATATACTCTAACTTTTTCTTTCAATTCGTATAATTCCGCGACTACTCGGTATTTATATATATCTACATAATTTCCTAACTCCCAACTCGTACTTATATACGTAAGCCATATATCCAAATACACTATAATTATGTCTATAAATATATTCCGATATATAATCTACATATGCCTTCTACTCTTATGCTTCTATAAACTTACACATACTCCAACTTATACATCTATATATATATATACCCGTATCATTGTACATCTACATGATAAATCGACCATCCTCACATTCTCGTCATCGAAATATATATATATATATATATATATACCTATACACTCGTACTTTCACCATACTATCTATATATACTATGTATGTATATATACACTTACTGTAAAAACTGCACAGCTACACTCATCTCTCATTATATATACATACAACTGTACTTTCATTTTTAAAACAGAAGCAAAGGAAAAGCCGGATTGGACAATACAACTCACCTACAGCTTGGATCGGTCCGACTCGACAACGGCTCTCTGGACTACAGTAGTGAAGAAGACCGGCGTTACACTATACTCGGGACGAACCGTACCCTCCACGCAGCAGACGGTGGTTCGCTGGTCGCTTCGTTCCAATGGTGCAGACAGGAGGAGACGGGTTACCTGGTTGGCACAACCGAAGGCTCTGGCGCTGAAGAGGGAGTCCGCCAGTTGCAGGGGTACGGGTCTTTGGTGGTCGATGGCGTCGGCGTCATTCTCGCAGAAGGAGGTATGCCGATTGAGGGAGAGAAGCGGAACAGCGTCTCACCTGGTGGTCGGCAGGACCGGCGTCGGCGATCCCGGTGGTGGAGCGTGGCGATCCTGGTGGTGGTCTAATCTGGCTGCTTGCTGGTGCCTGCGTAACTCGTGAAGGCTGTGGTGGAGAGGGACGGTCGATCGAGGCAAGCAGGTCGCGTAGTCGGAAGGGAAGCAGTAGGATTAGGAAAAAAAATTAGGTTAATTGTGGGATTAGATTAGGGTTGGATTTGGGCTTAGGGAGGTGGGCCGATGGGCTTGGGCCTAGTGTTGGCCAAACTGGACGGTTCTCTCATTAATACAAAAATAATGCGGAAAACTCGTTACTCGTTCCGGATCGGTAGGAAATTTTACGGAATAATTACGGAATTCAATTCCGTATTATATAAGTTATTATTTTATTTTAAAGGTACATAAATTATTTCCGGTTACATCATTTATCATTTTATGTGAATTAAGGTCACATAAAATGATAGAAATTGAATCTCGTTTTTAACTTCATTTACAGAATAAAGGTTGGCGAACCGGAATCCGGTTAAATTTAGGGTTAACGGAGTTTAAAAATTTTTAGTTATAACACAACAAGCCCACTACGCCTTAGCTTATCAGCCCGCCTCCTTGGATCAGTCCTTCGCTACCATGACGTTAAATCCGACGGACAATTATTGGTACATGGACACGGGTGCGACATCCCAAATGACGAATAATTCAGGTACACTCTCATCTTTTTCACATAATGGTTCATTAAATTCGATAATTGTTGGGAATGGTATGCGTGTTCCTTCTACACGTATTAGAAATGCTACTATCCCCACCCCGTCCAAACCGCTACACCTATCCAATGTTCTCATTGCCCCACAAAATGTCAAAAAATTAGTTTCTGTTAGACGTTTTACAACTGATAACAACGCCTCAATAGAATTTGACCCATTTGGCTTTTCTGTTAAGGATCTACGCACGGGGACAACTCGTCTGAGGTGTAATAGTTCCGGGAAACTCTATCTAGTCACACGCACATCTTCCCGTCCTCATCGCACTCTCTCCGTTGAGTCTCCGAACCTTTGGCATGCCCGTCTCGGTCATCCCGGCACTCCGGTTTTAGATTTTCTTCGTCAATCCTCTTTCATTAAATGCAATAAGTCGTCTGTGACTTCTCTTTGTCATGCTTGTCAATTAGGTAAACATCATAGATTAGCTTTTGATCGTTCTATTTCCCGCTCTAATGCTCCCTTTGACATTATTCATAGTGATTTATGGACATCTCCTATCCCGAGCCGGGACGATTTTAAATACTATTTACTTTTTCTTGATGATTTCTCCCATTTTCTTTGGGTTTTTCCTCTCAAGTTCAAGTCTCAAGTTTTTGAACTATTTGTCCAATTTCACAAGTTTACCGAAACGCAATTTCGGTTACCCATCAAAAGCTTTCAATGTGATTTGGGGGGCGAGTTTAATAACAACACCTTCCACAAGTTCTTCATTGACCATGGCATTGTCTTTCATTTCTCTTGTCCTCTTACATCCCCCAAAATGGTAAGGCCGAACGAGTAATTCGTACAATCAACAACATGATGCGCTCAATGCTCTTTCACGCCTCTATTCCAATCTCCTTTTGGCCCCATACCTTGGAGGTTTCTTGCTACCTTTTAAACATTCTTCCCTCAAAGTCCATTCAAAATCAATCCCCAACCCAAGTGTTATACCTCACTACACCTTCCCTCGTTCATCTCCGGGTCTTTGGTTGTCTTTGCTATCCATATCAAAGTGCTACCATTTTCCACAAACTTCAACCTCGTACTACTCCGTGGGTTTTTCTTGGTTATCCCAAACACCATAGGGGATACAAGTGTTTGAACCTAGCGTCTAATAAAATCATTATTCCCATCACGTTACGTTTGATGAAACTATTTTTCCATTCGCTACAAATTTCCGAGCTTCCCCGGAATCAATTACACCACCTCTTGTAGATGACAACCCATCCCCATATTTTCAAGCCCTTAACCGGCCTGACCAAGCTCCTGTTGCCACCAGCCCAGTCCGTCTTTCAGGCCCACTGCTGCCACAACCCCAACATGTTTCCCATGCGCGTGGGCCTCCTACCTCTCATACATCCTCATCCGGCCCGCTGCTGCCCCAGCCTACTCCTACTTCCCATGAGTGTGGGCCTGCGTCCCCTTCTTCGTCCGGCCCAGCCCAGCTTACACCTGAAGTCTCCTCCTCCGGTCCCAGCCCAGCACGCCTACAGCCCAACATTTCTCCACAACCGGTTGTCCCACATTTTGCCCCTCAGTATACACCTTCAGCTGTTCATTCTTTAAATGAACATGTCCAACTACCTCCGAACCGACCCCAAACCCGCAGTCAATCCGGCATTGTTAAACCAAAACTTGTTTTTGACTTATCCGTGTCGACCGCTCAAATTTCCCCCCTTCCCAAATCCCACAATGTAGCCCTTCAAGACCCGTATTGGACCGCTGCCATGCTCGATGAATATCAAGCCCTTATGCGAAATAAGACGTGGATCCTGATACATCGCGCTGCGGATGCTAACATTGTGCAATGCATGTGGATTTTTAAGCATAAGTACAGGTCTGACGGTTCACTGGAACGATACAAGGCTCGGTTAGTTGCTAATGGTTGTTCTCAGCAGGTTAGAATTGACTGTGATGAGACTTTCAGCCCTGTTGTTAAACCAGCGACCATTCGTATGGTTCTCAGCATTGCAGTATCCCGCTCTTGGTCAGTTCATCAGCTGGATGTTCAGAATGCTTTCCTCCACGGCCATTTGAACAAAACGGTGTATATGTTCCAACCAATGGACTTCCGTGATCCTTCTAAACTCAATCATGTTTGTCTTTTGCAGAAGTCTCTCTATGGCTTGAAGCAAGCTCCCCGGGCATGGTTTCAACGCTTTGCAGGCTTCCTTCATCGCATTGGGTTTATTAGCAGTAAGAGTGACTCCTCTCTTTTTATTTATAATCGAGGATCTGACACTGCCTATCTGCTTCTATATGTCGATGACATTGTCCTTACGGCTTCTTCTGACGTCCTGCGCAAGCATCTGATCAAGCTTCTGAGTAAGGAATTTGCCTTGAAAGACTTAGGCTCCCTATCCTATTTCTTGGGCATTTCTGTTCGTCGGATATCATCTGGATTATTCCTCTCCCAAGATAAATATGCTCGCGAAATTGTTGAAAGAGCAAAGATGTCTAACTGCAAACCCTCTGCTACCCCGGCTGAAACGTCTGTCAAGTTAAGTGCCTCACCCAGCCTTGTCATTAGTGATCCGACGCTTTACCGTAGTCTAGCTGGAGCACTGCAGTACCTCACCTTCACACGACCAGACACTAGTTTTAAAGTACAACAAGTGTGCCTTTTTATGCACGATCCCAGGGAAGCCCATTTTGCAACTCTCAAGCGCATCATACGATACATTTCTGGGACGTCTTCTTTAGGTATCACTATCTCCTCTTCTCCGAAGTCTGATCTTATTTCCTATACAGATGCTGATTGGGCCGGTTGCCCTGATACACGCCGCTCCACCTCAAGTTACTATGTCTTCTTCAATGACACTCTAATCTCATGGTCTGCCAAAAGGCAATATGTCGTCTCCAGATCCAGTGCCGAGGCAAAATATAGAGGAGTTGCCAATGTTGTGTCAGAATGTCCTTGGCTAAGGAATCTCTTGCTTGAGTTACATTGTCCACTTGCCAAGGCATCCATTGTCTACACAGACAACATTTCTGCTACCTACCTTGCCAGCAACCCAGTTCAACATCAACGGACCAAGCACATTGAGATCGACATCCACTTCGTCCGCGACAAGGTTGCCCGTGGTCACGTTAGAGTTCTTCACGTACCTTCGGCTTTTCAGTACGCGGACATTTTCACAAAGGGACTTCCACGGCAATTATTTTTAGATTTTAGATCCAGTCTCACTGTTCAATCTCCTCCAGTTTCGACTGCGGGGGTATGATAGTTTATGTAATTTATGTAAACATAGGGTGCCCTAAATGTAAATATGTAAACACAAGTTATTATTAATATGAGCCGTCTGCTGAATGGAAACCCTAAGGGGAATTCATATTCATTCTCACATCTCTGACCTCGAGCGGCTTCAGGTGAGTGATGCTTGTTTGATTACTATTGTCAAATGCCCTAATATGCGGATTCTACACTTGGTGAAAACACCACATTGTACCAATCTATCTTGGGCTTGTAGCGGTGGCGGAGAGTTGTAAACTGCTTAGGAAGCTTATTGGAGTTAATCCAACACAGACTGACAAGAAAGATGGACTCTTAGTGGGAGCAAAATTGTTGGGGTTCAAGAGATATCTTGTATTGGAGCTAAGTGCAATTCTTATGCATTAAGATTTGTCCGGTTTCTGATCATGGCATGGAAGCTCTTGCTAGTGGATGCCCTAATCTTGTGAAGATGAAAGTCAAGAAGTGCCCTACAGATTGCCTGAGGGCTAGAAGAGAGTCATTGTCTGTGAATCTAGACATTGGTGAGATTGAGCAGCCTCATGCAAGTGCTAGTGAAGGTCGATCATGCCATATATAGGGTTTGAGAACACTTACACAAATGTTGGTGGTCACACTGTGATTAATCATATTGAGCCTAATATATAAGCAATACAAAATATATAATATATAAACACATAATATATTCTAACTTAAAATAAACGAGGATATCAAATCATATATTCTTCAATTAGGAAAGATATCAACCTAATGATATTACAAATATCATTATATCACAATAGATCAACCTCGTTCAAGTCAAAGTTTAGTGTCCGTTTGGTTGGAGTGATGGAATGAAAACGGAATAGAACCGGTTAAGGGAAAGGAAAGTAAATGAAAATTGATTGGATTACTTGCATGTGTTAAAAACTTCTAAATAAGCATAATTTTTCATTCTTTCAGAATTATTCAGTTACCACTGGGAATAGTTTTTAGCACTTCCAAGCGAATCCTTATTCTATTAAGAAAATATTTGTGGCTCGTACTTTCAGGAGGTGGGTCAAGTACTAATTCCCGTCACAACTAGTAAGAAAACGAGGATTTTTTTTTATTGCAATTGTATTATGTTGTGTTGTTATTGGTGTAATTTTAAGTTTTTAAGTGTTTAACATCATTCTTAGTCGTAGACCTGGTATTTCCTGGATTCAGACGGGCTTTATCAAAAGTCAAATCTGTTTATCCGAGCCAAATCTGACTACCTGAGAACTCGTTTTTATTTATTTTATAGATAAATTAATGTTTATTCGAGCCAAATTCAGGGATTGTTTCTCCGGTGAAGGCAACAACGGGAGGCGAAGAAGATTTGTTGTTGTAGCTAAAAGAAGAAATCTAACATTTAGGTAGATTGGATAAATCGAACTTGCATAGATTGTGTAAATGTAGTTTGCGTAAACTGTACAAATCAAACTTTAGATTGGGTAAATCGAATTTAAATAATTAATATTCGACATTCCAATTTTATTATTGAGCACTAAAATTTCGATGCAAGTGTAATTTAAAAAGCAGAATAGTTAGTCGAGTTGCTAACAAGGTAGGATGGTGATGAGACTATCAATTACGATTGAAAACCACGAACTACCATTTTGAAGAATAATGTTCCTAAGGCTATAATAGCTCCCTTACCCATTTAAGTTTTATAAATTATTTTGCCCAGCATTCATTTGGGCTCAAGAAACCATTTTATTTTGGGCTTAATGTATGAGTTACCACAAAGTATCAATCATACAAGGATGAAACAACACAACTTTATTTTGTATATTTCCCCCGTAAATGGAACATGCATACATGATAAAAAGTATATAGTAGCATATTTATTATTTATTTAATAAATCTTGAAAAATAATTCAAAGATACTATTAGTTAATGATGGGTACATTTTTTAGTTGGAAAATAAGTGTTATAGATTTATTAAATAAAATATTAGATACAATAAGTGTATTGAAGTCTAGATGGTGAAATATTGACCGAAAGGGGGAATAATATAAGTGGTTCAATTTGACCGGAAAATTTATAAAACTATTTAGCTAATAATGCAGTTTTTTTATTGAGCATACTACGTATGTTTTTTTTTTTTTTTTATTTTTTTGACAAAGTATGCATTTTTTTAAATCGGATGAAGGGAAGAGCGAATTTTCTGAAAGACCGGCCGATTCCAATGCCAAGGATAGCCGAAGGCGGAAGAGGGAAAGTGGGAAGAAAGACCCCTAATCACATTATCAAATTCATGTATCCCGTTTAGTAATAAATCAAGACCGATATTGCAAATATTACATCAACTAATGATTGTGATACATTAGCTTGAAAGCTAATAAAAACAATATATCATAAAGATTTTCATAAAAGTCAAACAAGGATGCAAATATCAAAGAAAGATAAACAATTTCTCATCTTCAAAATGACATTGTTGTGTTTGTCACATATATCGTCATCCTACATCGTATAAAGGAAAAAGTAAAATTTCTGAAAGACCGGCCGATTCCAATGTCAGGGATGGGCGGAGACGGAGGAGAGAGAGTGGGGAAAAAGACTGGCCGTCTGCCATTGTTGTAGCCTCGCAGCTTGCCGTCTTCGGAATCGATAATCTTGTAACCCTAAATCGATTGGAGAAGATGGATATTTGGTTGAATTACAATAAGGCTCCTATATTTTGTAATTGCGATAATAGTTTAACTTTATGAATTTGTAGATTTTTCCCCCAAAAAGATAATTACAGAAAATTACCAAAAGTTATAATTGCAACTTGCAAGGAATGACCCAAATTTTTAAAATTCCATCATTTGCCCCAAAGGATAAATTGGGTATGTAATTCGGGTAACTAATATTGGATAAGAGAGTGAAGTTTTGTATGTGAAGTTGCGTACATTAAGTTGGGTATACGTGAAGTTAGATACGTGAAGGTTTGGTATGTGGGTTTGGGTACGTGGAGGTTGGGTATGTGAAGTTGGGTACGTGAGTGAAGTTGAATATGTGAAAGTTGGGTACGTGAGGTTGAGTATGTGAATTTGGGTACGTGAAGTTGGGTATGTGAAGGTTGGGTACGTGAGATTAAGTACGTGAAAGTTAAATATGTGAAGGTTATGTACAGTTAGGTACGTGAATGTTGGGTACATGAAGGTTGAACATGTGAAAGTTGGGTTTTTTTCCCTTCTTCATAGGATTATTAAAAAAAATTATTTAACTAAATTAATTTCTTTTTTTTTCTTTTTTATAAAATTATTTAAAAAGCCCACTCATGTATCTCCAAATGTACATACTTTTGTTAACGTTCTAAAAAAAATTACATACATACCAAAATCATCCATAATTTTATTATAAAACTGATTCACTAATAAAATATATATAAAAAAAAAGGTTTCTTGAAAAATTATTATGAAAAGGTTAGTTTTTCCAAAAAAAGTCCTTATATGTATTGTAAGATGTTGAGGCATGAATTGTGGGCTTGAATATCAATGACAATAACCGAGAAGTATTGAAAAGAAATTTAGATATACGATAGATTTATACATGTATAGGTACGAATTAATCGTCTTTTCTCATAGTTTCAAACTCATCAATACAATACGCAATGTATAATATGAAGAGATTTGTGAATAGGAAAGCTTGTTTATTTCATTGACCATGTAATGTTTATATAGAAAAACATAAAGTAGATAGAATAATAAATTAATACTAAAAGATAAGATAAAAAGATAAAATAACTTATACTAGGCTCAAACTCAAACACTCTCCCTCAAGGTGGAGGTGTGATTCAACAACTCTAAACTTGAACAATAGAAACTTGAAGAAGAATTTGATGTAACTCCTTTCCTTCATCATCGGTCTTTTTTTTTTTGTTGGCGTCGATAGGACGTCGGTGGGTTTGATCTTAGTACGCGGATTGATTAGCGTCCTGGGATAAGTTTTGGGTCCTAAGACGCGAGTTGATTAGCATCTTAGGGTAAGTTTTGGGTCCTAGAACGCAGGTTGATTAGCGTCCTAGAGTAAGTTTTTGGCCCTAGGACGCATGTAATTTAGCGTCCTAGGGTAAGTTTTGGACTCTAGTACGTAGGTAATTTGGCGTACAAGTAATTTAACGTTCTAAGGGTTCCAAGAACAAAGTCGTTTTTTATACCGCCTACCAAAGTCTTCTAATACCGGTTGTCAAAGTCTTCTCTAATACCGCCGGCAAAAATCGTTTCTGATACCGGTAGTCAAAGTCTTCTTTGATACCCGAGGGTTAGAGTTTTATTTTATGGAAGAAGCGTATTTGAACGTGTTTAGTCGCCATTATCACCGGAAGCGGTGATGACGGCGCATCTACGATTTGGGAGTTAGGGTTTGTTTAGGCGGAAGCTTGTTTAGATCGTATGCTCTAATACATGAAGACATTTGTGAATAGGAAATCTTGTTTATTTCATTGACGATGTAAAGTTTATATAGGGAAGCATAAAGAGATAAAATAATAAACTAAGGGTATGTTTACTTGTAGCTTATTTGTGTTTCATTTAGTTTATAAACTCTGAGTTAGACATGTGCAAAAGCGGGCTCGGGCCGGGTTCAGGTCGGGTCATATCTAAAAACTCTACCCGTAAGGTGCGGGTCGGGCTGGCCCGTCCCGGCTTGTCCGGGCCACAAACGTTGCCCATGTCCACCCATGTAAAAAGCGAGCGGGCTCCCGGGCCGGCCCGGATGACCCGTATGTACTTGATTGTGCGTTTTTTCTCCGGAATTTATCGTTCGAAACAAATAATATAATGTATTTAACACACACTTTCAATCCAATTATACTTGCATAGTGCACTCTTAACAAGTTCAACAACAATCAACACACAAAAATGAATAAATCCAAATACCTAAAAATCAACAAGTATCATTACACTCAAGTTAGTCGTCCAATCTTGTATTACAAACAAGTATAACTCATCAAAATACTTCAAACATACTAAATGAAAAGTCAGAGTATGTGACACTCAAAATAATATAAATTATATACACATATATAAAAAACTTATATGTATAAAACTATATGCGGGCCGGGCCGGGTTGGCCCACGGGCCAAAATATTTACCCGTACCCGTCCCACCAAAATACGGGTCAGACCCGAACGGGCCAAACTAGTTGTCCATACCCATGTTTTTTCCCGGGCGGGCGGGCGGGCTGGACGGGCCGGCCCAGATTTGTACACGTCTACTCTGAGTTTAATTTTTGTAGGTGTTTACTTAGGGATTGATTTATTTCTCTAGGGGTTTATTTGGGTTTATAGACCACTCAAAAATAAACTTTTCAGACCAAGGTTATTTTTTCTTGCATGAGTTTATTTTGTTTAAAACTTGATTTTAGTCTTGTGGTTTTTCATCTTGATATTATTTGCTCATCTCTAGGTATTCAACGTTATTGTTCAGTTTTTTAGTGGCATGAGAGTCTTTTGAAGTAAAATAAACCCACAAAATAAACTCCAAGCAAACAACTTTATCTGGTTTATTCATATAAACCCATCAAAAAAATAAACCTAAAAATAAACTATAAACCCATATAGATTCATTTAGTTTATAAACTCGAAAATAAACCAATCTACAAGTAAAGATACCCTAATACTAAAAAATAAGATAAAAATATAAACTAACAAATAAAGGATAAGTCCAACATATGATCTAATATATTAGGCTCAAACTCAAACATAATACTCCGTAGTATAAGAAAATGGTAATATCAAGTATGTCATTAATCAACTTACCATTTATTTGAACTGCATATTAACGTGAAAAGACCATCATAAGATCAACCTACCAAAACACAAATACATCAATCACGGAGATGTCCAGCGAGTTTTAGTGAGTGCAAATTATCATTGTCATATATCACAAGAAAGTGAGAACGTGAAAGTAACGGAAAGACTCGACGTTAAAAACATGCCGTCAATTAATTACCATCTAGAATCGACAAAAATTTTATTATGATACTTGATGACGAACATATTTAGTTAACGCGATAACTAACGATAATACTAAAACTTCAAGATTAGATGTTATATAACATTCGAAGCAAAAACGGCTCAATAACCTTAAAAGCAAGAAAAAATTACCTCACATTATCCCAAGTTCCTAGATGAACTACTTAATAATAATGATTAAACGTGGTAATTATAGTAATTAATGAATATATGATATATTTAAATGGCTAGGGAAGTGGAAAAAAGAAGAAGTTTTGAAAGGTAACGACTATTATGTATTTATGTGGTGAAAAAAAGCCGTTACGATTAATGACGTGGCGGAATTGCTTAAATAAAAAAGAAAATTCGCATTTTGTTTCTCCACGCCAACAACTCACCAAGTGGCTTTGCGTTCACACCCTCCTGTTAGGCCTCGTTTGGATCTTCTTTCCATCGACAACCAAACTACACTTTTACAACAACATTGATCGGGAATCGCGGTAAAGATATTGCATAACATAACTTAGGGCTTGTTATAATTGAATTGTGGGAAGATTCATTTAGATTATTTAGTTTGGAATTATATTTGAAATATCGGTTTGAATTAGATGGGTTTAGGGATTTTTATTGTATTTGAGTATTATATATAAAAAAGTATCTTTGAAAACAATTTTGTTGGGATAAAATTTTAAAAAAATTTCCAACAATCTCCTCTTACCACAATCTAAAAAAACTTATCTGATACCAAGCATTCACTAGTAAATCTGCATAATAAATAAAAAATAATTTTACTTATTTGTATAAGATCACTTTTAAAAATATATTAAAATAAAAAAAAAAAGTTATCAATC